>OZ023212.1:33508228-33720728 GCA_963995525.1 Escarpia spicata
TAATAGGCGCAGTTTAATGATTCACCGCAGCTACACTTCAGCTCGAAATCCTCATCAAGAAAACCTCAAATAGTCGTGGTTAGCAAGCAAATTACTGAACCTGTAATAATAAAAAATTAAAATGTCAACATAACATGAGTTCGTTGTTCACTGCGCGCTTGTTAGTCGTCCCGCCACTGACACAGCCATGACAACGACAAGTTAACGAGATGGGGAGTAATTCGTTGGTCTCGAGCGCGGAAAGTCCATCTTCTTTATCACTGCAGTACGTCGGTTTTTGAGTGCTGTGAACATAATCGGCAATGTCTCCGACATTCGTCAGCTCTCGCACGGTGGACAGCGTTAGAGTATTACTTCTGTATTGTCTCATATTTGAGTGTAGCTTTATTTTGATCAGTATGAGTTTGGAGACACTTCTCTGACACGACGCCACACTCACACATCTGGTAAGACATGCCCTTGGCGAAACGAGCATGTTCGGAAACGATGTCACCTCCAATCGAAGGAGGTCGAGCGCACATCATATATGACCACCGTCTCCCCCTTTTGATTTTGATAACGTTGTACGTGACGTCTCACGTAACGAGCGTCCTCCATGTCGACCAGTCCTTTTACGGCGATGTCGACGTACGTTTCTGCTAGTCGGTCGATGGCGGAATCGAACTTGCCGTGTAGATCAGGCGCTCCATATTTGTGAAACACCCGAACATGTCGTTCACTTCGACCACGTGAAGGTTTCTAGTTGTCATCTCCCTGTTGAGTCGATCGACGATTCGGAGCTGTTCTTGCGTCACCCCAGCTTGTAATGGCAGGCCGGTTTCCTCGGTGTTTTCTCCCGGTGTGCGTCTACTCTGCCGCACCCTTTTCCCGTCTATCACAGTAGCTTTCGTCGTTGCTTCTTCGGTGATGTTTGATCGTTCCTCCTCGCAGAAGATTGAGAACACAATGTTCACATATCAGGACTATTATTGAACTACTGCTACGATCGATGTTTCGTTGCTCAGTTCGTGGAACACGCTTGCAACTCATCATTAAAATGGAAATAAACGATAGCTCCTAACTGTTTATTCCTGGTACCCGGATTATCAAATGTTGTCGAACGAATGTATACATTTAATATACGGAAATATAATACGAAAAAAAGTTGTTTGTTTGATGAACATCAAATGACGCGGGAAATTTCAATCTCCGGGATAGTCCTGCCGCTAAACAATGATTTTGAGCTGAACAGTAATAATAATAGTTTGTTTATTTAATTGACATACCCCTCATAATAGGGGTATATAAATTAAATAAACAAACTGGTATTGTTGTTTATCTAATTATAGTAGTATGTTATAATCATGACTCATTAGTCTCATAATCGTACCAAATGTCGTAATCTTTACCGTCTTCCCAAAAAGAAAACAATCTTAATATTTTTAACGTGTCATTTCTTAGTTCATTCACTGAAGATATTTAAGCCAAGTTAATAATTAATATGTTTCAGTCAGACTTAGTTTTAGATGTTCTGAATAATTTGGTGTCATATTTAATTGTATGTAGGCCCTACAGGGTATACTTATACGGGTTTATCTTAAATACTCCTATAAAATAGTGTTGTAATTCGTTCTTGGCTGGTACCTTCCCCGGCTGATCAATTTGCCCTTTATGAGTGATAACAACGCACAACATTGTCAATCAGTTAACAAGTTACAAGAATACAAGTTTCGCGAATGATGATACAGGAAGCATATTCACATTTTACAGTCAATAAATGGTTATTACCTGATACTAAAGAATGCATATATCTTGTACAAGTTACCTTACCTTACCTATCGTCTTCGGGCCTTGTGGCCCATAAGGCTGCTGTGCGACTCCGCCACCTCGCCCTGTCAACGGCTATGTGTCTGGCTTTGCTCCATGTTGCCCAGCCCAGTTGCTTCCGTTCTTTTTCCACTGTGGTTCTCCACGTTGTTTTTGGTCGACCAACTTTTCTTGATCCTTCCGGCGTCCATGTCAGTGCTGTCAGGCAGTGGTTTTGGGCCTTCTTTCTCAGCACATGCCCGATCCAATTCCACCTTCTTCTCTGTACTTCTGTGCTGATCTTCTCTTCTGCTGTTATGTTCTCAATGTCTTTGTTCGAAATTATTACTGGCCATCTAATTTTTAAAATTCTTCTGAGACAGTTGAAATGGAAAATGTCAAGTTTTTTGTTGTCACATTTGTTTACTTTCCATGTTTCACATCCATACAGTAAAACTGATTTGACCAGAGTATTGTATAATCTGAGTTTAGTTTTTAATGTGTACACATTTGAGTTCCTTGTACAAGTAATCAACAATAATCTTACGAAGGATGACGGTATTGTCAGCTAGAAAATAATGTTATTTAAGTTAATAATAATAATAAACTTGATTTACACACCATCAAATCCGGGAGTAATGATCCCCGTTCACGGGTGTTTACAAATCAGCAATCATCTAAGAATAACAACACATTTAAGAGAAATAAATAAGAAAAATAAACAAAGTTAGCAAACAATATCTTAATATATATATATATATATGTATATATATATATATATATATAAATAAATATATATATATAGATAGATAGATAGAGATATAGATAAACCTATGTATAGTAAAATTATGGGTAAATGCAATGCTAAAATAAACGATTAGCAAAAGTGCTGAACAGCTGAACCTACTGGATAAAATAAATACATAAATAAAAGCCTAAATTACATTAAAAAATTTGATTAGATACTAAACTGTGATTCTGAGATAAATAAACATTTATTAAAACTATATGCATGAATAAAGCAAAGGTTAAATGATGTTTGATTATATTAGTTTCAGAACAGAAATGTCTTCAATAATTTTCCATACTGTCTAGTGTTCCCAATTGCGCGTAATTCCAGAGGCAGAGAGTTCCACAATGTCGGCCCAGCACATGCAAAAGCCCGGCGACCATAACGTTCTAGGTTCACGCGTGGAACATCCAGAAGCAGACCACCGCCAGAGCGTAGGGTCCTGCGTGGTGATTGACGATGTAACAGTGACGCGAGATACACTGGCGTGCGTGCATACAGTGCCGTGTGTAGAACCATGTGTAACTTGTACTCGATGCGCTTTCTCACTGGGAGCCAGTGTAGCTGTTGTAGGACTGCAGTGATAGATCGCCGGTCACCTCGTTGAAGTTGCATCACAACACGAGCGGCTGACCGTTGGACTCTCTCTAGACGGTGCAGCAGACGGTCAGGTATACCAAACAGCATCGCATTTCCATAATCAATTCTGGATGTCACAAGTGAATGGACAAGAATAGAGAGATGGTAATAAGCACTTCGACATACATTTGCCACCTGCGTCGCTATCGATAAATCAGCATCGATTGCAACACCAATGTCACGGACGATGGTCGATGTCGCTACATATTGTCCGCATATGTCGACATGATCAATAAGCGCAAGCTCGATGAACGTATAACAATTGCTTCCGTTTTGCAGTCGTTGAGAACCAGTCCGTTGTCAGAGAGCCACATTTTAAATTCACTGATGCAAGCCTCCATTCTGATGAGAGCATTTGTATGCTCAATCGGTGGAAAATCGACGTATAACTGCGTATCATCGGCGTACAGATGGTGTTGTACGTCGTGTCGGTTGAATAAATTCGTTAGAGGCGCACTGTAGGCGCTGAAGAGCACCGGCCCAAGAACCGACCCCTGTGGTACTCCGGATCTCATCACGGTACATTCAGACACTTCTTTCCCGACACGCACGGCAGAGGTACGACCATATAGTTATGACGCCAACCACGCATGCGCTTCGCCGCATATGCCATAGCCATACAGTCTCCGTAGTAAAGTATCGTGATTTATTGTGTCGAAGGCTGCTGTTAAATCGAGAAGCACAAGAAGTACTCCACGACGAGCATCAATCGCTTGTGCCACATCACTGTGAATGCGCAAGAGTGCTGTCTCCGCACCGTGGCGAGGTCGGTAGGCACTCTGGTAGACGCCCAGTATGCCATTCTCGTTCAGGAAGCGTTGCAGTTGTCTTGAGACGAAGCACTCCATTGTCTTCGCCACAAACGAAATGTACGATATTGGGCGGAAGTTAGACAGCACATTGACATCAGCACCTCGTTGTTTCAGTACAGGCGTTACAATGGCGTGCTTCATCGACTGTGGGACTATAGCAGTGGAGAGCGACGCATTAATTATGCGTATAATAACCGGACACAGCGTTTTAATGTTCTGTTGAAGGAGTGACGTTGGCAGCGGGTCCAATTCGCATGACTTGGCAGCAGATGCTAAAATTATATTCTTCACGTCTGCCGGGGAAGCAGCTTCGAAACATACTAAACGTGCAGCCACATTCGTCACTACGTCTTCAGTTGCCGATTGAGTCATATTGCAACGCAATGCATCGATCTTCTCGGAGAAACTCTTCTGGAATTTCGCTGCAATAGTAGCTTGTGAAGCGTCCTCGGGTAGCGGACGGTCTCCAGCTCGACCAAGTACTGTGTTTGCGATCTGGTAGACACGTCGGATGTTGCCACCGGCACTTGTCATCTCAGTTCGGTAGTAATGCGATCGTGCAGTCATAAGTGATTTTCGGAACGCGTTGCGCAAACCGATGTATATTTGACGATATATAGTCAGTCCAGTTTGTCGCCAGTTACGCTCAGCACGACGTAATGACCGCTTCTCGTCAGTTAGCTCGGTTGTATGCCGCGGTGTCTTCGGCCTAGCCGTGATAGTCCGCGAGATTATTGGGGCATGAGCATTAACGATGCTACGTATGCATCCATCGTATCGAGTGAGGATAACTTCAGGATTTTGTTCAGGAACGTTAAGATGTGATGCCGCGAGATCTGCGGTAAAACGGCTGCCGTCATTGGCTGAGTGATTGCGGTATTGGACGCGTCACGTCATGCGCTTTGGTTTAGGTTGGCGTAACTCGCATTCAATCACACGGTGATCAGTGAGAAGAGTTTTCGGCTCAACTGTTGTGGCTATGACGTGAGATGTTCCCGACGTGATAACCAAGTCCAGGATATTATCGCGCTCATGTGTTGCGCTTTGTACATATTGTACAAAGCTACGAGTCTCCAGCAAATCAGCCAAGTTCGTTGCTTCGGCGCTTGTGGAATCACCATATTGTGTGTTGAAATCACCACACAACTGTCTTTGTGGCACCTCCTCTGTCAGAAAACCCGTGGGGCCACCGGTCGCATTCTTGTGAGATACCGGAGAAACATGATTGTTTCCCGATAGCCTCTGGTGTTCTACCACCTTCTTCTCTAAAGAGCAGTTGTCATTAAAATCAGTAATTGGTGAACATGTCACTAAAAACAGAGAAGACAATTTGCCGCGCATTCAGTCGGTGTCATTGCATTATTTGGCGTATTCTGTACACGCACAT
Source organism: Escarpia spicata (assembly GCA_963995525.1). NCBI lineage: Eukaryota > Metazoa > Annelida > Polychaeta > Sabellida > Siboglinidae > Escarpia > Escarpia spicata. Next base: position 33,513,642 of record OZ023212.1, read on the forward strand.
TGACAGTGACTCAGAGCGCAGAATCCATATATCAAATACACTAGAGTTCCACTCATTATCCTAGTCCAAATTCAGGCAGATAATCCGAATCCGCATGGTGACTCGTTCGTTCTTTTGTGAGTAAAGAGAGAGAGAGAGAGAACACTAGGAGATCCGAGCATGGGTGACGATCAGTGGGTCTTACGCTGGTCACCGCTAGTCGGTCGGTCACCTGACGTAAATGACCAGGGCTCCACTAGCCAGTCAGCTGACACTGGTTGACCCACTGGTACTGACCTTTGTTTGATTTCTTGGAATGCTTGCTCGAGTTCACATCCCAGATCCACTCATTCAATGTCTTCTCACTCGAGTTAGTCTCACTCGAGGTTGTCTTCATAGACAGACAAGACATCTACTCCTTATTCAGTTGAGGTCTCGCATCATGTGGTAGAGATCAACGAAGGATCTCTTCCAGATTCTGAATCATTTCATTGTAGAGAGACAGAGGAAATTCTTCCCACTATTGCCAAAAACATTTAGACACGATTCGCCACTAGCTACAGGATCATATTGCTACTCCTGTTCCTATACACAGGAAATCTTCTTTGCCGTTATCACTTTCATTGTCAGAGACTGACTTTCAGGAAGTGTCAACCTTGTACACCCACCCGATGTATGACTGCTTTCGACACGGAAAGGTCAATCCTAATGGCGCGAAGAAAACCTTTCATAAACCCTTTTCAGTTTCTGTCTGGGAAGGGGATCCTGACCCCATTAAGGTCACTGCAAACCCCCCTACAACAGAGCCAGTTTGCAGGCCATTCTTAAGCAGAAAGGTAATCTAACTACGACAGTGGTTGTACACCAAAAGACCTCGGAACATACGGTGCCTGTCCAGACAACGTTCAGCGGGCTCATCTGCACATGATTGGGGTCTGGCAGCTCTGGAGAGATCAGTGGATTATATCCGCTCCCAGAAAGGGTTTTCTGCAGAGGTGTCAGACCAGTTGCTTTCTGTCTCCCAGCAAATCAATTTCCTTGGCAAGATGTGGGGAGATTGGATTGCCATCAATTCGCAGTCTGCTGCCAAATTATACCGGTCCTTCCGGGATGCCACTTTAAACTAGATTGGCTTTCTGCTGGAATGTCAGAAAGATCAATTACGCCAAATCACAGTTTTTGGTTCAACCCTCTTTAATGACGAGTTCGCCAAAGAAGAGTTTGTTGGTGGGGTGTTACAGACATTTCGCGATCGTCGAATGACTGATGCTGTCACTGCGATGCGCGTACCGTCTTACCGCCCTTAGACGGCTGTGAACGTTACAAAGAATCGATACAGGACCAGGTATAAGATATCAGACTGATAGGTATTACTTGCTATGCCACTTGCTTTCAGGGGCATATAATTTGTGTCTTTTAGTGTATAATGACGGTATTAATTCAAAGAAGAGCTTTCGTTAGCTTGCTAAAATATAGTCAATAGTATGTGATGGGATGCGAGTGATATATATACAGTGCGAAAATTGATTAAACAATGAAAACGACAACCATACATATGATGATTTATTGATTAACATGATTTTGTGTACACCCATCATAGTAATGCACTTGTCAACATGACGGTCCATATTAACTGCAACAATGTGCAAATGTATTTAGAATAAGGTGCTGACATTACTATCCATTGCAATTACTTACATCGTTAAAACTGCTACTTATATACATCATCTTAATAATATGACTTACGCGTATCTCCTATATTTCAATGTGGCCTTCGACGATTTTACTATTATGTGAAAAATGACAATGTTCCACCCACATTCACTTACTTAGGTCCAAACAGGTTTTGTGTAAAAAAAATTGTAACCACATATCGTGCGTCCAGCTGTATATAATATTACAGGGAAATATACATATGTATAGGCTATAATGTTCTTGCACAAGTTGTTCAGCTCATTTATTATGGTGTTTGTTTGTTTGTGTGTGCGTGCGTGCGTCTTTGCGCCTATATAAAAGTGAAATTGTCTTCGTCAAAAGTGTGCATTTTTATCATTGAAAGTGCCATTTAAAAACATTGCTACCAGTGGAAATTCAATCATAGACGCCGTGCCTACTTATCTCTATAAAAAGTGCGTACATTTCATTAAGTGGTCAAAATAATTTAGTTTGGTTATATCATGCCTAGATATCGCTAAAAAAATTGCGTACATTTCATTAAGTGGTCAAAATAAAAAATTTGGTAATATCTGGTCATTTGCCAAAGCCAATTGTAGGGCCAACATTTAGCCTTCAATTCGCTCAATTTGTATGTGACGTGTTGTTTTGAGGGAGCCGGGAAAAACGACAACATAAAATTGTTTGTGTTTTATGCGAACATTTTTGTAACAGCGCCTTCCTCCACCCCGTCTTTTGATGCCAGGACCAGACAGGATGACAAGGGAGTCATGCTGAAGCTCCGGCTCACAGACCATCCAGTATGAGTTTTGTACGGCTGCCAGTGTTTTGGGTAGCCTCAAAGTGGAAGTAATTGGAGATTTTGAACTACCCTCTCTGGATCCGCCCCTGGTGCTCATAGTGACATATTCCTACTGCGATATCCGTATACTAATTTTAGCCACATTTACACAGTGCCAATCGTCAGCATTCTTTACTATGTATTGCAGCCAAGGTTGCCTTGGGAAACTCGTATTTTCCCAAACATTTTGTCACCCATTGTTCAAGCTCAGGCAGCTGTACCTTCGGCTTCCCGTCATCCTGCAGCATATTTTCTCCTTCGATGAAATAGTGTGGAAGTTGCCGCTCAGCGATGCTCGTCTTCCAGTAGCGGAGGGCGTCAGTGTACCGGGCCAACAGACTCGTGTCCTTCACCCAGTCCTTGCTGTTTCGCAGCTTCTCGAACAAATTTAACATGAGCATCTTCAAGTTGTAGGTCGGGAATTCGTGCGGATCGTCCTTGCGTGTCTCGTAGAAGTCGGACAGGTCCAGCTTAAGTAGCCGCAGGACGTCCTTGCGACATGTCATGTACCTTGATCCATACTTGCCGTCGGCACTAACCAGGAGATTCTTCTCAGCAGCAGAGAACGACAGACGCCACAAACGACACTCACCCGGAGCCTTCACAAGTTCTGCAGAAAGCACAGGAAAAGAAAGAAGATTTTACAAAAAAATAAAGACTAAACAAGTGAAAGTTCGGAACGATCCCAACTCGATATAATGACATTTTTAATATATATATATATATACACTGGCTAATAATAAATATCACTTAGAAGTTGCGATATAAGTAACAAGGTATGGTCAACGTTTGTGCAGCCGTATACCCACAACTAGGGCAATTTATCATGTCAATTGCCATGGACATTTATAGCTGCCGTTACACCTCATGTCTCCCGCACTTCCACATACATACACACACACAGACACATACACGCACGCACACATACGCACGCACGTACATAGACAGAAACACCACACCACACCACACCACCAACAATAACAACAACTCACTGCATCACACCTGCATCAATTCAATCATCAAGTCCACCAAGGTAAACATTTACTTCAAGACAATTGGATGGGCAGAGGTCACACTCACCGGTCTGCTGGATTTTGGCGACAACGTGGAACTTCTGACGGATTTTCTTTACGTCTCCTCTCTTTGGTATCCACGAACAATCCCAGTTTTTGGCCGGCTCCGGGAAGTGGTCAAACTCGATGGCCGGCACTAGGTCAATGGAGTAGGGTATTTTTGCAACGCTCGTGTATTCCAGTGTAACGGCTGGACTTGTTCCGCTGTAGCTCACCTCTGTAAGAAAGTGGCACTGTGGTTACTTACGCACCTTCCACACTTCTAGCACGTGGATTGATAAAGACAACGATACAGTTGTTAAGCTGGGATAACACAATGTACGAAACGGTATGCGGATGTGGTGTGCTACACAAATGCATACTGTGCCTAGTGAAATTTAATAGAAGTGATTCCATCTACATATGTACGTTCAACTCTACATGCCGCTTCAGTAGACCCTACAGTTAAGTAAATTGTCTCTGTTTGACCACTAACTATTATGTTGGGACTCCCAGTGGTGATTCGGCAAGACTCCCCGTCATAAGCCCCCGATGGCATGGAATTTGAACATATTATGCAGAATGTTGGCAAGTCGCAAGCTTTCGAGTCGAGTCGAGTTTCGAGTCATTTCGCTATCGAGTCCGAGTCAAATCTCGAGTCATCTATGAAAATTTCGAGTCGAGTCTCGAGTCACCTTTGAAAATTTCGAGTCGCGACTGGAGAATTTCAAGTCAAATCCCGTCACTATTTTATAGTGACGGCATTTGACTTGTATTATTGGTTGTCTGTGGGCCGTCTACTATCTTTGAATGAATGAACGTTTATTCAGAACATAGGCAACAACATATATATATAAGATAACCGAACAAGCTTAACTATACTACAAATGAGAATATACAATGTCTGAAGGGGGTAAATACGAAGTCGTTGAAATTTGTGTAAATTTACCCCTGACGTATATTTATACATACCTATATGTATAATAATAATAATAATGACAAACTTCTGTAGCGCCTAAATCCCCAGGATACATATGTACATATACATATAGACACGCATACATACATATACATACATATACACACATACATACGTACACGTATATTGAGACATCGATATTATATTAATTGAACTTGCTATTCATCTATCCATCTAGCTACAATAATTGAAAACATGTAGTGGAATATGTGCATGTTCAACATTTAAAGTATGTGATAAGTACACATATTGTAGTTTTCTCAATGCCATGTTTATATTTGAGTATGATTTTGTTTAGATTTCCACAACTACATATTTCTTAAATAAAACGTTCTTGCATTTACGCTTAAATTCAATAATAGTGTTAGTAGTTTTTAAATGATCACATAGAGAATTCCATAATTGCATTCCCTTTACACAAAGAGATATTGATCGCATGGTAGAACAGACTCTCTGTCGTTCTAAGTCATGATTAACTCGCATTGAGTATGCTATGTTCCGTCTAGTAAACAAACACTGAATAATTGATGGCATACAGCTATAGCAAGCTTTGTACATAAATAATAATGTTTACAGTTCTATGATATCTGTAAATTTTAGACCTGTAATTGTTGGAAAAGTGAGTTTGTATGATCCAACCGTCTTGCACCAAATATAATGCGGATTACTCTTTTTTGTAATAAGAAAATACAGTTAGTATTTATTGGGTACGTGTTTCCCCATATATCTGCACAGTAATTTAAATACGGCAAAAAGATATAACTGTATAGAATACGTCTACTATTTATATAAAGTAGATGACTGCATCTATGCATTATAGCAGTACTTTTGGAAAGCTTTGATTGTAAGTATTTTAAGTGAGCTTTCCAATGTAGTAGATCGTCAATAAACACACCCAAAACTTGGTTACCCTTACTCTTTCGATATTAACATTTCGTATTTTTATATTAACTTCTTTGTTGAGCATACGATTTCCAAATAACATATTATTAGTTTTAGATATGTTCAGAGTTAATTTATTTACTGCAAACCATGTATACATTTGGTCCAGTACGTTACATACTGTTTCGTTTAGTTTATTGACGTTACTATTTGCATAACAAATATTGGTATCGTCTGCAAAGAGGATGTATTTTACTAGATTATATATGTTACTCATATCAATAACATATAGAATGAATAGTTTGGGGCTCAAGATCGAACCATGTGGGACACCACAAGAAATACTGCGCACAGCAGAATTACATTTGTCAATGGACACAAATTGTTTTCTGTTTTCTGGATAACTATTTAACGCCACACCACGGATGCCAAGAAATTCCATTGTATATTTGAGTGAAATCATGAAGAAAATTGTCATATGCTATAATTGTATTTTCACTATCGATAACAGCATGCCAAGAATTTTGCATAATAAAATCACACTTCAATGCTTTGATGTTTTCTTCGCTAAGATGTCGAATACACTTGTTAGAATGTTCGTTCACATTACGTTTTGCAGTACAATGGCACAGAGGAACTACAGGAAGATGATCACTGATGTCATTTACCAATAGAAGACTATCAATCTTGTACTCAAGTTCAGAAGTAAATATGTTGTCTATAAGGGTTGCAGAGGTAGTAGTAATTCTGCTAGGTCTATTAATTAAAGGGTATACACCAAGACTATACATAAAATCTACAAATTGCTTGGTTTCACTATGACTATCACATTTAAACGAATCTATATTTAAATCACCACATGCATATATGGTTTTGGTGCAACGTATACGACTACACAACTGTTCAATATTGTCATTAAATGATACCATGTTAGACCCAGAGCACCTATACACACAACTAACTAGTGCAGTTTTGTGTCGGTTAGTTTCACATTCAACATTAACACATTCTAGAACGTTGTCAACTATTAGTGACTTTGTTTCGCATAATCGCCCATTTAGCTTCTTGTTAAAATAAATGACCACACCTCCACCTTTTCTGTTGTCACTAACAACATGAAAAACATCATAATCATCAAATGTATATAAAGGAGTTGAGTCCTTGCCCTTTGCTTCACATTTTTTAAGTACGGTGTTCACTTTTGGTTTGTGTGTGCGAAATGTTTATAACCAATCGTTATAACGCGAGACAAACCGACGGACGCCATGATTGTCTGTTTCGCGGTAAATTATCGAGTGAGATCGCAGCGTCATTTGTGTTCACTAGTCTTCCATATTTATTTCTGTGATACCAACCTCTTGATGATATATAATAGAACCCGCTACATGATGTGATTTCATTGGTCTGTGACAAGTCTTTCCAATAAATAGCAATCACGATATCACACAGTAGGGAGCAGATTATACCTGCATATTGTCACATTATATTCAAACCACGCTTTACCTGATTATTCTAGCAAGTTACATATTGAGATAAGCACGCGTCACTGGCTCGAGTCGAGCCTGACATTCATCAACAATATGAAAGATACACTTTTTATACAATGCAACAAAGATAACAATTAGCTATGGTATTTAAAATATAATTAAATTAGATTGTTTTGACATTTATTGAGTTTTTGACATTTAATTATTTTCTTTAAAATTGAATACAGGTATCTAATAGTCATTACACCGTCTTGAAAGTTTGACATATTACAAAGATGGCTACTGGAATGTCAATAAATAATCACAGGTCACGTACCGTACTAAATTTTGATTCATGGTTTATAAAGTTTATTTTCCTTGCCTAGACAAATTGCTCATATGCCTGACATGCTACACTACACAAGTTAACACGTGAAATTACGTACACAACAATGACGTTGTCATGCCTACAAACAGGTCTGCCAGCGTTCGCGCCACCGACCATTTTGAAATGGTAATTTACGTCACTGAGCTAGTTAATGTAACTGCCACTACGCGCCACAGTGCTGTATGCGTTACTATGGTATGTCTGTACGTGACAAATGGGCGATCTAGCCGCAACCATTTCGGTTCTTTACGAATCATTTTATTTGCACTAAGTAAAAAATAATCATCGTTTTATAGTCTCAGCTGTTATAACTTATAAATATCCTATGTGTAGGAATACGACTGAGTGACTGAAAATAGTAACGAGATTTGATTGTGAAAATCCGAGCGGTGACCATAATCGCGATTCGAAATTTTCATTGCCTCAGAGGTGACTCGAGACTCGACTCGAAATTTTCAGAGATGACTGGAGACTCGACTCGGACTCGATAGCGAAATGACTCGAGACTCAACTGTATTTCTACCCCGATTATCGATTTTGTTCGATTTGTGATGCGCCAGACCTGCCACCTGTGCACTACATACTACAAAAACATCTAAAAACCGTGTTTACGTAATTTTTCTTCCGATAATTTTCAATTACTAGGACAATTATACTCTTAGAGAACAATATATCCGACTAATGGCGTATTTAATGCAATGTTTAGTAAGAGTCCAAGGCCTGCGCAATGGGGTGACCAACTTGCGAGTGTGACCAAACTATGCAAAGCATAAGTTGGTCCTATATAGACTGTAGTCTTATTATTTCTATGTACTATGTCACTTATTACATCAGTCTGGTCTGCTTGTGCAGACTTTCTTATTTAAATGAAAGCTTTTAAAATAATGGCAGAACAACGTTAATAAAGTTAATTTGTCAGTTAGCTGACGATTAACTAATTATTGGTTGTGTATGTATTTCAGGTGCCTCACGTGTCCGTCCGGATCGCCCGGTGTAATCGCTGTTGGGCTCTTCGAGGAGGTACGGTGGTGCGTTCGCCCTCATCCAGACAGTGATGACAGCAGTTATCGCGACAACCCCGTGAATAAAGTTGTTGATTTTGTTCTATCTACAGCAATGTTCTGTCATCGTTTTTATTCATATCATATTTAATTAGGTTGTCCATTTTTACCATTACAAACAACCTATAATTACACAGGAGCTACATAGATTATTTCACGCAAGTGTACAGTATAATCTCGCACCCACTAATAGTTTGGTCCATTTCCAAACCAAATATTAACTATAGTTAGTTTAAATGCTGGATACATTTACCTCCTGAAAGATAATTATTACCATAACATGCAAGAATTATGTGCATATTCCACTTTACGTAATGTCATCATATCAATTAGCATCGGCTTCCGAAACACTATACGTCGTTCGTCAATTTCGAAGCAACTTAAATCGGCATTCGTCGTCTGATTCCGCACAAAAATGATGGACCCACCCGATACATCTGCTGATTGAACTAATTAACACTCACTCAAATGCTTTTGTACCATGGTAGATCCTCTTTCCAATTCAATCTTTCCATATTCGCGTGTAAATTCGTCGACTTTGTCATGGAAGTATTTGTGAAAGGCTTTGGGACACAACCATCCATCGTTGCCAACAAGAACTGACGGCACTTGACCTTCCTTCGCCTTCAGCGCGCAGTACTGTCGTGACAACCTCTGGCCGTGTTCTGTCTCGGGTTCTGGGTCGTAGTTGATATCACAATCTATCTTGCAAGTGAACATCAGATCAAATTCATCCGGTCTGTCGATCTGTAATATATAACCAGGACAATATGTTTGATTTTGTAGATGCCTTAGCTTGTGAAAATACAGACGAAACACGTGGGTACGGATCGTTTTGCGGTAGCAAGTGTCACAACGAACATCATTTGTCAAAACACGTCCTATTTACAACCATTCCCGATAACCAGGCGGATTGTGTTATACGAGGAGTGTACGTGAAATATTATGTATGTAAGAAACACCGAGAGAACTAGCCACAGACAGATAAACCTTTGACCGCGCTATGCCAGCGCTAGGGTGGCATGCCCCCTAGATCTTTGGCCGCGCTATGCCTGCGCTAGGGTGGCGTGCCCGCTAGACCTTTGGCCGCGCTATGCCTGCGCTAGAGTGGCGTGCCCCCTAGACATTTGGCCGCGCTATGCCTGCGCTAGGGTGGCGTGCCCCCTAGACCCTTGGCCGTGCTATGCCTGCGTTAGGGTGGCGTGCCCCATAGACCTTTTAAATGTGCTCCCTTTACGTGTCTTCCTAGACGTTATGAAAGTCGCTGCGAAAAATGTCCAACAGACCCCCTCTCCCCCGTCTTCCGATACGACAGCGCGACCGCGGTGTGGCTACTGTTGAGTGGTGGAGAAGCTGCGGCGGCAAATCTTCAACGGTACCCCCCCCCCATCCTGTCTTCGAAGTCAGGATTCGACAACACAACGGCGGAGTAGTGCTGAAACTCTGTGGCGAATGTTTTTCAACAGCACCCCGTTCATTCACCCACCCTCTTCCGATGTGAAGATAAGACAGCGGAGTCGTGCTGAAGCTCCGACTCCGCCCATCCAATATGAATTTGGTTCGGCCGCCAGTGTTTTTGCGAACCTCAAGTGGGGGTGCAATTGGAGATTTCCCCCCAGACTATCCTCTCCGGAGTAGCCTCTGTAAGCTATGCTGAAATGTAAAAACAATTACAAAACATACACGTGGAAAGGACATTTCGACATTTTACTTGCAGTGATATATCCCCACAATTGGCGGAGAAGTGCGAGTACTTAAAGAAAATATAACTACTGATCAGATAAGTCTACACGACATTGTACGTACTCACCTTTAGAATTTCGTAATACGACCCAGTACTGAATGCTTTCCAACACAAGCACAGACCTTCAGCGTTAGTGGCGTTCAGCTTTTTCAACATGATTTCTTTGATTTTATTAATGGTGTCGGTTACTGTATCGTCTGGACGTCGTAGGTCGACATTTGCTTTGCGCAGTCGTTTATTAAGCTCATCTTCGATGTCTTTACGACGAAATTCGTCGCTGCCTTTTTCGACATTCTTTAGCTTGCATTTGGGCTGATGAATTCTAAGACGTTCGAAAGGCTTCAGGCAGTGAGGACATTCTTCCACTTTGTCAGATTCCTCGTTCTGACGACAACCGTCACTTTCTCTGTAAACTTTGTTCATTTCACACAGGGGCAAATGTATTTTAAGACATTTGAACATTTTCGCACACTGAGGACATTGTTCCTCTTCGCTAGATTCCTCCTTCGGAAGACATTCATCAATTTCTTCATCACTTTCTTTGTGAACTGTTTTCAGTTTACAATGGGGCAAATGTTTATTCAGGCATTTGAATGATTTCGCACAGTAAGCACATTGTTCCATGTTGTTAGATGCGTCCTTCCGACGACAACTGTCACTTTCTTCATCAGTTTCGTCATACATTTTGCCATCAACTTTCTTCATTGTGCAGCGTGGCAGATGTTTATTCAAACATTTGAATGACTTTGCACAGTGGGGACATTGTTCCATGTGGTTAGATTCTTCCTTCCATAAACATTCGTCTCTTTCAACGTCAACAGTTCTTACTTTGCAACGGTGTAGGTGTTTATTCAGACATACGAATGACTTCAGACAGTGTGGACATTCTTCCATTTCGCTAGAATCGTAAAACGTCCACTTGTTATGTGCTTTCAACGGGGCAACTGCAATTAATTTTATTTCCAGAACTGTTCTGTTGGTAACCGAGAATGTTGTCTGTATGGTGGTTCAATGCATGATACTGGAACACAAAATAAATCTATGTTGAATAATGAGGTTTCGAAAAGAAAATCCTCCGTTACATACACATAAAATACTTCATTGAATGGTCATGCATTCATAATGTTCGTGTGAATTAAAAGCCCGGCCAGTCTGGATTAAACCTTGTTGTTTGGATTGAGGAATTATAATCTACAGTTTCTTTTTCTAGATATATCGATCATAAGTGAACGTTTGATAAATTTCCAAGTGAAAAACTATTGACAGAATTTCACCTGTATACTATTATAAACAGCTTTAAGGATATAATATTGATGTAAATGTCATAACGGGATGGTTTCCCGCATCTGGCTCACCATCTATAACGACATTGTAGACGTCAAGAAGCCTCGCGGATTTGGATTTCATATATATCATAATTGATTGGTTAAGAAACAAAACATGTTTTCAATGGTGGCAATAGTAATATCAAATTGATCAACATATGTTGGCTAATAGTCTAACCCATACATATTGTTTGAAAAGTTAACCATAATAATATTGGCGGATCGCGGGCCTGGGGGAAGGTGCCCCCCTAGACCTTTGGAATTTAGCGTACCCCAGATCTTTCTGGATGAACCCCAGTTACTGTTTGGACTGGTGTTTAAAACGCAAAATCGACAGTGATTTATTCGTTTTATCTATCCGTTCAAAGCATATGTATGGACTCAACTAATTTTTAGCTGAAACTCATTCGAATGTACATTACCAATCAACGGACACAATAGCCTAGGTAATACCTATGGATAATTACATTAAAAGTTCTGCTCAAACCGTTGTTCTTATATCTACATATTTTTCGTAACACATGAAATTACCCGTCCGGAATGCTCGCAAAACTTTGATCAACGCACCGAGCCTTCGGTGTTCTTCACTGTTCGAATACTTGAAGATGGTGTCAGCATAACATTTCAAAAAGATGCGCATCGTAAATACATCAAACACTTACACATACGGGGAACGACCTTGGTAGCACCGATGCCTTCCTTGATATCACTGCAGACATTGACATGTAGACCCTAATTAACAAGTTGTGGTCCTTATCAACATAAAACCCAGTGATCCGCAGTGAAACGAAAGTACAGCAAACTAGCTCAATGTAGGCCTAAATGTCGAGTCAGAGCACCTACGCGACCTGCTGTTCAAATAATAGTGACGTTACTGATGTGTCATCTTCACGCGTCTGCATCCGGGAGGAGGGCGGGCACTCATTACATTGCGAATGTACCATCCTTGAGATAAAATATAATATGCTTTATCGGCAAGTCTTCTTTGTGCAAGGTAGGTTAACGCATTTAGTCATTATAGAGTATCACAATGGCACTTAAATTGATAATTGAGGGTATTAGCCCAATATTTTGACATCTCGATAAAAACGTGTTCTGTAGTTTAGGGTGCAAATGTAGTATCACTGCTTAGTGCATGATTACACGTTCAAGCGTAAGTATACGTAGTTCAATTTAATGCATAAACTCGAAAATGGTATAATTCGTGTAACCTAGCTGTATAGTGTGAATTCTGTCCACAGAAAATTGTATCTGTTTAAGTGCACTCAACGTGAAAAGGTTTATTTTAACAGAGTATCAAACGTCCATGGGAGTACATGGTCAATGTTTGGAGTGGCCCCCTTGCAAACACGGCTGTTGCGTAATACTTGCAAGACACACACATGACGACCTAATTTTTTGGGGAAAAAAGCACTCCCACGTCTTTTACTGCTGGGAAATGACATGGCCGTGATTTATATTCTTAGTCTTATGTATTATAACACAATTTAGACTAATTCTTAAGTACGCTGCCCGTTTCACTCACCTGTACGTCAACCTTTCATTGTTCGCAGGACTCCGTCATGCATGTAGACATTGTCGATAAATCTCCGGTCTAGTCAGGCCGCTAGACAACGCAACTGTGCAGTGGGCAAATCACTTCTGCTGCGTTCAGTGGGCTCTTTTATATCGTAAACACGACTTGGCAAACTGGAAGTTCACGAGCTCCCCCACTTGTAAATTTATGCAACTGGGTCAAGTAGGCGTTACAAAGTGGTATTCACGGTATGTACGAGGTGATTGGTGGAACGCAGTATATATTATATGTTGCGTTCCAATTACCTCGTGTATACCGTTGTCGCGCTTACATTTATCCGGGCGTTAAATAATATCCGGGTGACGTTTCTGCGCGTGCGCGTATCTAGGGGAATATATTTAATACTAGGTACGACTGTCGCGTTTACATTTATCCGGGCGTTACATTTTATCCGGGTGATGTTTATGTGCATATGTAAGGCATAATATGTGGCACCAGTAGATCAGGTGGTGATATGTAATATTTAGTAGTTAAATATGTTTCGTTTGTTGTCGAAACACGATCCTTATAGTTAGAGTACATAATGGTAATTTCAGTCGTCAGCGACACACACTGTTGTAAAGTGTGTGTGTGCGTGCGTGCGTGCGTACGTGTGTGTGTGTGCGTGTAGGCAAGCGCGCGTGCGTGGTGTGTACAGAATATAAAATATATAATTAACTTACGTTTATGCTAATACTACCTGCTTTACTAGGTGTTTTAATTAACATTTAATTATTGTACAAATCATTGACATGTGTGATAATGTTATTATGTGGGCATTAGAAAGGCGTGTACGGCTATTTAAAAACATTTTATTAGTATAGTGGCAGTGGTAACAGATGGGGAAGCAGACCTCTAAGAATAGCTATTGGAATGGGTGGCCATATTCAGCAGGGTCTGAGAGTCAGTTTGGAGAAGACGTAGGCGATGTGGGTTGGGTAGGAATACAAAGACATGGATATACACCTGGGGGGGGGGAGAAGAAGCTTACACAGACAGTTTTGTATACCTTGGTTGGTGAGATATCGGCTGAAGTGGGCGATACTCTTAGAACAGATGGGAGGAGAACGGCTGGCGATACCCGGAAAGTAGACGGGACAATGAGGCAAGGAAGACTAAGATTACGTTGGAAAGATTGCTTTATGAGACACTTTGAAGAATTGGGAGAGGGGTCGAGAAGGAAAGCGAAAGACAGAGGTGAGTGGAGACAATTCGTTGGAGATAGCAGTAAAAAGGCAGTGAGGGGGGAAAACAGAAAAGAAAGGAAAAACCCAGAGATCAAGGTCAGCGTGACCCACGGAAAGAAGCGGAGAGCAACAATTGTGGCTAATTTTGTGTAGACAACTACGCAAATGTATGCTTTAATATGAACATGAACAGTTATTATGCCAACAAAATGTAATATGCTGGACCATACATCAATTATATTCAATTCAAACGTTTTTGAGAAATTTTCCAAATGAGGAAGGCTCATCAGATTTACAAATTAGTATAATAAATAAAAAAAACTGCAGAACATGACATATATAGTATTATATACACAATACTAATAAAGTAGTTTCCTGCATATATACCTGCAAGTACACTGTATGCATATGATACAAACATTCATTGATTGTTCATGTTACTTGACTATTGTTGTATTTTACATTAGTCACGTGTATCTCTTGGAGTGTGCAATGGAAGACATTACAGACTATGCAACTCCTAGAAATGTCATAATTGTCATAACACATACATATAATATGATTCTTGGTGTATTTGTTATGTTGTATCAGACATAAGTTGTCGACCTGTAAATAATACATACAGTCAACCCACGCTTTATGGTAACCTCGGTAATACAGCCACCTCGCAATTAAGGTTCTACATAGAGTAAAATATATGAAAGTAATCCTGCTAATAAGATCACCTCGCTAACCAGGTCACTTTTGCTCAGAACCAAGGTTGACCTTCATAATGGTGTTCCACTGTAATTCCTTTTGACTATATTGTAAGACTATTTGTTGATAGAACTATAACTGCAATTTATATAGTTCACCGTGTTCAAAGTTTTCAATCAGTTGTATATAATTGGCTAAACACAACATATTCATGTCAGCTGCAGCAAACAACATACAATATACCTCTTTAGAAACATAGCACACAATAATCACTCATTATCCACACAGACATCACACACACAAAGTAGTTATTGACCGCTGCAGAACACTGTCTTTGCTTAGTGTGATTCTGGGCACATGTGATGTAGGCGAGCGGCAAATCCCCAAAAAGTCCTTTATTTTACGAGTTTAAATGCCCCTCCCCCTACGCACACCCAAATGTTATATCATTGGAAAGCCCTGCATCTCCCCGATTAGGCCTGTCGTAGAGTTGCCAAGTGGTGCAGTAAGCGTGAATCCAATGTCAAACAAGGTCACCATCAAATGATTAATTTTAGAAATTGGGCGCTTCCGAAAACTTCTTAATATTACAATGGCGACCTAGCTACTTTATTTAACTCAAAAATGGCCAAGTCAAATATTGTTGGAAAGCGTATTGTCGAACGTTCAAGACAGTGTACGATATGATGCTGTATCCTGGAATGATAAGAGTGACGACTAGGTAAAACAAGGTCACCCATCAAATGACGAATATTCGAAAGTTTACAATGCCGCGAACATCATAAAGTTACACTGACTGTGTTTCTACTTCACGACTACGGACAAGTCATATGCTGTATGAAAGGATAATTACTCCCCGTTAAAATGCGGTTTGACATGGCGCTGTGAGGTGAAGCAATTTATGTGGAGCGGCGTTCAAACAGGGTCACCGTCAATTGATGAATGTTAGAAATTGCGCTATTCCGCCAACGTTGCACAATTTCATTGGTTGCTTATATCTACGTCACCTACATACTCATGGCCAAGTCATATACCACTGGAAAGCATAACATCTCTCCGTGAAAAGGAGGTATAAAGTCGAACCATCGAGTGACGCAGTACGCGTGTAGTGAAGGTCAAACAAAGTCTCCACCAACTTCTTAATATTCAAAATTATGCCACTCCATAAACAGTATACAATTACAATGTTTGTCTATCTATTTGCCAATGTACACAAGGCAACATCATATACCATTGGAAAACGTATTGTACCCCCGTCAAAATTTGGTATTACATGGGACTGTTTAACGGAGCTACAATTATGTGAAGCAGACGTTGAACGGTCAACATCGATGTAGTTACCATTTATGTTTTACAACACCTTAAAAATCTAGCAATTTTCTTTTCTTTTTGTATCTGCCAAAATATTCAATCATCACAAAGGATTGCACATTGGTGAGTCCATTGGCAGAGGCTACTAGAAACATTCTACCCACCTTTACTTTCTATTCACTGTCATGGTCGTCATCGTCACGTAGGACGTCTTGGTCGCCAGTCGAACGTGGGTTTCCACAGTTTTATTCCCATGACATGTGCACAGCACTGTGCAACACAAACTGTTCTGACTGAATGAACAATTGATTGTGCAGCAACCTCTACTTGAGCAAGAACATATGAGTCCTTCCAGGAACTCTGACGGCATTGGACCTTTGAAGAAGACAGGTACAAGTTTGCCATTCTTTCTCACCCATTCACGCAGCAGTGGGGACCCTGTATCTGACTTGGCCACATGTGAAGACATCCAAGTCTTTGTTTGCCACTGTGCCCGCCTTGCATGTTCCTCGAAACTTGCTTCACATGGGGAAGCTTCGCCAACTACATGTCCTTCTTGTTGATAAGTCTTAGCGGCAAATGGTTGAGTTTGATGTGTGCACTCATCTCTGTGTCCATTAGGTTGTACAAGGCTGCTGTGAATGCCCGCGCTGCTGATAGTACAGCCTCTTTATCGCTGTTTCCTACGTCGGCAAGATTCATGAAGTGGCATGCCCCCTTCTGCATAACAACGTTGAAAACAGTTTTTTCCCCAATTCCAAACAGGGAGGAAACAGATTCACACCCTGTTAGTGAATGCATGGCGGGAAGTATGTTGCAGAACTGCGGACCGAGTGCAGTACAAATCGAATGCACAGGTACACATCAGCGCTTGTCTGTGGTGCTGGTGCCAGTTTCAATCCACATGTTGACTGTATTCGTCATTTTGGGAAAGTAGTATGCAGCAAGCACTAAGACATCTGTGTCTGATGACTTAATTATTACGGTTCCTAGAACACCACGTGTTCCGAAATCTGAATCAGCAAAACCAGCATGCAGAAAGTGTCTGTCTTCTTCTACACCTCGACTACTGGTGGATTTGACTACCTCACCATCTGCGAAGCCTCCAACAACCAGGAGTGTACACGTTGTGTGTGCTTCCAGCCACTGGGATGATGCATGGCAGACCACATATTCACAAAGAAAGTTCACTAGTAATTGCTTGTTGGGTGGAACATTGAGGAACCTTTTCCATGGAGGTACTGGGCGCCCACCAATCACCTGGTACTGCTTGCAAGCAGATGTTGATCCTGCGCGGCGGTCCTTTTCAGCAGTTTTCAGCAGTTATCGTCATCATATCTATCAAACACTTCCACAACTGTGCCAGCTCTCTGAAATCCTGTCAGAATTTTCCTGAAGTATGCTACCGCTAATGCATCAAATGAATTGAATTGGTCCCTCGCCATCATTTGAATGGCGTCCATGGCATCCCTAATATACACTGTGGTTGCAGTGGTGCTTTGTGCTAGTTCAGATACTCTCTCGCCGTGAGCTTCTAGTTGATGGTCCGGTTCCGCTTTGTTAGTTTTCCGCAATGTACCATCAGCATGACAAAGGGCCATCGGCACTGGCCCTATCGGGTAGCCGAGAACGGTGGCCATAGAAACGTCATCTCTTCACCTCGCCAACGACAGGGCTCTGCGGAACACAATCTCTGGACTAATAGCTGCTGTTACAACGCCTCCCTTGCCACACTTCAACTTGGTCTTTTTCGCCATGTCAGCAAATGTTATCAGGCCTGACTTGCTGATGGGGCTGTAGAAGCTGCACGTTTCTCCTGATTCAAGTGCGCCATGCACAAATCTCTCCAGCTTCTCCTCCCCAGTACCTACGATGTTGAGGAGCGAATTTTGCACATTCAATGCTGCAT
Source organism: Escarpia spicata (assembly GCA_963995525.1). Classification (NCBI taxonomy): domain Eukaryota; kingdom Metazoa; phylum Annelida; class Polychaeta; order Sabellida; family Siboglinidae; genus Escarpia; species Escarpia spicata. Next base: position 33,531,691 of record OZ023212.1, read on the forward strand.
GCAGCCCCGTAGATAAGTTGGTGAGTGCATCTGGGTGAAATTCAGGCTCGAACGGATTGGTCACGTTGTTAACAGCATGCTCGTCATCCCTCTTCAGTGCGGATGCCAGTACTTCTTTGTGATCCTTGTCTTCAGTACTTATGGACAAACCACTCCCTTCTCGCATTGCTTTAGCATATTCACTCATGAGTGCCTCGTCAATGTCCACCTGATGAGTGCTGGCTTCTTTCTAGTCAGTCCGACTATACCACTGCGTCCCTTTGCATCTCTGATGACTGTATTCTCTGAGCCCATGTCGTTCGAGATCCCATTGAAACTATATTTTTAATCAAACTGTAGAATGCAGTGTCATAAGGACACTGTGTTGTGACTGTTGACGACGGTGCATTTGCTTTAAGATTTGTTTTACTCAGGTAGGATGAAAGACATGATGAGTGGTACACGGCATCCTTAGCTATCAAGTCCTCCTCCGATATCGTCTCCTCTTTGACATGCAACCTTCTTCAGGTTGGTTGCCCGTTCAAATGTTTCAATTTTATGCAACCTTTTTTCTTTCCTGTATGATTGTTTTCGAACATACAATACAGACATACCAATCTGTCAAACCAATGCTCTTTCTCGTTGCCATACTAGGTATACGTGATACTGATTGTTGAGAATCAGTGTCATTTGGTGTTTCTGGTGTGTGTGGATCAGCTCGTATTTATTATGCTTCGTAGAATGTGCAATTTTGACAAACATATGGCATATATATATATGTATATATATATATATATATATATATATATATATATATATATATATATATATATATATTATATGTATATATATATATATATATATACATATATTGATATTCTAAAACTTAAATAATTTTACTTTTCATCGTTTGACTTCAAAGCAATCGTTAGAACAATTTGTCTTAACATTTCCAGAATAGCACAATTTCGAAAATTCATCATTATACGGTGACCTTGTTCAACCTTTGCTCCACACTTACAGCACCAGTTGATAGCTCCGTGTCATGTCCCATTTTTACGAAGATACAATAAGGTTTACAATGGTATGTGAAGAGGCATTATGCACGTAGGCAAATAGATACGCAACCATTATAAACCTAGGCCTACAACGATTGTGGAATGGTGCAATTTTGAACAGTCATCATATGGTAGTGACCTTGTTTGACATTCACTACACACATAAAGCTCCATTTAATAGCTATACGTTATAACGCATTGTAACGGGAAGACAGTAAGCTTCCCAAAGGTATATGAAATGGACACAAGTATGTAGGTAACGTAGCTCCATAACCATTAAGGTTTTGTAAAGCTTGTGGGGTGGCGCAATTTCTAACATTCATCAATTGATGGTGACCCTGTTTGAACGCTGCTCCACAGAAATTACTTCATCTCACACCGCCATATCACACAGCATTGTGACGGGGTGAAATTGTCCTTTCATACTGTATATGATATGTCCGTAGTCGTGAATCAGAAACACAGTCGGTGTAACTTTATGATGTTCGCGGCATTGTGAACTTTCGAATATTCGTCATTTGATGGGTGACCTTGTTTGACCTTGTCGTCACTCTTATTAATCCTGGATGCAGCATCATATCGTACACTGTCTTAAAGGTGAGACAATACGCGTTCCAAGAATATATGACACGGCCATTTTCTATTTAAATAAAGTAACTAGATTACATTGTAATATTAAGAAGTTTTCGGAAGCGCCCAATTTATAAAATTGACCGTTTGATGGTGACCTTGTTTGACCTTAGATTCACGCTTACTGCACTATTTGGCAACTATACGACAGGCCTAGTTATGACTGGGAGATGCAGGGCTTTCCAATGATATAACATTTGGGTGTGTGTAGGGGGGCATTTAAATCGGTCTGTTAGGTGGTTCTACCGCTCGCCTAATGTGGTACTGCCAGTGGCACCAGTCACATCTCATCTGCAACAGATACATTTTTTATTCTACCATAGCCATATCGCGAGACAATGTTTGGTATGTTTTGTCTATATGTATTGTATAAGGCACGCTATACCTTATAACGTTATATGTGTAGGTTTGTTTATCTAGTTCACTTGTTTTCCAAGTTATAGCAATATCATATTTATTAATAATATATATTGTAGCATTTTAGGAAATTGTAAATACTACTGGAGAGACACTTCCGGTATTTGGAAATTAGTGTATACATTTATAAATATTCAATTATTATTATGCATATTCTCTTTGACAATGTCACTTTCTCACTCCTGTTGTAACAAGGGATATGACAATGTAAGATCAAGTTTTAATTTTAACATACACTGTATAATATTATATTTACCGATGCATGTGCCCGATGTCTGCTTTGACTGCCACAGTGTCTGCAGCAGTAACTGGCAGCACCTATCAATCATAAATGCAACATTTTGAGTCTCCTTGAAACCGTTCCACAGGTTTTTCACATTATTGCATCATGTTTTTATCGTGACACCATCTGTTATGGAATAATACAAAATATATGAATTTCCTTTAAAGTGCACACATATGCATGCCTACCAAGCTACCAACACATGCACGCATATCAACACACGCATGCAACTACTGTGCACAGACCATGAATAACTATTATCTGCAAAAAAAATGTTTGTGTAACTGCTATAGAATCTAAATAACCTTACTTAGATATGTGTTGTCCAGCAGTCTTTGGGCAATTTTGTGCCGGGGTGTGTCAGTGTCTTCACACAGCACTAGTCTAGCTTTATCCAGGAGTAGTTCTGCAAACTGATTCAGCCAATTGAGATTTATTAATATTACATTCATAAGTTAGTAATACTACATATAATTCATTCACTTAAAATTACAGTAATGTCACTCTATGCAAACATGCGTTACAATAGAAAACATGAAATCATCTGGTACATGACGTACAGAGCATGCATTGTATACATAGACCACAAGTATTTTCATACTTAATTAGTTCTAGTGAAGGGTCATTTAATTAACCAACTTTGATCAACATTTTGCAAATGCCAATTAGTTAATTCCTTATAATTTCTTGAACAAATTATTCAGTCACACATTTCCTTGTGTATATCACCACTTACTTCCATGACCAGCACTCCGCAACTATGCCCATCATGTTGTTTTGTGTGGGGTGGAAGAGTCAGCGCCCACAGTTCTTGCGACCATTCACACCTCTTCGTGAAGGTGTTCCAGGCCTCAAGGATGAGCTTGGCCCTCTCTACGTTCTCCCCCAGTGGATTAATGTATACTATCTTTCTCTCACTGGGGTATAACGCGAGCAGCTCCCAATGGTTCCCAGTTAAATTGATGGGCATCAAGACCACACCTTTGTCCTTGAAGATGTCCTGTAGTTAGATAACATACGAGTCATAAATATATTAGAGGCATGCTTCCCGAGTAAAGTTTTATTTAAATTAAGTCATATCTGTAAAACTACTATTCCAATATTAAGCAAATTTCCAAGCAAATGAATATCAAATATTATCTTATGTTTTAATTTATAAACATATATCAAAAATAATATCTTCCCGAAAGTATTACCTTTATTTTGTCAAACTGATTCATTGCACAACATAACATAGTAATAAAATAGTATTGTATAGTTAATAACAAAGGAAATATATCAATTTTATTTTCCATAGGATGTTCCGCGAAATAAGGCCATTCATGCCAACTTAATACATTGGACATAAATATTTTAAAGATAGGATAAATATGTTATTAAAAATGTGATATTTCACAAGGAACTTGTGTTCTTAAGATATTAAATACAGGTGTAACTCCTACCATATACCCCTTGAAATGTAAGTTTAATAATATCAAACCTTTATAGTTACAACATCTCTGAATTTTTCACACGTTATCTTTAACAAAACTGAATCATGACTTTCTAACCAATATAAGACATACAACATTTTAGTTGTTATATATTAACTGTGTTGTTTCCTGACACCGTTGGTATGGACGCTGCAGTTGGTGCCTTCACCACCATATTCATTACATGGCTGTCATTGGCGGCTGCTCTTCGTGACTCCACAATCACCTGCATGTAAGCTCTGATGACCTATAATGTGTTCAAACAGCATACGTGAAAACGTTGTAAGACATTGCCAATATTGCCTTCCAGTATTAATATATACGAAATGATGCATAGAGAAAATAAACACATAATCAATAATGGATAAAGACTTACCTTAATTTAAATAAATGCTCATTTCTTACAAATGGACAAGTTACCTTTGTTCACTGCAGTAGCATAGTACCAGGTAGTTAAAAATCATTGACTTGACCGGGGGGGTGAATCCTACAATCCTGCTTCTGATTTTTGGAGAATGGCTAGTTTGTTCAGTTCAATTTGTTGACTCACGTTTCTGCTGCAGCTTAAGGCCATGCAGACACTGCTTAAAATATTGAAAATGCGTTTTGAGGAAATGGTCGTCAAAGAATGAATAATTGATTTGATTACTTGAGATTGATCCATAAATAAGTCTGTTAGAGTTATGTAATTGTTGTAAAAGTGAAGAGTATTGATAGTATACTTGCAAAGGTATCATAATCTGGCAGAGAACCATTTTTGGTATTTTTGTCCACAAAACACCATTTTATTTAGGGTGTCTGGCCTTAACAAAATGATATAAGTATATTGTAGCATTATCATCACGTACTTCATCCAACACATGATTGTTGGGCTTCACGGTGCCAAAGGCCACTCCAGACCATTGCCATCAGAGCTGTTGATGTGCTTTGGGTCCCCCAGACGTGCTCCAACTGTGGGATGACTGGTAGTTTCTGCAGTGCAATATTGTGGTTATTAATGTAATTAACCTAGCTTTTTATATATTCAGAATTATATTTTTAACAACTCAGAAGCTTAAAGGGAATAGAAACCCTTATTGCTTGAATTCATATTATATTCCCTGCTAAAATATACTGCACTTTGGTCAACCATGATACATCCATAGTAAATCGTGGTGAATTATAGTAAACCATAGTATATTAAACTTTACCATGCTTTCGCCATAGTCAATCATAGTAAAATATTATTCACTATAGTAAACCATGGTAAAACGTGATATTCACCATAGTAAAATTAAGTATTTACTATAGTAAACCATTGTATTTACTATGGTAATACACCCTGCTACATGTTTCCATTTCCACCAAAACAAAACATCAGAATACACTAAATAAATAATTCCACATTTTATGTATATTTGTGGCATGCTTTTCTGTATGCCGAGATATGACATAAGTGGTGCGTTTTTCTGGCAAGAGGCTGGCATCTTCCATTCATTCACAGCATGGTTACAACGATAGATGTTGAGTGGAAGCGAGCGTCAGAATGAGTTATTGTGCAGTATTCCGGTATAATACAAACACTACTCATAATAGAGAAAGGAGTAGTTATTTTACGGTTCGACACGAATGGAATTTTGTCGAAAAAAAAGAAGCGAGTGAACTTCCAGTAAACAAGAACAAATATTGTATCCAGCTGCAGAAAGTAACATTATATGATATAATATCATTTTAAAAGGAAGAGCTTTACAAGTTTAACTAACACTTGAATCTGGTCAGTCCTCCATTGTCAGAAAGTGGTTTGTATAGAATTTAATCAGGCTTTAGAACAGTGGTTTCGTTTACAAAGTATGGTTGATGGGATGGTGCTGCCATCTCTGGTATGTATTGTCGCTGAGGTATACGCTAGTGCCCTCTGGCGATTAAGGCGTGTAACTTTTTAACTGCCGACGAGTCAGATTTAATTAATTTCATTTGTAGCGTACACCACTAATTCTACGGTTAGATATATCAAATTTGGTATCTGTAGAAATTATTTAACATGACTGGTAACGTGGTGACCTGGCAAAGTACTTATGTTGTGGTTATAAGAAGATTATATTATGAACTTATAAAAGTTGTTTACGGAAATGTAGGTGTGAAAAACACTAGGGTCACACCTAGCTTATGAATAGTGTGCGTGTTTTATTAACATTATGGATTAATTCATGAGAGTTGGAATGTACGATGAATATTCTGGTATCCGGCTCGATACAGGGAATCCAGTGATATTAATTATGTAAGTAATTCACGTAAGTGAAAGATTGAATAAGCACTTATTATCTTATATAGCCAAGCGTTTAGCTCGCAAAATCTATTTTAAAGGTGCTCAATCACTTCGTTTGCCCATCGCCAATCCGGTTCTTTTATGTCCAGATGTGTAATGTGTGAATAGTTTAACTAGTGCGCACAGTCGGTTTAATTTAAAAAAATGCGTACTTGTTTTTTAATCGTCAAAAAAAAGAGTTGTCGTTACAGCGGGTATCGCTGGCGAAAGCCAATTGCGCTGTCTGCCTACTGCGCCACTTTGGTCACGTGCTTTACGCGAGATCGGCATCCCAGGCATTCGAAAACAATAACAACACACACGTGCTTTAGCGTATCAAGATGAAGATTATAATTCCAAAGTAGTTGTACGAAGGTACGTATTACACTATCGCAGTTAGCAACAAGAACGAGTATTGCAACTTGCGAATGTCTACACTCGACTCGAGCCTGACAAGTCTAAGTCTAAGACAGTCACCATATCAGCCAGAGATTCAGTCAGAGAGTGACAACGAGCATAATATTTGATATGTATTGTATTTGGTTACGCAGGATGTTGTTAATAAGCTGTTATTCCGACAATACATATTGAGAGTAGATGACGTGAGGGTGCGAAATGACAAGTAACATTGCTTTGGCAGCAGGCCCCTGTTGATCGTCCAAGTAACTTAGTCAGGGAGCATCCGTAATGTTGTGCAACAGAACGTCAAACACGGAAGTATTATGGTGGTGATCGTAATTATTAAAACATTTTTTGTGACTCATATTTTTGATACTATTACTGCAGAATATTGTTGATTTGCATTGTATTTTATGCAAAATAATTTAGATTTTTATGACAAGCATGATGGTGATGATTTTATTCTATATAAAATTGTAAACGTGTAAATACATAAAATATCAATACACCTAGAGTACACCATATATAAGGATTACACAAGAAAATGCACGCACTTGTCTCCATTGTGGTCCTTGATGCCTGGCTATAGTGTATGTAATGTATTAATTGGTATCCTGTGATACCTTTCAACTGACATATGCCGGCTATTCTTATGTATTTACCAATATATGTATATACTCTCACCACAGCAATATATGAATACATAATAATATATATAACTTGAATTGTGATATTGCTAGAGACCACACTGCAACCCATGAATGAGAATGAGAGGAGGCAGAAGAGGGGCTAGAGGCGGTCACCCGGGCCAGGCAGACACAGGGAGGATACATAGTCTGCGGCAGGCCCACATTTGATCAATCCAGGTAATTTCAAATTTATAACAATCAACCACGTATAAGTTATCAAAAAATTGTAATGTGCACATTTAAATATACCACATTTGTTTTCATACACATTTTAATAATAACATCTTGGGCATGGAAAACTAGATTGACTTCTGCACTTGTATATTATACCCACAAGTGTATCAACACAGACATACTAATACACCTTTAAACAGTATTTAGCATATGGCGATGACTCTGAAATAAGTTTATAAAATAAATTAGTCATTCTTGAAGAAGGTAGACATACGTATTATGAACCTTTGAATACTTGACGAGGAAAATATATTGTTAGCATCACAATAACACCTCATTCTGTCATTTCCAACATTCACCTTGACCATTCAACCTCAGGCTAAAAATTTAAAACATGAATATGTATAGTAGTTACATGGCAGATACTGACATGAAGTTGTAAGCTGAAAACAAAACTAAAAATATAAATGCGCTTTACTGATGAGCAGAATTCAAATCAGTCTACAATATTGACTAAGATCAGGCGTCACTGTAATGAAATTGAAAATTTTTAAATTCATGTAATGACAATGAACACCTAGTAAAGAAAAATAGTTAAAATTGTTCACTGTTTTGAGAAATTGCATATTCCACTAATGTCTGCATGCTGTATCAAGCCACCCTTCCCCAGAACAACCCTGGTAAACACTGACTGTTCCTAAGATATCAACATGTATAGATGCAGCTGTAGTAGAACATTTCTTGCTGCCTTTTTTCTTGTGAAATGATGCAGGTCATACATGAAACATTATTATATACTGATTATGACAATGAACACATCATAATTATTTACTCCCAACACTACTATGATGCCTGTTTTTGTTTACTGAATATATGCTTTTTTTACAGGAAATTGAACTAGTGTGCTTAGTACCACTAGCTCTCCAAGTTAATATGGCATACTGGGCAGTTGTATTTGTCCAGGATCTCGGACAAGATTCTACAGTCATGCAACATGCTGCATATTAACAGTTTATCATATGAATGTCCACTGAGTGATCCCAATTGTGTTGTGTTGAATCCGTGACAGATTCCCCAGTGCCGATGGGGTGTACACTGGCTTCCAGGTCAGTCAGTTAGCTTGACTGCCTGGAAACCAATGTAGAATGCAGGTTGCTCGACATAAGAATGTGATGACGCCTGACTAGCTCTGTAGTTGGTGATGAAACGGTGGGTGCCAGGGTCTGCAGAAGTGACAACAACTTTCGATGCTGTCAGACAGATTCAGTGTCGAGCATTCTTCGGTGAACTGCATCGGTTTAGATATCGATGACATCACTGTATGTTTTCGCTGTCTTTGATGGTACTGCATACCAGCTTCCTGACATTTTGCTGTACATCTGCATCTACCTATACCGGAGACAAAATGACAATTAGGATGGCTCTGACATGCATGATATTTTTATATGTGACGACACATTTATCAAAAGTCAATAATACAAGGTATTTGTATTCAATTCAACTATAACTTTTAGCAGTGTCCATGAAAAAATACATTAATTATCCAGAATTGTTACAACTGGTAGGGTTTCATTGCCTTTGTGTTGCTGATAGTCAGTGGCAGCCAGCTGAGTTCTTGCAACATACACCAGGCACAAGTTTGTGATGAAGTAATGGTATTGAAAGCCTTTTCACATTTTTCATCAACAATCTGTTGATACACTGACAGCAGCATTTTACTTGTTTAAATTATCTATGTATCACGAGGACTGTTATATATTTTTCATGCCATGTATAATTTTTCTAAATTATTCTTTTTTATCACTGTTTTATATTTTCACAATTTACATTAATTTTCATTTTGCATGATAATTAAATAACACTTGGGTAAGTTTAGTTCTGATATGGTGTAGTATCCAGTCCTTGGGATTACTCAAAGCGCTTTAAACTTTACTCCCTGGCAGACCTGTTAAATTGAAAACACCGTCTTGACTTATGTGGGAAGAATTCAGCCACACTGAAATTAATATGCAAAGATTATTCATACAAAAATATCCACCGTCTGTAGCCGGTACTCTTCATACAGCTGAGTAAACTGGAGCAATGTAGCATGTAGCGATTGTACATGTAATTCTCAGTCACATGGCGATGACCCTGTCTAGTCTAGTCACTATTTTTTGCGAGTTGTAAACATACCAAGCATTGCACATACTACAACAGTTTTGAATTCTATATCCTATTGATGTTTAAAAAAAAAAAATCATAATATAGTTATTTTTATTTGATATGTACATATTAAATTTGTTCAACTAAACATCGTCCTAAGTAATTTGTTCTCATTGGTTTACATTTTATGGGCATTAAATGTAAAAATTTGTTGTTAAATACACATAATTGTTTAGTCACTAATTTTGTGAGTTGTAAACATATAACTAGCATTTGATATCACATGTGTGGTGTTGTTTTTTTTGTAACAAAGAATTGTGATAAAAGTAACTGTTTGTTTTGTTATATGTACCTGACATTTTTTCAACCTCTTCCTAATTTTTGTTTCTATTGTTGCATTTTATGTGTATGTGATATTAAAAATTATTCCATTATACACATCAAGTACAATGATTGTACCTGTAGTTGTATTGTGCTTTTCATAATTTTGTAGTCATGATCTCATCAAATAGTTTCAATAAAGTGTTTTTAATTTACATTGTCTTTACTTTAATTCACATGCATTTCTAACAACATGCAATTTAACGAGGACACCCATTACTGCAAAATCCTAATGCAGACAACCAAAACTATCACATACAGTGGTGGAGTCTGGTCTGGGGGGCACAACAACCTCCACTGGCGACTGAACCAAATGGTGTAGTCTAAATTTTGTCGCTATCAAGCCGCTATAACTTCAGCTGCTCGGCTGGAGTGGTTATATCTGAAGACGGGGGGGGGGGGGGGGGGGGGGGGGGGGGAGGGGGGGATGCTGTTGAAACATTTTCAAAGATGGTGTACCAAATAATAAGATTGGTCAGAATAAAACATAATTGTCAAAACAACCAAATACATGTTTGCATATCTTCCAAATGTTATGCTATGATTTATGTATATATATATATACAGCTGTATATATCACGTTTGCATACCAGCAGCAATTAATACTTACGTTTACTCACTGTCCTGAGCTGCATCCAGCCTCAGCAAGTGACAGGACACCCGACAGTGAGCTGCCTTTGCTATGACCGCTGATGCTCGATAGAGCCACCACAGATCTTGTCATATGTGATGGCTGCAGTGGTGTTGAGGTAGTTCACGCCTTTGTGTTGAAGCTGTCAAACAAAGTCATGAATTGGAATATGGAATGAGTCAGATTATTTGTGAAGGTGAACATGGTTTGACAGCACTACTACACGTAAATATATATAATATTATATATGTATGTATATGTAAATATATGTGTGTGCACATGTGGTGTGTAACTTATAAACGTTTTAATTTCGTTAATAGGTAACAATATTTTGCACGATCATTTGCCCAATGGTCATTTGCCCAGCACTCAAGTGTGAAAAGGTCATTTGCCCAGTTGTAAAAAAAATACAATAAATGATATGAGAGTGGCAAAGTTATTATTGTATTTATTGTAAAATTGTAGTATATAACAAACAAAATAGACAATTTACAAGTGTCAGAGCCAACAATGTGAAACAATTTGGATTGTGCACCATCCAATTGCCAGTATAATTAACTACCTGTAAGTGCAGGTAGAGCATAGGTGGGTTGGAAAGAAGGTCACAGGAAATAAAGTCACAAAGTAATTTTATTCAAAAAAAAAAAAGTTTGCAATTTTTCACAGATAGTACTAGCGACATTACAAAAAATGGATGGCGACTCGTAAATACGTAATGTTGACTGAATCCAGGCACCGAAAGGTGGGGGTCAAAGGCCGATGTCGCCGCATATTCCCGTTCACGTGACTATTACACGAGAGGTCTATCTCAGACCACATCCAAGTTCAGATATGTGTCTTGATATTCGGTTAGGACTGACCGAAAATCATTTTATTGTTTGTCTGTTAATTTCACTAAAACGAAGTAAAGCATACGTGCAAATGAACCAGTGTATCAATTATGAATACCTGATACGATTACGTTTCGTGAAATTAGTCCGACACGTGAGGAGCACAACAATCGAAATGATTGAGCACCTTTAAACTCAGCGAGTTGAATGGATTGCTTCGATGTGTGAACGGTTTCGGGAGCTGGTTTTTGAAGCGACTTTAATTTGTATCGAGTGTTGTAATTGGTCAGACTAACTTCCGGCCATCAAGCTATATAAGGGCAGGACGGCCATTCGAGGCCAGAGGAACATTTGAGTAGAATAAAGTGTTGCACTCTCGTCTCCAGGAATTGGGCTGAAGTGTGTGTCCGCCCAACGCCTGTAGTAAATACTTCTACGATTTCAACAGTACTAATTAGTTGTGAGGCGCTGCACTTCTCACGCGTTGAAGAAGACTGAGCGATAACCGTCTGCAGTTCCGTTTTGACGTGATCTTCGAATGCGAGGCCACCTCCGTTTCGTCTGCTAGCTGTCATAACAGACTCCGTGACAGACCTTCTCGACATCGCCGACGTTGTAACATCGTTTCCGTGTTGTTGCCTGGTGTTTCGAACGGGATCGACAAGGCAAATCCGAGTCGCCTGCTTTCGTCTACGAAAATTCGTTCGCCGAACGCCGAGCGACTTTCGTCCTGACATCTCGCCGAACGCGACCGAGGCGAACGTTGACATTCGCACATCACGAGACATTGGTTACAGTTCATAGACTTTACAACGGTGTATACCCGTCTTCATGTAAGTGACCAGCTGTTTAAATTGTCTCCCATGTAAATTATTATTTGGATGCACATTTGTCGAGTATAATGTATGGTGTTATACATATAATGTCATAGCAGAGTAAAGGTTGGCCAACTATCACTGAACCGCATATGTTTATGTATTAAATGGGAACGCCAGTTGGCTTCTCGTACATACATATCTGCTGTCACGTTATGTCTCTCGTTCACTCCGAATCCTAGTGCACCTGAACCTATAACTTGCTATGTCAAATCGGGTACCGCCAATTTATTAATACTTACACTCGATTTTGTTACATCCATGGCTCAGAATTACGAGAACCTTAGAGTATAGCCTGACGACATTAAATATGACATTTACCCAAATTTACCAGTATCTTATCCTCTTCACGGTTAGGTGGAATGTGAATCTTCCTGATTGGTTGAGTCATGGAAGAATTCACCCTCAGGACCCTTTTCTATGGTAAGCTTGGGTAGAAGGGAGCCTGGTTGTAGGAAGTTCTGTATTTCCGCCAATATATCGTTAATGATCTGAAGGACAAATATCACCATAACTTAGACAAAATACTACACACTTATGACACATGTGCTCACCTTGCTCACCTAGACGGCCTTATCCCTATCAACAAGGGGTCGGCCTAGTCCTCCTCCTGCACTCCATGCGATTTGGGCCATATCCACTATGACACCTACATCCCTCATGTCCTCTTTGATTTGTTGTTTCCACGTCTTCCTTGGGCGTCCTCGTCTTCTGACACCTGGTAGCGCTAAGCTCATCATACTGCAGATTACGTTGTTCTCATATCGTCGTTGAACATGGCCGAACCATCGTAGACGGCCACTTCGATTGACCTCGTCGATTGGCAGGAGGTTCAATAGCTGTCTTATTTCTTCATTTCGGATGTGATCCAACCTTGATACTCCGAGGATCCCTCGAAGCATCCTCATATCTGCACTGGCAACTTTTCTCTTGTTGTTGGTCGTCATTGCCCAACATTCACTCCCATACACTCATTGCTTGCTGTTTTTATATATACAATAGTTTAGGTATTTTGTTTTAAGCACATTTTACAATTTTTAGTATGAATACATATACATTATTATTAAATTATGAAAGCCTTCTGTACCTGCAATCTGGTATTGTCGCTGCAGGTAAGGCTTGAGCAGAACAGAGCTGACTTTGCTCTCCAGCACTTCACCATTCCAGCTCAGCTCAACCGTGTTGTGTGTCAACAACTTGTTGATGACGTAGGGCCCCAGCCAGTCATGCTCCAAGCGTCTCTCTAAACATAGCCACAGCAAACACTTATTTTACGCAGCATTTACATAATATATACTATATATATGTATATATACATCTACTATATATTATATTATATATCTATATATATATTTTCATATATGTATTCAGCATACGCACAACATTTATGCTATTTTTTGCCATGTTAAACACACCGCTGTTTTAAGTAGACCGAAGCTGCAGGTCTCTCTCTGAATAGAGCAGTCTGTCTAAGCTGCGTTTAGGAATATATATATATATATATATTCCTAAAAGCAGCTTAGACACTACATGTATATATATATACTATATATACTAGATATATATATACATGTAGATGTACACAATGTCATGATATATGTGTGTGCTTCTAGAACAAATGTGCTGGCGAGGTGGCTACAGTTCTTTTAGAAATGTTTTATCTGTATGATCCACCAAGACGTGTTATCACAGACCAAGGACGAGAGTTTGTGAACGAGTTATTGTATGCACAATTACAGATAACTGTACCACATATTGATATAATACTACTTACTGTGATATAATACTATTTACAGTGTTCCATATCGCAACATATCAGTAATGTATCATATCCCTGTCATGTGAAGGTTCTACTTCCCACCATTGAATACATCACTGCATGGATATATCAGCATGTGTTTACATCTTTTTTTTTTTTTTTTTAAAGTCCCGATTCTTTAAGTATAATCATCCAGCAACAAATGGACAGGATGAAAAGACCAATCAATGCATTAAAAATGCAATGCGGAAATACATAAACGAGAAACGAGTGAGCTACATTTTAAGTGTAAAAACGAGTAATGGGTCTAGTGATCTTAATGGGTGATTATCTTGAATATATTAACAGTGTGCTAAGAAGTACCATGCAGTTACACTACAGGCTAGCTACAGCATTGTGTTGTATGCGTTGCAGGCTACAGACAGACTGGCACAGATAAGTGGCACACATAGTGTACAGCATCAACACATCTCTCCAACACTCAATTAAAGTGTCCCCATATAAGTTCAGCTTTATGAATAATTGTAGTATTTCTTAATGATGGTAATATAGTATGGTTTTATAATTATTGCACTGGTATCCACATACCGGTACTACATTACCAGAGCAAATATTTTGTAGTAGCTAATGCAGTGCTCACATGGGTTTTTGTAGATTGAGACGATTGCCTGTGTGAGTTCATGACTGTTCCATTTCTTTGTGTGTGATCGTTTTCTTCCCTGGAATAGACACCAGGTAGAAAGGATCAACAGATTACAGTATTTCTTCGAAAAGATCCATGGCAAAAAGAGCAACAAAACTGCGCAAATATCAAAACGGTGATTGGCAGGTGGATTTGAGGCACGTTTTGATCATACATGTATAAGATAATTTTATTACGCACACATATTTTATAAAATCATGATTAGTTTACTTTATGATTAAGGCACACTTCAAGAGAGATCCACACACAGTTGGCGCCCTCAACAAGATGGACCACACGGATGACACCCAAGTGAATATTGCCGACTGTGGTGAGACAGATATGGAGGAGGCCACCAAACTGGCCCGACAACTTGACGACGAGGTACAATATGTGTAGCAGTATAGTTCAATCAGTATCCATATATATATATAATTTGTTTATTTTGGAGTAAGATAAACCAGATTAAAGACTGTCGCGATTTCCTTAAAGTGTTGATATTAATTTATTAATACACTAAAACACAATCCATATCATATGTCACATTCAGGTGAAAGGAAATATTGCTGTTGCTCAAGCGAAACAAAAATGGGAGTACTCCCAGAAGATGCGGAAGAGCGTGAAGGTGTTCACTTTTTAGAAAGGTGGTATGGTGTTGCTACGCAACATGGTGAAGGCAGGCATCAAAGGTTTGTTCAGAATGTTCCTTTTTCTGTTTTGTTTACATATAACTTTATAAATCGTCACATTTGACTGCCTCTCCAAGTCAGTCTGGTGTCAGTAAAGTGTCAATCATGGGTCTTGAGGTGACGAAAGGAACCTTATTCTTGAAATGCAGATCTTTTGAACAGTGGAAATACACTGCATTGCATGTGTTGGCTGCTGTACTTCTCTACTGCTTCTCTGCTCATTTTGTAAGTGGTTTGTAGGCACTGTTGGTATGAACAAATGCTGCGTAAAATAAGTGTTTGCTGTGACTGTGTTTAGGGAGACGTGACTGGCTGGGCCCTACGTCATCAACAGAATGATGACACAACACGGATGAGCTGAGCAGGAATGGTGAAGTGTTGAAGTGCAAGGTCAACTCTGCTCAGCTCAAGCCTTACCTGCAGCGACAACATCAGATTGCAGGTACAGAAGGCTTTCATAATTTAATAATAATATATATATATTAATATATATATATATATATTTATATTAAAAATTGTAAAATGTGCTTAAAACAAATTACATAAACTATTGTATATATAAAAAAAACAGCAAGCAATGAGCATATGGGAGTGAATGTTGAGCAATGAAGACCAACAACAAAATGAAAGTTGCCACTACAGAGATAAGGATGCTTCGCGGGCTCCTCGGAGTATCAAGGTTGGATCACATCCGAAATGAAGAAATAAGGTAGGTACTGAATCTCCCGCCAATCGACGAGGTCATGCGAAGTGGCGTGGCCGTTTACGATGGTTCGGCCATGTGCAACGACGAAATGAGAACAACGTCATCCGCAGTGTGATGAGCTTAGCGCTAGCAGGTGTCAGAAGATGAGGACGCCCAAGGAAGACGTGGAAACAACAAATCAAAGAGGACATGAGGGACGTAAGTGTCACAGTGGATATGGCCTTAGATCGCATGGAACGTAGGAGGAAGACTAGGCCGACCCCTTGTTGATAGGGATAAGGCCGTCAAGGTGAGCGAGGTAAGCATAAGTATATATATTGTATGTATCGTAAATGTGTAGTATTTTTCTAAGTTATGGTGATATTTGTTCTTTAGATCACTAACGATATCTAGGCGGAAATGCAAAACTCCAAGACATTTGCAACAATACAGAACTTCCTACAACCAGGCTCCCTTCTACCCAAGCTTACCTTAGAAAAGGGTCCTGGGGTTGAATTCTTCCGTGACTGTCAACTAATCAGGAAGATTTGTCGATAAGCCATACTGTAAGGTTCTCATAATTCTGAGTCATGGAGGACTGACCATGCAGATTCAAGTGTTAGTTAAAATTGTAAAGCTCTTCCTTTTAAAATGATATATCATATAATGTAACTTTTCTGCAGCTGGATACAATATGTGTTCTTGTGTGTATGTTTACAGATGTAGATTATTCTCCCTGGGTCGCAATCGAAACAATTTTTCTCAAAATCAGCCGAATATTCGTTGGCTTGTAACCTGTTCACTCGCTTTTGTTTTTGTCGACAAAATTCCATTCGTATCGAACCGTAAAATAACTACTTCTTTCTCTATTATGAGTCGTGTTTGTATTATCCCGGAATACTTCACAATAACTCATTCTGACGCTCGCTTCCATTCAACATCTATCGTTGTAAGCTGCTGTGAATGAATGGAAGATGCCAGCCTCTTGCCAGAAAAACGCACCACTTATGTCACATCTCGGCATACAGAAAAGCATGCCACAAATATACATAACGTGTGGAATTATTTATTTAGTGAATTCTGATGTTTTATTTTGGTGGAAATGGAAACATATAGTAGGATGTGTTACCTCGCTCGAGAGCAGAGAACTAACATTATTTCGTAACTAGCTGTTAAGTATTATTACTGTGGGTCAAATTGTTATAAAACAACACACAACATTACTACCTTTTGTTTCGTGGCATGAATTCGACCGCTGGCCCGATTTGTTAATTATAATGTTTCTTTCCTTGAACGTGACACAAAACTAATTCAGTTTAAAAGTTCGCGCGCGTCGAAATGACTCGAGGGTAATTTCAAATGCGTGGAACTGGCCGGCGCGGATTGAGTTTATTCGCGGGTTTATTCAGTAGCGTTATATAAAACATCGTAACTTAGACATACATATCATTATTTTAATCTTTATTCTGACTCGAGCATTCACCACATGTGCACGTCCATGACACAAAAGTCAAAATACATACGTTTCAAAAACATATGCAGATACCGTTTATGGTACCATCAAGTTGAAGGTACCATTCACTTTACCAATGAAGGTTTAGTGGTATCTAGAGGTACGATGTCGATGTTCAGTATAGTGAATTATGTTTTCAAATATGGCTGAGACATAATTGCCAGTTTACTATTGAGGCTCGACTGTATCCATGCAGTGATATATTCTGTAACCTTTCAAAGGCAATGAGTGGTACTTTTGAAATGTCATTACGAGTACCACTGACACCTAATGATTTATTATTGAATGGTGCAATGATATTGAATGGTATTTTCAAATACCATTTAGAGTCCTAAAGGTACTGAATGATATTTTCCGATACAATTAAGAGTACCAATGAGACCTACTGATTTATCATTGAATGATATTGAATGATATGTTCAAATAACATTGGTAGTACCACTGAAACATTATTTATCATTGAATGGTCCACTGGTACTGAATGGTATGTTCAAATACCATTGAGAATACCACTGAGATATACTGATTTATTATTGAATGGTATTGAACGATATGTTCAAATACCATTGGGATTGCGACTGAAACACGATTTATCATTGAATGGTCCAGTGGTACTGAATGGTATGTTCAAATACCATTGAGCGTACCACTGAGACACATGGAATTTTCTTGAATGGTATATTCAAGTACTATTGCGAGTACCATTGAGACACTGATTTATCATTGAATGGTATTGAATGATATGTTGAAATACCATTGAGAGTACCATTGAGACATTGATTTATTATTGAATGATCCAATGGTACTTAATTGTATTTTCAAATACCATTGAAATTATCACTGAGTCCTTCTGATTTACCATTGAATGGTCCAACGGTACCGAATGGTATTCAATGGTATTCAATAATATATAATTGGCTCTTTTTTGTACTTAGGTCTATATTCCTCAATATGCACCCCAAAAGGCTAGGCAATATCTGTACAATAATATTAAATACTATTATGATTATTAGTACGCCGTGGCATATATATATATGTATATATACGGCGTACTAATAATCATAATAGTATTTAATATTATTGTACAAATATTATATATATATATATATATAATTGTGACATGAATTATAAAATGTTTGATTCCACAGACATAAACAATTTCCTCTCCACGCACACGTCACGTGATTTACTCTTATACTTGGTCATAAATCTGAAACAGGAAATTATCATTGTGTACTCTAACTATAAGGATCATGTTTCGACAACAAATGAAACATATTTAACTACTAAATATTATTTATCACCACCTGATCTACTGGTTCCACATGTTATGCCTTACATATGCACATAGACATGCATCACCCGGATAAAATGTAACGCCCGGATTAATGTAAACGCGTCAGTCGTAGCTAGTGATAAATGTATTACCCTAGATACGCGCACGTGCAGAAACGTCACCCGGATGCGTCTTTGCGATTCGCTTATGAAAAGCTAACAGGCGCTTTTCAGCCACGCCCAGCGCGCTCGTGATTAGTCGCTAGGGCAAGGAGCGTTTGACACATGTGTCACGCGCGTTTCATTTAGTTTTTCACGGGGAGACGTCAGGGTTTGTTATATGTTAGCAAGGGGCTATACGTACACAGACTAATTTTACGAACAGGTAGGCAGGGCCTTACGTATACGTACGATCATCCAAATTATTTTATTTTATTTTCAATTTAGAGCGATACTGATTAGGACAGTCGCGAAATCCATTAATTGTAAATGTTGTCATAATGTTATGTTAACACATTGTAAGCAGGGGGCAAACAGGTGCAATGTGGAACAACAATTACCTTTGCATTTATATAATAAATTTCTAGAACACGCACAGAACTAATAACTAATTAATTTGACTTTAATCGAGTTAGCATATTAGGGAAGACTATTCTCAATATAGTAATGTAATCACGGTCTTCAGAAGCGTTATTGTGAATATTTGCGATGGGATGGGTGTAAAAGTATTAGAATGTTATTCATTTGGAAGAAGGATATATGTGGAAATATTTATAAATGCTAGCCAACTAATGTGTTGTAAGTTGTATTCAGTACAAATAATCTACAAACTGCGAAATAACATATTTGGTGCTAAAATAATTGAGATTTGTTTAAAGTTAGTTAAAGATATATTAGCAAAAAATAATCAATGTGTTCTTGTAGATGTATAACATAATGTATACTGAATATAAATATAATCCTGCAAGAATTATGATATATTCGTTCACTCACATACCCATTTGGCATGTTTACTGCTGAGCTCGAATCCACTGGGTTTTTGCTTACATCCGTATGCCCATGCAGACATTCAGAAATGTACACATTCATACTTAGCTATAATTAAATATATAAATATCATATGGTAATTGGGCTGCATTTTGCTCAGTTTGTAAAATGAAAAAGTCTCAGCAATGGTGCATTATGGCAATCCCATTTATTTAATAAAACATTTGAAAACGTGTGTACAGTGTGTATTAAACATACCCCAATTATATTACATGATCACAGTGCACATGCATTATATAATTACTAGAATTTAAATTATTTGAAAATAAAAATACGGTATGCATTAAATATACATGAATTAATGTAGTGTACGTGGATTGCATACCTGGGTAGTGTATAAGTAACTATGCCTACATTATCTTTGTTTCATTACTAGAATCAAGCCAACTATAAAAAGGAATATACACATCTCAATTAGTGTGCATAGTGTACGTTATATTCTGTGCGACTGTCACACACATGAACATAGTTTTGCTCTTATTGTCATAGGAATTTTGTACATTCCTATAACGTAATATTGAGAGTAATATGCTAACTCGATTAAGGTCAAATTAATTAGGTTTTAGTTTTGTGCATGTTCTAGAATGTTATTATATAAATGCAAAAGTAATTGATGTTCTACATTGCACCTATTTGCTTCGTGTTTACAATGTGTTAAGATAACAGTACGACAACATTTACAATTAATGGATTTCGCGACTAATCAGTATCAGTCTAAATTGAACGCTAAATAATATAATCTGGATGAACGTACGTATACGTAGGGCGGCCTGCCTACCTGTTCATAAAAGTTGTTTGTGTACCTATAGCCCTGTCTACCTGTTCGTAAAATTAGTCTGTGTACGTCTAGCCCCTTGAAACGCGTGTGACACATGAGTCAAACGCTCTTTGACCTAGCGACCAATCACGAGCGCTCTGTTAGCAGGCCTCCGTCATACATGTAGCAACATGCATGACGGAGGCCTGCTAACAATGAAAGGTTGACGTACAGGTGAGTGAAACGGGCAGCGTACTTAAGAATTAGTATAACAATTATAAATTGTGATATAATACATAAAACTAAGAATATAAATCACGGCCATGTCGTTTCCCAGCAGTAAAAGACGTGGGAGTGCTCTTTTCCGGAAAATTAGGTCGTGGTGCGTGTGTCTTGTATTACAGCCGTGTTTGCAAGGGGGCCACTCCAAACATTAACCATTTACTATTCTTATGAAATTGACTAACTGACGCCACTTCCACGGACGTACTTAAACATATACACTTTTCTGTGGACAGACATTTAAAACAGTGTGTAGGTCACGTTTTCTTATTATCAGACAAAACGTTAACATGGTCGCCAATGGGAAAACCACCTGTGTGTTGACCCCATTATTTGAACAGCAGGTCGCGTAGGTGTTCTGGCTCGACATTTAGGCCTACAGTGAGCCAGTGTGCTGTACTTTCGTTTCACTGCAGACAACTGGGTTTGATGTTGATAAGGATCACGGCAGTAAAATACGTAGGAGTGCTCCTTTCCCGAAAAAATAGGTCGCGGTGTGTGTGTCTTGCACGTAATGACACAGCAGCCGAGTTTTCAACAGGGTACCATCCTTATAAAAATGTACTTAACTGATCCCGCTCCCATGGACGTTTGAGACTCTGTTAAAAATAAACTTTTTCACGTTGAGTGCACTTAAAGAGATACAATTTTCTGTGGACAGAATTCACATTCTACAGCTAGGTTACACAACTTATGCCATTTTCGAGTTTATGAATTAAATTGAAGTACGTATACTTACGCTTGAACATGTAATCATGCACTATGCAGTGATATACTACATTTGCACCCTTAACTACAAAACACGTTTTGATCGAGATGTCAAAATATGGGGCTAATACCCTCAATTATAAATTTAAGTGCCATTGTGATACTCAATAATTACTAAATGCGTTAACCTACCTTGTACAAAGAAGACATACCGATAAAGCATATTACATTTGTCTTAAGGATGGTACATTCGCAATGTAATGAGTGCTCGGCCCCCTCCCGGATGCAGACGCGTGAAAATGACACTTCTTCTTCTTCTTCAGTTCAGCATATCTCTGCGAGACGTAGCTGCCCAGGTGATCCCACGAGACGCTGCTCTGTCTGCCGTTTGTCTCCCTGCTCTCACGATGTCGTATTCCAACCAGTCGCTAATGTCCTGCTCCCATCTTCTCCTTGGTCTTCCCCTTCCTCTCTTTCCCTCCACTTTGCCTTCTAGGACTGTTTTCTCTAAGGAATTATGTGTTTTGATGTGGCAAACATAACTCAGTTTTAGTCCTTTTATTCTATTCACTAGTTGACAGTTCCATATGTCAATTTTTTTAAGGATCTCTGCATTGGTTGTTCTTGTTATCCATGGCACGACACATCAGTCACGTCATTATTATTTGAACAGCAGGTCGCGTAGGTGCTCTGGCTCGACATGTTGGCCTACATTGAGCGAGTTTGCTGTACTTTCGTTTCACTGCGGACAGCTGGGTTTTACTTTGATAAGGACCACAGCCTGTTAATTAGGGTCTATATGTCAATGTCTGCAGTGATATCAAGGAAGCCATTGGGGCAATCAATTGCACCCTTAACTACAAAACACATATCTCCGTATTTGTAAGTGCTTGAAGCATTTACGATGACCACCTTTATGAAATGTTATGCTGACGTCATCTTCAAGTATTCGAACAGTTAAGAACAGCAAAGGCTCGGTGCATTGATCAAAGGTTTGCGAGCCTTCCAGACGGGTAATTTCATGTTACGAAAAATATGTAAATAGAAGCACAACGGTTCGAGCAGAACTATAGTAATGTCATGAATGATACCAAAAATAGATAAGCGAGCGAAAAATGAACAACTCGGAACACATCCAAAACATGACATTCTACGGTCGCTAGCACCCTCACGGCTCGTCCTGTCCCGACGATCTTGGTATCGTTTGAAAGGATGCACTTTTTGTTATTCTAGCGTCATCTAGATTTCCCGGTAACCGTTCAAAGAACACCGATAAATGGACCTACAATCATGCAGTTGTTGGTGTTCTGTACGGTTCCGAACGTTGTTGGCGGCGGGTACTGAGTACACTAATCTTCCGATTGCGGCGCTGTTTTCCTCATTTGCATAGGTTCAGACATGCGCACTTCACCATTTCTTGATTTCATGTTATAAGCTCCACCCACTTTTAAACCGCGGCGAAACTGATGTGCTTTGATCGCAGCGAAACCGATATATCTCTACGTCAGCGTGACGTCACAATAACGTTCGCCACCCAATGGGTCTAAAGGCTCGAGGCTATATTTGGCGGAGATAGATCGTAGAAATTGATGGTGCAGAAAAGTTGATAAACAAGTGGAATTACTGATTGATAAGTATTATTCTTGCCTTAATATCATTCATAAAGTTGCAATAAACATATATTGAGTAGCAGTTGTGCTTAAAGTTAGTTAGTTAAAGTATTTTAGAACACCTTAGTATAGTGAGTGATAATAGGGTAAGTTAGCCTTCGATAAGTTGTAAACAAGATTTAACAAACCTGATTATGTGGTAGAATATATAGGAGATAACGTAACAACCATCAAACAACTTACATAAGATACTATCTGTGTAAGCCAGTACTTGCTAGATATTTTGATTAGGTAGCACTGTTGTTAAAATTAAGCAAGGGCGATAGTCGGGCGGCGTAACCTAAATAAATAAAGCAGCCTAACGTAACGTAATTGATTGTATTTAAATCAGGTCACTACCGGTAATGTTGGCGTTCGTGACAGGATAAATAGTCGGCTGTGTAATTGAAATCTGTAACATAAAGTGTGCTGTAGTACACAGGAAACAGTCTTTATAAAGACAAGTTAGTTAAGTTATTGAATAAATTCTGATCAGGATATGGCGCCTTGCAAACGGCAAGTCAAGGCAAAGCGACACTTGGTGTGCCATCACTGCCACAGCTGGGTAGATTTTGCATTGTCCGGCTGTGGGAAGTCCTGGGCAGAAACCATGGAGGAAGGATTCACCTTTCAGTGCATTGGATGTTGGAAGTTGGAGTGTCTGCAGAAGGAGATAGTTAGGTTGACAGATATTGTGAAGGGAATGGAGACGGGAATTAGCAAGGAGGCAGGTCGAACGGAGAGAGACGACAGGGAGAGGTGAAAATACTGCAAGACTGAAGGAGAATAGCAGTGGCAAGAAAACTGAGGAAAGGAGATTGAGAGGAGGGAAGGTGATTGGAGGGGAAGAAATTGGAAAATCGACAACAGAAAACGTGACAAGCGTGAAGGTGACAGGGGAGAAAGTGACCGTAGAGAAGGAGGGGGGGGGGGAGATGGGACGGGAGAGGAGAGAAGAAAATGAGATGGGACGAAAGATGAAGGGACGAAACGAAGTGAGAGCAAATGTGATAGAAGAGAAGTCGATAAAAGGGACGCTGACAGGAGGAAAGGTGACAAGAGAAAAAGCGACAGGAAAGAATGGATCGGAAGAGAATGTGACAGGAGAGAAGACGACAGGGGGAAAAGACAACAACCAGACAGATGCAAACCAAAGAAGGAGCTATTCTAAGGCAGTGATTGAGCGGGCAATGAGGAAAGAGAGGGTGTTTATGGGCGACTCCATTATTAGATTCGCAGGGGGACTCACAGAAAAGCCTGAAACTGGAGGAATAGATAAAGACAGCACACATAAATCAGCAAAGAACAGTCTGGAAAACTATTTTGAAGCTGGGTATAAATGTGTTTGTTTAAATGCAAGGAGTAAAGTAAACAAAAGAAATGAACTAAACATTATGGTAGAAGATATTAACCCTCACATAATAGGTATAACCGAATCCTGGACCACCACCGATATATCAGAAGCCGAATTGGGACTGACAGGATATGTAATGTTTAGGAAAGATAGAATAGGAAGAAAGGGAGGTGGAGTTATTTTATATATTAAAGAATCTACCCAGGCTTATGAAATAAAATTAGAAAGAGAAGCATATTGTGAAGAAGCTGTTTGGTGTAACATAGTTACAGGAAACTTAACGTTAACAGTTGGGTTAGTTTATCGAAGTCTAAGCATAAGCATAGAAGAGAATGAAAAAATACAAAACGCTATAAGGGAAGTGGAATGGATGGGATTCCGCCCAAACAACTATTGGAAATTGTAGAACAAATTAGCGTACCGCTTGCAACAGTTTTCAATTTGTCTTTAGATGAGGGAGTGGTTCCTTTAGAATGAAAAGAGGCAAACATTATACCGTTGTTTAAAACAGGTTCGAGAAACAAGTCGGAGAACTATAGACCAGTGAGTTTAACATCAGTGATTTGCAAATTATTAGAAAGACTAATTAAAGATCACATTTGTTAAAAAAAACTTGATAAACCCATCTCAACATGGTTTTTTAAAGCGAGGTCATGCTTAACAAATATGTTATGTTTTTTGGAAGACATCACTAAGTGGGTAGATGAGGGATCACCAGTAGATATCGTCTACTTAGATTTTTAAAAAGCTTTCGACAAAGTACCGCATCATAGATTACTGCTTAAACTAAAGGCCCATGGCATAGGAAATGGTATAATAAACTGGATAGAAAAATGATTGATTGACAGAAGACAACGTGTAGTAGTTGATAGGGGGGGGGCTTCAAACTGGAAATCGGTATTGAGTGGGGTACTACAGGGATCAGTACTAGGACCTATATTATTCTTAATATATATCAACGATTTGGATGATGAAATAACAAGCAAGATGTTGAAATTTGCGGATGATACAAAAGTGTTTAGAAGGATTAAAAGTGACGGAGATAGACAGCACAAGATGATCTTGACAGCTTGATCGAATGATCTGAAAAGTGGCAAATGCTGTTCAATTTTGGGAAATGTAAATGCCTCCACACAGGACATGGGAACGAAGAGGTAGAATATACAATGGGGGGGGGGGGGGGGTAGTGTACTAAGAACTACTGTAAAAGAAAAGGACTTACGGTTAACCATTAGTGCTAATATGAAGGTTTCAGAGCAGTGCGGAATTGCAGCTTCAAAGGGAAAATGAAATCCTTGGATTAATTAGGCGAAACAAACGTATAAGGAAAAAGAGCTAATAATACCGTTGTACAAAACAATAGTGAGGCCTCATTTAGAATATGGTATTCAAGCGTGGATGCCATATCGCAGGAAGGGCATATATATGCTAGAAAGAGTGCAGAGCAGAGCAACTAAAATGATATCAAAACTGAGGGATCGTTACGAAATACGCCTTAAAAATGCGGCTTAACAACACTAGAGACCAGGAGATTGAGAGGAGATCAGATAGAAGTCTTTAAAATAATAAATGGTTATGAAAATATTGATAGAAATATTTTTTTCTCAGTTAAGAAAGATGGAACGACTAGAGGACACGAAGTTACATTAGCAAAGGAGCAGTGTAGATTATATATAAGAAAGTTCTCATTTTCACAAAGGACTGTCAATTAATGGAACAGATTATCTGCTCATTGTGTGGGTGGTAGTAGCGTGAATTTGAAACGACTTTCAAACGACATCAATATTGTTGGGATCCGACGAACCGTAATTGTTCTAGCAATCGTTAAAAAGGCGTTTTTGAAACGTGTTTGACAGTTGTTCATTTTTCGTTCGCTTATTTTTTTTTGATGGTACGTAATATTACGTATTGCGTCCGTTGATTGGTCATGTACTTCGAATGTGTTTTTAACTATAAATTAGTTGTGTCCATAAGTATGCTTTGAACGGATAGGTAAAACGAATAAATCACTGTTTGTAGATTTTGAGATTGGCTAACTATTTTCTTTATGCACCTCTGAGCTTGGTTAGAAAGGATTTAGGCACAAAACGTTACCTTATTATTAATTACATTGCTTGACTAAGGGCTCATTCAAACAAATATGGGGTAAGCCAAATTCAAAAGTTCTAGGGGGCACGTTCCCCAGGCCCGCGATCCGCCAATATTGTTATGGTTAACTTTTCAAACAATCTATATACGTTATACTATTAGCCAACACTCAATAAACAATTTGATATTATTATTGCCAACCTTGAAAACATGTTTTGTTTCTTAACCAATCAAGTATGATCTGTATGCAATCCAAGATTGCCGCGATGACGTCTTTTTGACATCTACATTGTCGTTATAGATGGTGAGCCAAATACAGGAAACCATCCCACTATGACAATTACACCAAGATATCCCTGAGGCTGCTTATGGTAGTATACAGGTGGAATTCTATTAATTGTTTGTCACAGGAAAATTTATCATATGTTCACTTACGATCGATATATATAGAAAAAAAAACTAGATTATAATTCCTCAATCCAAACAACAAGGTTTAATCCAGACTGGCCGTGCTTTTAATTCACACGAACTTTATGAATGGATGACCATTCAATGAAGTATTTTATTTCTAGGTAACGCAGGATTTTCCTTTCGAAACCTAATTATTCAACACATATTTATTTTGTGTTTTATTACAGCACACAACAAGTGGATAGATTACGGTTCTAGCGAAATGGAAGAATGTCCACACTGTCTGAAGTCTTTCAAACGTCTTATAATGCATCAGCCCAAATGCAAACTGAAGAATGTCGAAAAAGACAGCGACGAATTTCATCGGAACAAGATGGAATGTGAGCTTAATAAACGACTGCGCAGTGCGTATGTCGACCCACGACGTCCAGACGATACAATAACCGACGCCATTAACAAAATCAAAGAAATCATGTTGAAGAAGCTGAACGCCACTAACGCCGAAGGTCTGTGCTTGTGTTGGAAAGCATTCAGTAGTGGGTCGTATTACGAAATTCTAAAGGTGAGTACGTACCATGTCGTGTAGACTTATCTGATCAGTAGTTATATTTTCTATTAGTACTCGCATTTCTCCGTCAATTGTGGGGATATACCACTGCAAGTAAAATGTTGAAATGTCCTTTCCATGTGTATGTTTTGTAATTGTTTTTACATTTCAGCATAGCTTGCAGGGGCTACTCCAGAGAGGATACTCTGGGGTGAAACCTCCAATTCCACCCCCACTTGAGGTTCGCAAAAACAATGGCGGCTGAACCAAATTCATATTGGATGGGCGGAGTCGGAGCTTCAGCACTAAAGGTCAAGGGGGCAGGGTAGGGTACCGTAGCGCTGGCACAGCGCGGCCAAAGGTCTAGGGGGCACGTGCTTTAACATATACTCCTCGTATAACACAATCTACCTGGTTATCGGGAATGGTTGCAAATAGAACGTTTTTCGACGGACGATGTTCGTTGTGAAACTTGCTACCACAAAACAATCTGTACCCACGTGTTTTGTCTGTACTTTCACAAGCTAGGACATCTACAAAATCAAACATAATATTATCCTGGTTATATATTACAGATCGACAGACCGGATGAATTTGATCTGATGTTCACTTGCAAGATAGATTGTGATATCAACTACGACCCAGAACCCGAAACAGAACACGGCCAGAGGCTGTCACGACAGTACTGCGCGCTGAAGGCGAAGGAAGTTCAAGTGCCGTCAGTTCTTGTTGGCAACGACGGATGGTTGTGTCCCAAAGCCTTCCACAAATACTTCCATGACAAAGTCAACGAATTTATACGCGAGTATGGAAGGATTGAATTGGAACGTGGATCTACGACGGTACAAAAGCATCTGGGTGAGTGTTAATAAGTGCAATCAGTAGACGTATCGGCTGGGTCCATCATTTTTATGCGAAATCGGACGCAGAGTGCCGATTTAAATTGTTTCGAAATTGACGAACGACGTATATTGTTTCGGAAGCCGATGCTAATTGATATGATGGCATTACGTAAAGTGGAATATGCACATAATTCTTGCATGTTATGGTAATAATTATCTTTCAGGAGGTAAATGTATCCAACATTTAAGCTAACTATAGTTAATATTTGGTTTGGAAATGGACCAAACTATTAGTGGGTGCGAGATTATACTGTACACTTGCGTGAAATAATCTATGTAGCTCCTGTGTAATTATAGGTTGTTTGTAATTGTAAAAATGGACAACCTAATTAAATATGATATGAATAAAAGCGATGACAGAACATTGCTGTAGATAGAACAAAATCAACAACTTTATTCACGGGGTTGTCGCGATAACTGCAGTCATCACTGTCTGGATGAGGGCGAACGCACCACCGTACCTCCTCGGAGAGCCCAACAACGATTACACCGGGCGATCCGGACGGACACGTGAGGCACCTGAAATACAAAGACAACCAATAATTAATTAATCGCCAGTTAACTGATTAATTAACTTAGTTATTCTGCCATCATTTTTAAAGCTTTGGCTTAAATAAGAAAGTCTGCACAAGCAGACCAGACTGATGTAATAATTGACATAGTACATATAAATAATAAGACTATAGTCTAGATAGGACCAACTTATGCTTTGCATGGTTTGGTCACACTCGCAAGTTGGTCACCCCATTGTGCAGGCCTTGGAATCTTATTAAATATTACATTAAATACGCCATTAGTCAGGTATATTGTTCACAAAGAGTATGATTGTCCTACTAATTTAAAATTATCGGAAGAAAAATTAGGTAAACACGTTTTTGAGACGTTTTTATAGTATGTAGTGCACTTCTGGCAGATCTGGCGCATCACAAATCGAACAAAGTCGATAATGGGGATAGAAATAGAGTTGAGTCTCGAGTAATTTCGCTATCGAGCCCGAGTCGAGTCTCCAGTCATCTCTGAAAATTTCGAGTCGAGTCTCGAGTCACCTCTGAGGCACTGAAAATTTCGAATCGCAATTATGGTCACCGCTCGGAATTTCAAATCAAATCTCGTTACTATTTTCAGTAACTTAGTCGTATTCCTACATATAGGATAGTTATAAGTTATAACAGTGGTAACTACGAAACGATGACTATTTTTACTTAGTGCAAATAAAATGATTCGTAAAGAACCGCATACGTAGCATGATACCTTTTGGCACAGCACTCATTTAGCATACTCATGTATCCGTAATCGAAATGGACGCGGCTAGATCCCCTATTTGTCACGTACAGTTTAAAGACAACATAGTATCGCATACAGCACTGTAGCGCATAGTGGCAGTTACATTAACTTGCTCAGTGACGTAAATTACCAATTCAAAATGGACGGTGGCGAGAACGGTGGCGGAGTTGTACAACCTGTTTGCAGCCATGGCAACGTCATTGTTATGTACGTAATTTCACGTGTGAATTTGTGTAGTGTAGCATGTCAGGCATATGAAAAATTTGTCTAGGCAAGGAAAATGGAGATTCATTCTCCGATTCATTTTATACCCCATGAATCAAAATTTAGTACGGTACGTGACCTATGATTATTTGTTGACATTCCAGTAATGAATAGCCATCCTTGTGATATGTCAAACTTTCAAGACGGTGTATGGTTATTAGATACCTGTATTCAGTTTTAAAGAAATTAATAAATAAATGTCAAAAACTCAATCTTTGTTGCATTGTTGAAAAAGTGTATCTTTCATATTGTTGATGAATGTCAGGCTCGACTCTACCAATGACGCGTGCTTAACTAAATATGTAACTTGCTAGAATAATCAGGTAAAGCGTGGTTTGAATATAATGTGACAATCTGCAGGTATAATCTGCTCCCTACTATGTGATATCGTGATTGCTATATATTGGAAAGACTTGTCACAGACCAATGAAGTCACATCATGTAGCGGGTTCTATTATATAGCATCAAGAGGTTGGTACCACCGAGATAAATATGGAAGACTTGTGAAATCAAATGACGCTGCGATCTCGCGCAATAATTTACCGCGAAACAGACAATCATGGCGTCCGTCGGTTTGTCTCGCGTTATAATGATTGGTTATAAACATTTCGCACATACAAACCAAACGTGATCACCGTACTTTAAACATGTGAGGCAAAGGGGAAGGACTCAACTCCTTTATATACATTTGATGATTATGATGCTTTTCATGTTGTCAGTTACAACAGAAAAGGTGGAGGTGTGGTCATTTATGTTAATAAGAAGCTAAATGGGCGATTATGCGAAACAAAGTCACTAATAGTTGATAACGTTTTAGAATGTGTTTCTGTTGAATGAAATTAACTGACACAAAACTG
This sequence comes from Escarpia spicata, assembly GCA_963995525.1. Lineage (NCBI taxonomy): Eukaryota > Metazoa > Annelida > Polychaeta > Sabellida > Siboglinidae > Escarpia > Escarpia spicata. The sequence continues at coordinate 33,562,691 of OZ023212.1, forward strand.
CAATAATTAGTTGTGTGTATAGGTGCCCTGGGTCTAACATGGTATAATTTAATGACAATATTGAACAGTTATTTGGTCGTGGCGATTTCAATATAGATTCGTTTAAATGTGATAGTCATAGTGGAACCAAGCAATTTGTTGATCTTATGTAGAGTCTTAGTCTATACCCTTTAATTAATAGACTTAGCAGAATTACTACTACCTCTGCAACCTTTATAGACAACATTTTTACTTCTTAACTTGAGTACACGATTGATAGTGGTCTATTGGTAAATGACATCAGTGATCATCTTCCTGTAGTTCCTCTGTGCCATTGTAGTGTAACACGTTTTGTAATGTGAATGAACATTCTAACAAGTGTATTCGTCACCTTAGTGAAGAAAACACCAATGCATTGAAGTGTGATTTAATGAAAAATTCTTGCATACTCTTATCGGTACAGAAAATACAAACAGAATTTATAGTATAGTATATAGTATATGACCATTTTTTTCATGATTTCACTCAAATGTACAACAAACAATGTCCTGTGTCAACTGTACGACCTAAAGTATTAACAATTAGTTAAAAAACGTAGTTTACTAAAGGACTAAACAACGCATTATCATGTCTATCATCCAGATCAATTATCTCGGAAACCAGATATAAACCATATAAGAATAAATTAACAGGTATTCTCAGATCCACTAAGAAACAGTATTATAGCAGTTTACTCGCACAGAAAAAAATAACATTGCTGGCACCTGGAAAGTACTTAAAACTTTAATGGGAACACCTCGCTTAGGAAATCACCACCCATATCAATTTGTTAATAATGACGTGACCGTTAGTAATGCGGAAGATGTAGCGAACATGTTTAACAATTATTTTATCAATATCGGTCCGGAGCTGTCAAAAGATATAACGGCACCAACAAATGTTTCTATTTACTACTACCTAGAAAACAGAAATAATCAAAATGTATTTCTAACTACATTTAATGAAGAGGAAATTATCCGAGCTGTGAACAATTGGAAAAGTAAAACACCCACAGATTGCGAAGACTTAAGTATGCATTTGGTCAAAAAAGTGAATAACTCCATTGCAAGACACATACTTATATTTGTAATCTATCTTTCACTACTGGATTATTCCCGGAGAAAATAATGAAAATAGCAAAGGTTATCCCACTCTTTAAGTCTGGGGATAAGTATATATGGACTAATTATAGGCCTATTTCACTATTACCACAATTCTAAAAAAATATTAGACAAATTGTTCAGTTCTCGTTTAGATAGCTTTATTACCAAACACAAACTAATAAACCCAAGCCAATATGGATTTCAAAAAAATATGTCAACATGTCACGCACTAATAGATCTTGTTGATGGAATAACCCAATCATTGGATGCAACAAATATGCTATTGGTGTTTTTATCGATTTAAAAATGGCATTTGACACAGTCAATCACCAACTGTTATGAAACAAAAATGGAATTTCTTGGTATCCGTGGTGTTGACACATGTAATTCTGCTGTGCGCAATATTTCTTGTGATGTTCCACAGGTTTCGATCTTGGGCCCCAAACTATTCATTCTATACGTTGATGATATGTGTAACATATCTAATCTAGTAAAATACATCTTCTTTGCAGACGATACTAATATTTTTATGCAAATAGTAACATAAATAAACTAAACGAAACAGTACATGGTTTGCAGTAAATAATTAACTCTGAACATATCTAGAACCAGTTATATGTTATTTGGAAATCGTATGCTCAACAAAGAAGTTAATATAAAAATACGAAATGTTAATATCGAAAGAGTAAGGGTCATCAAGTTTTTGGGTGTGTTTATTGATGATCTACTAAATTGGAAAGCTCATATAAAATATGCACAATCAAAGCTTTCCAACAGTACAGCTATGATGCATAGATGCAATCATCTACTTGGAAGAATTAGTATACGTATTCTATACAGTTCTCTGTTTTTGCATATTTAAATTACTGTGTATAGATATGGGGAAAAACAAATAATAACTGTATTTCTTATTAAAAAAAAGAGTAATCCGCATTATATTTGGTGCAAGACGGTTGGATCATACAAACGCACTTTTCCAACAATTACACGGTCTAAAATTTACAGATATCATAGAACTGAAAACATTATTATTTATGTACGAAGCTTACTATAGTTGTTTGCCATCAAATATTCAGTGCTTGTTTACTAGACGAGAAATAGCCTACTCAATGCGAGCTAATCATGACTTAGAACGACAGGGAGTCTGTTCTACCATGCGATCAATGTCTCTTTGTGTAAAGGGAGTGCAATTATGTAATTATGTATGTGATCATTTAAAAACTACTAATAGTATTACTGAATTTAAGCGTAAATGCAATAACCTTTTATTTAAGAAATATCTGGTTGTGGAAATCTAAAAAAATCATCCACAAATATAATCATGCCATTGAGAAAACTACAATATTTGTAAAGATGTGTACTTATCACATACTTTAAATGTTGAACATGCACATATTCCACTACATGTTTTCAATTATTGTAGCTAGATGGTTAGATGAATAGCAAGTTCAATTAATATAATATCGATGTCTCAATATACATGTACGAGTGTATGTGTATGTGTGCATATGTATGTATAAGTATGTATATATGTATGTATATGTGTCTATATATATATGTAAATATGTATGTATGTGTAGGTATATATATATATAAATATATGTCAGGGGTAAATTTACACAAAAGTCAACGACTTCGTATTTACCCCTTTCAAACATTGTATATTCTCACTTGTATTATAGTTAAACTTGTTTGGTTGTCTAGTATATATATTGTTGCCAATGTTCTGAATAAACGTTCATTCATTCATTCATTCATTCAAATATAGTAGACGGCCCACAGACAATCAGTAATACGATTGGATTGAGTGACTGAAGATAGTGACGAGATTTGACTTGTAATTCCCAGAAGTGACTCCAGCCGCGACTCGAAATTTTTAGACTCGAGACTGGACTCGAAATTTCAGAGATGACTCAATACTTGACTCGGACTCGACAGCGAAATGACCCGAAACTCGACTCGAAAGCTTGCGACTTGCCACCAAGTATGCATAATATATTCAAATTCCATGCCATCGGGGGCCTATGGCGGGGAGTCTTGCCGAATCTCCATTGGAAGTCCCAACATAATAGTTAGTGGTCAAAATGAGACAATTAACTTAACTGTAGGGTCTACTGAAACGGCATGTAGAGTGGAACTTACATCTGTAAATGGAATCACTTCTAATAAATTTCACAAGGCACATTATCCATTTGTGTAGCACACCGCATCCGCATACCATTCCCGTACATTGTGTTGTCTTAGCTTAACAACTGTATCGTTGTCTTTAACAATCCACGTGCTAGAAATGTGGAAGGTGCGTAAGTAACCACAGCGCCACTTTCTTACAGAGGTGAGCTACAGGGGAACAAGTCCAGCCGTTACACTGAAATACACGAGCGTTGCAAAAATACCCTACTCCATTGACCTAGTGCCGGCCATCGAGTTTGACCACTTCCCGGAGCCGGCCAAAGATTGGGATTGTTCGTGGATACCAAAAGGAGAAGACGTAAAGAAAATCCGCCAGAAGTTCCACGTTGTCGCCAAAATCCAGCAAACCGGTGAGTGTGACCTCTGCCCATCCAATTGTATTGAAGTAAATGTTTACCTTGGTGGACTTGATGATTGAATTGATGCAGGTGTCACGCAGTGAGTTGTTGTTGTTATTGTTGGTGGTGTGGTGTTTCTGTCTGTGTACGTGCGTGCGTATGTGTGCGGGCGTGTATGTGTCTGTGTGCGTGTGTGTGTATGTATGTGGAAGTGAGGGAGACATGAGATGTAACGACAGTTATGAATGTCAATGGCAATTTACATGATAAATTGCCCTAGTAGTGGGTACACGGCTGCACAAACGTTGACCATACCTGGTTACTTATATCGCAACTTCTATATGATATTTATTATTAGCCAGTGTATGTGTATATATATATATATTTAAAATGTCATTATTTCGAGTTGGGATCGATCCGAACTTTCACTTGTTTAGTCTTTATTTTTTGGGCGGGTGACCGCATTTTAGCATCGTCCTTTACTAGATGTCAAATCTTCTTTCTTTTCCTGTGCTTCCTGCAGAATTTGTGAAGGCTCCGGGTGAGTGTCGTTTGTGGCGTCTGTCGTTCTCTGCTGCTGAGAAGAATCTCCTGGTTAGTGCCGACGGCAAGTATGCATCAAGCTACACGACATGTCGCAAGGACGTCCTGCGGCTACTTAAGCTGGACCTGTCCGACTTCTACAAGACGCGCAAGGAAGATCCGCACGAATTCCCGACCTACAACTTGAAGATGCTCATGTTAAATTTGTTCGAGAAGCTGCGAGACAGCAAGGACTGGGTGAAGGACACGAGTCTGTTGGCCCGGTACACCGACGCCCTCCGCGACTGGAAGACGAGTATCGCTGAGCGGCAACTTCCACATTATTTCATCGAAGGAGAAAATATGCTGCAGGATGACGGGAAGCCGAATTCACAGCTGTGTGCGCTTGAACAATGGGTGTCAGAATGTTTGGGAAAATACAAGTTTCCAAAGGCAACCTTGGTTGCGATACATAGTAAAGAAAGCTGACGATTGACACTGTGTAAATCCGGCTAAAGTTAGTATACGGATATCGCAGTAGGATTATGTCACTATGAACACCAGGGGCGGATCCAGAAAGGGTAGTTCAAAATCTCCAATTGCTCCCCCCTTGGGGCTTGAAAAAACATAGGTGGCCGTACACAATTCACACTGGGTGGTCTGTGAGCCGGAGCTTGAGCACGACTCCCCTGTCTCACTGTCTCACTGTCTCACTGTCTGGTCCTGGCATCAAAAGACGGGGTGGAGGAAGGCGCTGTTACAAAAAGGTTGGCGTAAAACTCTGTATGTGTGTTTTTATATTTTTGCATTTTTTCCGGGCTCGCTCAAAACAACATGTCACATACAAATTGAGCAAATTGAAGGCTAAATGTTAGCTCTACTATTGGCTTTGGCAAATGACCAGATATAACCAAAATTAATTATTTTGACCAATTAATGAAATGTACGCACTTTTTATAGCGATGTCTAGGCATGATGTGACAAAATTAATTATTTTGACCACTTAATGAAATGTACGCACTTTTGATAGAGATAAGTAGGCAAGGCGTTTATTATCGAATTTCCACTGGTAGCAATGTTTTAAAATGGCACTTTCAATGATAAAATGCTCACTTTTGACGAAGGCAACCTCACTTTTATATAGATGAAAGGACGCATGCACGCACGCACGTAAACACATACAAACAAACAAACACCATAATAAATTAGCTGAACAAATTGTGCAAGAACATTATAATCTATACATATGTATATTTCGCGGTAATATTATATACAGCTGGACGCACGATATCTGGTTAGTATTTTTTTTCCACACAAAACCTATTCTAGATTCAATGTTTTGGTAAATGAATGTGTTGTGCGGTGGAAGTAATTTCTGTGGTCAATTCATGTGCAAAATTCCACTTGGTGGAACATTGTCATTTTCACATAATAGTTAAGTCGTCGAAGGCCATTTTGAAATATAGGGGGTACGCGTAAGTCATATTATTAAGATAGTAATACTTGTATTAGTTTTAACAAGGTAATTGCAATGGATAGTAATGTCAGCAACTTATTCTAAACACATTTGCATATTGTTGCAATTAATATGGACCGTCATGTTGACAAGTCCATTACTATGATCGGTGTACACAAAATGTTAATCAATAAATCATCATATGTGTGGTTGTCGTTTTCATTGTTTAATCAATTTTTGCACTGCATATATGTCACTCGCATCACATACTATTAACTATATTTTAGCAAGCTAACGAAAGCTCTTCTTTGAATTAATACCGTCATTATACACTAAAAGACAAAAATGATATGTCCCTGAAAGCAAGTGGCATAGCAAGTGATACATATATTAGTCTGATATCGACATCAAAGACGCCCTCACCCCCTCCCTCCCGGTCATATAGCGCTGCGCCGCGCCTACCGGGAGGCCTCTCTCCCCATCCCCACCCCCATCCTATCCCATGTTTAATGGATGGCCGCTAGCGTTTACATAAATAACACGCTGCTGTTGAAATCTGTGCAAACTCCACTTGTCTACGTTTTCTCGGAAATTAGGTCGAACGAGTTTGTTGTGCGTACCACAACAAGACACGGCAATTATTAAAACGGCAACGAAGGAGAGCGAAGAACACGTCAACAACGAATGGTCCTCTTTTACCTCGTTCACACTACAAACAGGCTTCGAGCCGGATTAGTTGATGCGATTTAACTAAGCCGGTTAAGGTACCCCGTTGCGTTCACTCTGCAACAGCCTGAACCGGAGTAGTTCTCGTCAACTAATGCGGTTCTTTTGATTAATGACCACAAAACAGAAGGGCAAGGTGGACGGTTTTCAACATTAGGAAGTTGATGTGTCGCCAGAGAAATTCCGGTGACCACTGACCTGAAGTAGTCTCTCAAACTAGATGAGCGACCCAACCCGGCTCTGATGCATCTGTCAGAATATCAATGTCGGGATTCCGTGGTATAATCGGTGAATACATTTGGTTCCGACATCCACCAGATCAGTTCCTTGAGTACAGGGGTGAGAAGATGTACGAATCGATGAGTTGTGCACTGATTGAAATCCCACGTGCGAAATTAATTTCATGTGAATGTAATTGACTGAAAGGTATCGCTTTCTCAGAGGACGCTAACAAATCTAGTAAGACCTGCCACAGACAGGCTGGAGCTCCGTGTTGACTCATAATGCGATTGGAACGCTCCACTATCTTGAAATAACTCTCTTGGCGGAGTGCAAAGGTAGTTGACGAAATCGAACTGGTAGCCTAGAAAAAGAAACTTCTGAACTGGTAGGCCCTACCAGGGAATATTCTACAGATCTACGAGTAGACCCAGACTGCGACATAATGAGAATACAGTCTGGGTGTGCAGATTGCATAAAACCTGAGACAGCCGTTGAATTAACCAGTCGTCGATATACTGATATAATTGAATTCCCTGTATGTGTACAATCTTCTTTACTTCTTGTACAATTTTCATGAACAGTCCCGTAGTTGTCGCAAGACCGAAGGGCAGAGTCCGAAATTCAAAATATTATTCCTCGATCTGGGATTGGAGGTATTTCCGGTATGCCCTGTGGTTGGGTATATGGAAATAAGCATCTTTCAGATCGAGAGAAGTCACCCAAACATTCTGATGCAGACAACTGTTCGTTCTGGTGTTTTCATCAGGAATGTAGGAATAAAATGCCACCCACTTTTAGATCGGAGGGAGCATCATTGTAAAGTGGACAAGAAGTTAGTTTTACACCATAATCGGGTGCACCTATCATTACGCCGGGCGTAGGCAGTTCCCTGTATACAGGGAAAGGGTGACGCGGGGCGTCAGGGACTAGTACAGCTAGAGCCTTTCCTCCTTATCCTTGTAGGTGGGTGGGGGGGGGGGGAGATCGCGACTGCGCCTTTATGCAACTGAAATGCGAGAGGGTGGTGTTTGAAGAAAATTGAAAGACCTGTTTAGGAAAGGGATTAGATCTGGTCCTCTATTGATTTTTTTGGAAAAGTTCACTGCTGTCGAAGGGTGGTAAGATGGTACGCGCATCGCAGTGACAGCATCAATCAATTGACGATCGCGAAATGTCTGTGACACCCCACCAACAAACTCTTCTTTGGCGAACTCGCCATTAAAGAGGGTTGAACCCAAAACTGTGATTTGGCGTAATTTATCTTTCTGACATTCTAGCAGAAAGCCAACCTAGTTTAAAGTAGCATCCCGGAAGGACCGGTGTAATTTTGCAGCAGATTGCGAATTGATGGCAAACCAATCTCCCACACCTTGCCAAGGAAACTGATTTGTTGGGAACCAGAAAGCTACTGGTCTGACACCTCTGCAGAAAACCCTTCCTGTGAGCAGATATAATCCACTGATCTCTGCAGAGCTGCAGACCCCAATCCTAAGCAGATGAGCCCACTAAACGTTGTCTAGACAGGCACCGTAAGCCCCCAAGGTCTTTCTGTGGTACAATCACAGTCAGAGTCAGATTATCTTTCTGCTTAAGAGGGTGTCAGGATCTCCTTCCCAGGCAGAAAACTGATAAAGGGCTTTATGAAAGGTTTTCTTCGCGCCACTATGATCGTCCATTCCACTGTCGAAAACAGTCAGACATCGGAAAGGTGTACAAGGTTGACTCTTCCTGAAAGTCAGTCTTTGACAAGGAAAGTGATATCCTGTGTTTAGGAACAGGTGTAGGAATATGATCCTGTAGCTAGTGGCGAATCGTGTCTAAATTATCCGCAATAGTGGGAATAGTTGTCTCTGTCTCCCTACAATAAAACTATTAAGAATCTGGAAGAGATCCTTCGTTGATCTCTAACAGATGATGCGAGACCTCAACTGGATAAGGAGTTAGACCTGAATTAATAAAGAAACTAAATGTAGTAGACGGAATAGCAGAACATAGTACAGTCATCATCGATGTAGACATTTCACCCAAATGCAAACATCGTCCGAAACTAAATGCTAATTAGAAACAAAGCTGACAACAGTAACATCGAAACATTTCTTGATAGCTTTACACATGACTATTTCTCTGTAAACCAAAATATGACAGTCAACGATAAATGAAATCTTGTTTCCACTAAAATCATCAACATTATGAATCAGTATGTACCACACCGTCTTACTACTTCAAGACACAATCTTCCTTGGTTCTGTGAAGATTTGAAGAAAATGAGCAAAAGAAGGAAACGACTCTAGAAATCCAGAAGACTGACATGAGTTCTGTAACATCAGGACAACTATTCACAAACATCTTCGCTCTACCAGACTGTCCTACATAAGCCAATTCCTAACATCTACAATAACGGAGAAACCAAAATAATTCTGGAGCTTCATTTCTAAACTACGACAGGATAACCAGGATACTGGGGGCCTGACCATTGCAGGAAACACCATTAGCGATGATACACACAAAGCAGAAGCCTTAAATAAACAGTTCAAAAGTATTTTTTACAGATGAAGGAAATTCCACACTACCAGATGTGGCCATAAGTCAACACAGAGATATCCCCAGACTAAAAATTTCAATTAAAGGAATATTTGACCAACTTAAAAAAAATAATACTTCTAAATCGCAAAGACCGGATGATATTCCGCCATGGTTCCTAAACAAATATGCCTTTCATCTAGCACCATTACTACATGAAATTTTTCAGTCATCAGTTGACTCTGGTCAAATCCCCAAAACCTGGAAAGAAACCAGAATGTTAACTTCCGTAAACTTTAGCCCTACTTCCATATACCAAACAGTTATACGACCTTCACATGATAGTATATCCCTTTACTATAACAACAGTTAGTGCACTCACTCGCTCGCTCGCTCGCTCACTCACTCACTCACTCACTCACTCACTCACTCACTCACTCACTCACTCACTCACTCACTCACTCACTCACTCACTCACTCACTCACTCACTCACTCACTCACTCACTCACTCACTCACTCACTCACTCACTCACTCACTCACTCACTCACTCACTCACTCACTCACTCACTCACTCACTCACTCACTCACTCACTCACTCACTCACTCACTCACTCACGCCCTCCCTTAATCTCTTTACTAACATTTTAGTTTTGCATCATGTTACCGTGGTAACATTTTCATATGTTAGTGCGTACAATTCATCTCGCCGTTCATTTCATTGCTTAAATTTGAATCATAAACACCAACATCATGAGCTTATCGACTATTCTACCGGCTGCCAACAAGCCCACACCATCACCGTTCCAGTGCCCAGATTGCAAGAGACATTTCTCACGTCAGGATAACTGGAAACGGCACATTGCCTGCATTCGCTGAGGACGATCAACAAACACCACGTCACTGAATTCACTTGTCCTAGCGCTCACTATGACACCTTCGCCTCTGGCCTCAGCGACAAACTCGATATTGCTGTCACCGTCTCGGGTGACCATGGAGCATACAAAGAAAATGGCACTGGTCGATCCCCGTATGTTGAACTACACTCAACCGCAACCTTCTTCTCCTGCTAACCCTATCGAAAGTGTCTTGCGCCGACTCGACGACGAAATGCGAGACATATTAAAACGAAGCGATGTACACGAGAGGGATAAGGTTGTGTTGTATAACTAGGTGTTGATTCGGTACAACGATCTTTCCGGCATGTGGCCATCCAACAATTTCCCAGTGAAGATTAAACCAATATACAACCTGCTAACGAAAATGAAATCATCGACAGCATTCCAAAAACTATGAAGCAGAAAACACGGCGACTCCTCCATAAAATGAAAGCTGCTGTAAGGTGGAACGATCTTGGCGAGATGGTGTACAGAAACAAGGCGGTACCCGGAAGTAACATCGTAGGTCTCGGAGAAAATCTCGGCGGAAGTTGTAACATCAGTAGTGTCGGCGGAAGTTGTGACATCGGCAGAGATGGCGGAAGCTGTGACATCGGCAGAGATGGCAGCTGAGAGAGGCTGTTGTGCTTTGTTTGTGATTTAATTGCATTGTTTTGTCCAGTTTAATGTATTTGAAATTTGTACGCCAAGGTAACAGTGTGTCAACAGATTTAAGTTGTTGTCTGCAGAAGGTGTACAGATTTGGTCCGGGTTTTCTCGAAGCTAGGGTCATTGTAAAGCCTTTACTAGGGTTGCATGTCATAAGCCAAGTGTCCTGCCATTCCTCAAGCTTGAGCAGATCGTTTTGGAGGAGAGATATGTCATTGTCTGTTTTAATCAGTGAATATAAGAGGCAGTCATCAGCGAAAAGGCGAATATTTGAAGAGAGGTTATCAGGCAGGTCATTTATGTAAAGTAGGAAAAGTGGTCGCCCCAGTACTGTCCCCTGTAGTACCCCAGAAGAAACTCGAGTTGGTGTTGAAGTTGATCCATTTATTACAAACTGTTGGGTCCTTTCTGTAAAGAAGCTTTCTATCCATGATGGTATTGAGCCAGCAATGCCATAGTACTTGAATTTGTGGATTAATCTTTTATGTGGAACTTTATCGAAAGCTTTAGTGAAATCTAGGATGGCCATGACTACCACTTTCTTCTGATCAAAGGATTCTTTCATGGTTTGGGGGACTTAACCAGAGTCAACTGATGATTGAAAAATGTCATGTAGTATTGGTGCTAGATGAAAGGCATATCTGTTTAGGAATCATGGCAGAATACCATTGCGATTTAGAGGTATTAATTTTAGAAAGTTGGTCAAATATTCCTTTAATTGAAATTTTTAGTCTGGGGATATCTCTGTGTTGACTTATGGCCATATCTGGTAGTGTGGAATTTCCTTCATCTGTAAAAACACTTTTGAACTGTTTATTTAAGGCTTCTGCTTTGTGTGTATCATAGCTAATGGTGTTTCCTGCAATGCTCAGGTCCCCAGTATCCTGGTTATCCTGACGTAGTTTAGAAATGAAGCTCCAGAATGATTTTGGTTTCTCCAGTAGTGTAGATGCTAGGAATTGGCTTATGTAGGAGAGTCTGGTAGAGCGAAAATGTTTGTTAATTTTTATCCTGATGTTACAAAACTCATGTCAGTCTTCTGGATTTCTTGTTTTTTTGCTTTATTGTAGAATCGTTTCCTTCTTTTGCAAATTTTCTTTAAATCTTTACTGAACCAAGGAAGATTGTGTCTTGAAGTAGTAAGACGGTGTGGTACATACTGGTTCATAATGTCGATGATTTTAGTGGACACAAGATTCCATTTGTCGTTGACTGTCATATTTTGGTTTACAGAGAAGTAGTCATGTGTAAAGCTATCAAGGAGATTTTTTGGATATTAATGTTGTCAGCTTTGTTTCTAATGAAGACTTTACGTTTCGGACGATGTTTGCATTTGGCCGAATTGTCTACGTACTATGTTCTGCTATTCCGTCTACTACATTTAGTTTCTTTATTAACCCAGGTATGTTGGTGAAGACACGATCTAGAATATTGTTGGCATTTCCCTGTTTGTATGTTGGTTCTTTGACATGTTGGATCAGTCCATGTTCTTCTACAAGGGAGAGTAGTTTGTTAGCAGCTATTGTGCTATGTCCACTGTTGGGTGTCACTTGGTGGTTTTCCCAATTGCCAGTAATGATGACAATATGTGTATTGATTTTGTTGACTAGTTTAGAAAGGGCTAGATATAATTCTTTGATTTGAGTTAGTTGTGAGTCTTTAGGGGCATGATAAAAGATACATATTATAATTGGTTTAATTCCTGTTATCTGGGTTTCGGTCCAAATGCTCTCAATATTTGTGTTTAGGTTTGGTAAATGGCATGTGATGACGTCATCTTTTGATATTTTAAATACCCCCCTCCAGAAATGTCTGTTTCCCTGTCCTTTCTAAAGACGTTAAAGTTATTTGGGAATATTTCGCCATTCTTTACGGAGGGATTTAACTATAATTGTGTGTCACTGATAATATATGGGCTGTGTAGGTTGTTTAATGCTTCCATGTCTGCGGCTTTCTTTTTGACGCTTTGGCAGTTTATTAGGATGCATCTGAAGTTTGACTTCTTCTTTGATGTGTATGTTTTCTTGTTATTGGCTGTGTTGCTATGAGTAGCTTCGTTTTGGTTATGATTATTACCGTCCAAAGGATTACAGTGTTGGAATTTATGTGTCTCTAAAGAAGGAATTTGTAAAGTTGAAGTTGTTGCATTCGGGACAAGCCCATGAACATAAAGAATGTATTAGTATTTGGTATCCTTTGTTATCTATTGCACAGCATTGTGTGTGAATGCAGTTTAGGAAGTGGTCGCATTGAATTGCTCTATGGTCATTTAGGACATCCCTGTGGCAAATGCCAGGTAGGGCCCCAGGGCGATACTGGGCAAAGAGAGTCTTGGCGAAAAGTCTGTTAGTAAACAGTTTATTGTAATTTACAAGTTGTTGGTTTCTGGTTAGTTACTGACAACCTATAGTATATACTTTATATACGTATACTTTATTAAAATGTTATGCTACACGGAAACGTTGCGTTGCCGTTGTAAAGATAAAGTAAAGAAAATGTCACAAAGTGGTTTGAGTAGAATTAGTCTGGCTCTAAGCTAAAGGGTTAAACTAGGCAGAAACCCCATTGTATGGTATTGTCATCACTCGGATGCTTCAAGATTAAAATATTACACTAGGGCCATCTTGCGACCAAAGTGCAAATCATTTAGTTGGCTGGTTAACAAATCCTATTTGATTAGTGATTATATTAATTCTACGACTAGGAACGTCAAATTTTGTATGAATAAAAAGGGTTTAACCTAAACGATAATGTGGTGTTATTGTAAATCATTATCATTTGATAAAGTTAGTACCGTGGATTAGGAAGGTTGTTTATTCTCGCCGGGCAAGTGCGAGAAAATATTTCACATCTCGTGTCTGAATAGAATATTTATTTTACTAAAATATCGTATTAAGTTGTGAACGTTACGATAGGTTATTATTATCATTATTACTGTCGTGATTTAGGGATTCTGATTATATTAAATTTAGTTGTGATTGAGGTAATTTGAGGATTTTCAAGAGCTGACGATTCGGTGTCTACTATTCAACCATGTTTAAAGTTTCTAGAGATTCGGGAGCGCAGTTTCTGGGATGGTTTAGTTTGTGTTAAGTTTTGCTATTGGCTAGTTAGGCTTCCGGTTGTCAGCCGCCATTAGAGTATTTAAGAGAGTTACAACCATTTTTAAAGTCAGACGACTGTTGAAGCATTGCTGTTAGCGTGTATGATCTTGTCTCCAGACATAGGAACTATATCGATGTGTTTTGTTGCCCGTGTCTTGAAATTGTAACTTCTTCAATATTGTTAATGTAGACAACCTTGTATTATGGTTGGTTTGGGTTTACTTGGAAGAATTGCCAGTGCCAGTCGACATGGTACCACAATATTAAAACACGTACTAGTTCTTCAAATATTATTCAACAACAAGATTGGTTGTTGCGGCTGATACAGCAGCTTTCGGGTCGTCTCCAACTTAACGTGAAGACTAGGGATGAGTTTTGCAGTTCGCATTTCCCCCTTCTCGACCATTCAGATCATCGTCACGATATTGATCTTCGCCACGTACATTCTCCACTGTACATTTTCACGCCGCCGTATACGTTTCGTACGTCGTATGATGCCCATCGACGCCAACGTGTATCGTTCGCCGCCGTATACGTTTCGTTCGTTGCGTGACGCCTATCGATATCTACTATACGTATCGTTTCGCCGCCGTATTCGTTCGCCCATCGTATGGTGTCCATCGACGCCAACGTGTATCATCACGCCACCGTATACGTTTCGTTCGTTGCGTGACGCCTACCGACGTCTACTTTGTATCGATGCGGCGCCGTATTCGTTCGCCCATCGTGTGACGTTCGTCGACGCCCAATGAGTACCGTTGTTCAGCCGTATGTCTTTTGGTCATCAACGTGACGTCTTTTTACGCCCACACTACCGCTGTATTTACATCGTTGTGTTCGTAGTTGGCATTTTCGCCTCGCAATTTATATCCATCGGAAGTGCCGGGGTTGAGTTTCGTACCCCCGGCATACCCCTACGATCGGGTGCAAATTAAGTCATTATCCCGATGATTAGTTAATTCAGGCTACACGAATCTTCGGAGTAATATTATATATATATATATATATATACATATATATATGTCACTGTATATGAGATACATGGGATACATATACATGGGATAATCGTTCAATAGTTGGCCAACTGTGTATTTGTAAGGTTTATTGTGATATGTATATATATATATATATATAGTTACTAAATGGGTATTGCATTTTGATTTCCACATTAAAACCCCTTTGTTGCGTTATACGCTTGTTCAACCATCCTTGTTGCACCTGGACCTTGTCACGAGTCCGTCACATTTGGCGCCGCCAATTCCATTTGCGAAATTTGTGACAGTAAAGGTAAGTTTTTATACAGCGCAGTATCCAGTTTTCATGACTGCGCTTTACACTTTACTTCAGACCTGTTCAATCGAACACCATCTCGACATCTCTGGGAAGCATTCCGCCACGCTGCAATTAAAGGAAACACGAGGGTGTGATTGGTGAACGAGTGGAAAGCAAGTGTTGGCCCAGATTTGCTCTCCAGCTACACCAAGGTAAATATTACAACGGCCCGCTTCCATCTGTGGCTACAAGCTCATGGCTTCTCTGAGCTCACTTTGGACATCAAAGCTGATTCTATTCCTATTTGCTGGAGTGAAGGAGCCACATAGCGGCTGCACCAAGCTGATGACGCCACGCGTGACTCGATTGCAATTTGATAATCCCGCGTACACGCCATGATACCGACGCGCGCGATGACGTTTTATTCAGATAAATTATGGATTCCTTTTGACCTGCTCGCAAGCGGCAGGTTGACTATGAATGGTTCGGTCCAAATTAACTGACCATTATACGCAATATACAGTTTATATAATGGGCAGTGTAAACTAATAGGAAGTCATTCAGGACTTTCAAAAGTGACCGTTATTTCCAGGTTGTCGTTATGGACAGGTGGCCGTTAAGACAGGTTTTACGACCCACCTCCTGATTCCCCCGAATCTAGGGTAGGTGCTGTGGTGTACGTCGGAGTGACACGGTGCATTCTGTCTTCTGTCTGCATTCTGGTAATCCGTCTCACGAAGATGTCTTCTGTTGCGGTGCACGTCAGTGCCGCCAGCTATCATGACGATGTATGATCGTGGCTCTTTGCATTTTGAATCACAGTGCCTCGGCACCATGTCTTGGATGGATTATCAAGGATCCTGACATTTTGTCCTGGATGAAGTGTTGGCGATTCTCCTTTTCTAGCAGTGCGATCATAGTTCTTCTTCATTGGGGTAAATCGCTCTTCCAGTCTGTTCTTAACAGTTTCATCAGACGTGTTGTAAGGATGCGATTGTAGGCTGGTGGCGATTAGTGTCTTCATCAACATTTCGGCAGGTGAAGGTAGCTTTGCATCAATTGGCGTAGTTCTGACATGTAGTAGAGCTTGTTGGATGCTTTCTGATGTATTGATGCATTACTTCTCTATGGATTTGATCCATCACCTGACCTTCCTTTCTGCAAATCCATTCGATTATGCATAGTGGGGAGATGGTGTAACATGTTGGATTCCCCACTTCATGCATAACTTCCTGAAGTATTCACTCGCATACTGTGGCCCGTTGTCTGATCTGATCTGACCAGGGTGACCAAACACAGAACAGGCTTCTTCTATCACCTCTGTTATAGCGACTGATGTAACTGGCGCATCCAGTTCTTTCACTACTGGATACTTTAAATAGTAGTCCGACAGTATGATGAAGTTCCTTCCGTGATTTCGAAGATATCTGTACCGAGGTTTTTCCATGCTTCTGATGGCGTATCAGTTGGAATAAATGACTCTTTGTTGTTCATGTCTTGCATTTATTTGTATACCACACAGCTGTTTGTCAGTTTCTCAATGTCTTCGCTGATTTTTAGCCAGTATTCCGATTCACGAACTTTTTTTCTCGATTCCTTGGTGACCTTGGTGTAGTTGTCTTAAGATGTCACCGCGCATGCTCTCAGGTATGAGTACTTGTTTCCTTTTGAACAAGATCCCACCTTCTATCCCGAGTTCCTCTCGATATGAATGAATGAGCGCAAGGAAGTGGTAGATCTCTCATCTTTTCCGGCCATCTTTGGAAGATGACCGAAGACAACTTGGCGACGAACAATTGAAGAAGAACCAAAGACTGCCGGGCTGACTTGGGGCACAGCAGCAAGGAAATCCCAAGACAGAGGTGTCTGTCGAGATCTTGTGCGAGCCTTATGTGCCACACGGCACGAAGAGGATAAGTAAGTAAGTTTGGAAGATTACGTCAGCAATGCATTCAGGACAGCGCATTTGTGTGTTTCCTCGCGAAGTGCTTGTTTTTTGTAGGGCTGAAGTTAACTGATAGTTCATCTACTCTTACAGCTGAACTTCTGGTGTTTCGTTTGGGGTTGGTAGTCGTGACATCGTATCTGAAATTACCATTTCAATTCCAGGACGATATGTAATTCTATAATCATATCCCTGAATTCTGACTATCGTTCTCTGAAACCGAACCGGTGCTGCCGCGATTGGTTTGTTGCACATCATATCCAGGGGTTTGTGGTCCGTTGTGATTGTAAAGGACCTACCATAGAGGTATGAGTGGAATTTGTCAACCCCGTAAACAACATTTCACTTTCTATGTTACTGTTGTTGGAATGTGTCTTCGTGAGGGTTTTTGAAGCGTAATAATAATAATCGGTTTACCATCTTGAACCAGTGCAGCACCTAGCCCTTTCATGGACGCGTCCACTTCTAGCGTGATTGGCTTCTTTGCATCATAGTAGGCCATGCATGCCTGCGTTGTGATGGCCTTCTTCAGCTCACTGAATGCATTATGATGGTCTTCGATCAGATCACTCAAATGGAACATCCTTCTTCAGCTAGTCACGTAAGACGCCTGCAACCTTGCTGGGATTAGGGATGAATGACCCCCATGTATGTCATGAAACCGAGGAAATGCTAGGGATCTTCCTTGTGTTGCGGTACAGGCATCTCATGGATATATTTGACCTTGGGCGGATCCGATGAGACACCCGCTGACTGTAGACAGTGTAACGGGTGTCTATCCGGATCCGATCCAATGTTGCCAAAGAATGATATTGAGTCCTGTTTTGTTGTGCATTTCTCCGAATTGAAGACAAGTCCAGACGATTTGGCAACTTCCATGAGAGCTACGAGACGTTCGGCGTGCTCTTCTTCGGTTGCTCCAAAGACACATATGGCGTCTGCTATTCCCACGCAACGTTCCAGTGGCTCGTGTATGTCATCCATGCGCTGTTGGAAGATGTCTTGACTTGGAGAGGATTGTTTGCGGTCACCTGACTACGTCTTATGGCCGATCGCACAGACCCGTTGCAGTTCGCCTATAGTGCTAGAAGAAGTGTCGAGGACGCTACTCGGACTATTGTAGATGTCATAGCTATTCATTTCAGCTTCATGTTTTGATTAAGATACTGTTAGACTTTGATGTAAATCCTGATCTCGTTTTGTGGATAAGGCAGTTTCTGTGCGATCGGCCATAGCGGTTTAGTCTTATTGCTCACATGTTTGCCAAACCTGTATTATCTGATGAAATTGTTGTGAACATTAAAGCCCTTCAAGGGTGCCTTTTTTCTCGCGTACTTTTTTCACTGTATATAAATAGTATCAGATGTAATGACCCAGTTCTTACCCTTCTGAAATACGCAGATGACATGGCTCTTGTGGGTTATCTGAAAGATCAAGTTTCCATTTCTCAATACTTTCTTCACATCGACTTGTTGAATACAATGTTTAAGGACAGTTTTCTTGAATTAAATGTAGGGAAAACCAAAGAGCTTGTCCTTGGCAACAGCAGGGGAAGAGAGGCAGGAAGGTCAGTAGTGATAAACCAGAGGATGGTGGAGAGGGTGGACAATTTCAAATACTTGAGTATTACTATTGATAAGAAACTCACTTTCAATGAACATGCTGACAATAAATCACAGCAACGTCTCGTTTTACTTAGGAAACTCAGAAGCTTTGGGGTCAGCCCATATGTCTTTGAACTAATGTACATAAGTTTTGTTGAGAATATCTTATTATTCGACATCGTAACTTGGTTTTGGGCATCTTACTTTCAAACAAAATACAAAACTGGGCCGGGTTGTTAACATAGCTAGTAAACTCATTGTTCAGCTACAGCGACAGTTGTCCACTGTCTACGACTCTGCCCTTCACAGGTAGGCATTTCACATTTTCAATGATCATGCCCATCCACTTAACTTAACATTTCAGAAACTTCCATATGGCAGGCGTATTAAAGTTCCTCTTGCACGAAAGAACGTACATAAGAAGTCATATGTACCTTCAGCCGGTGCTGTTCTGCACTAAAATAACGTGTCAGTAGAGCTACCGTTTTGGGTGTGTGTGTGATGAAGGAGAGAGTGTACATGCATGTTTATATTATGTGTATACCATTAGAATATATTTTATCTGCACTTATCAGGTATTAATTACACGGTTTGTTGTCACTGTGTGTTTTGACAATGCATATATTGACGTATTAGTGCCCTTCTCTGGTATTCTGGGAGTGCTTGGGTTTCATCGTTTTTATGCTCGGAGTATGTTGACGCGACTTAACGATATAGGAGTACGCAGACTTGGCGAACGGATGACAATGGCTTCTGATGTGTTGTCATTCATCACGAGTCCGTTGTCGTAGTCATATTTTCGCTTCCTGTATGCAGGCTTCCATACGCGCGAAGGCTTGTGTGTGGTTGGTTGGTGGGAAAGTGATATAGAGTTGAGTGTCGTCTGCATATAAATACCGCTAAAATAAGCGTCTTTGTATAACATTGAGTTAGTACTAAAATAAGTGAACAAACACTAGTTTCGTGAATTGCAATTCCAAGACATTTATTCCATATAGCATATTTTGTTCGGTGTATTCCTATACGCATTCCCTCAAAAGATTGATGCCAGGCTAAAATAAGTAATGCCATCACAGACGGGTTTAATTGGTGTTGTTCAATAACCAATGTTATACAAAACACACCAATAATTACAAACTCCGTTAGCGAGTATTTGCAGTAGCGATTCTGTAAATAAACACCCAAACATAAACTAAGTAATATATCACTAATTAAACACATTATGTGTTTACTTAAGGTTAATGACTTACAAACCTTTAGTGTAAACGTAGCAATTATTTCTGTTACCCATTGTTCCTCCACAATACTAACGTTCACCGTGGTACCAAACCGTAGCGTGTGCGCGCGAACTGTGCCCACCCGCCCATAGTTATATACATGCACGTAGTAACAATGTACACGTAGCAGTGCATTAGAACTATGGGTACGCTCTTTAATTAAATTGCACACACACACCATGCATTATACACAACAGTCGTAAAAACTACGCTTCAACTCCTACGCCTCTCGAAGCGGCGCGGGTGAGGGCGAGGGCGAGGGCGCAGGCTACTACTACACTCAATACAACAAAATACTAGCAATTAACATAATGTGCTCTGAATAATTATACACATTGGGTTCACAATAATTACATCACCGATTAATTCTAGTGTTACCATACCAACAATTATTCCAATTGCATTTAGTAACGATCTACTAAATACAGCTAACATAAACGTCTTTGTATTATGTTGAGTTAGTATTAAAATAATTTTACAAACACTAGTTTCGTGAACTACAATTTCAATACACGTATTCCATACAGCACAGTTTGTGAGGTGTATTCCCAATTTCTCAACTGTAGGTCCGATAACAGCGTTTTCAAATTGGGTTTGCTTTTAATCGTCTGTTAAGCTTTCATCCAGTGTATTTTCAAACGTATCTACTGCATCCTTAATAGCTCTTCGTATGGCAGAAGCTTTATTAAATTAACGTCTAATACTTCAAGTGCGTGTAGTTGATTCCTCTATTGGATATCTTACATTTTAACCTCTGCATTAGTAGCCTCTGCATTTTCTAATGTAGCCTCTGCATCGTTACACTCTACTGCATTGGTAGCTTCTAGCATAACCTTGGCATTGGTAGCCTCTGGTGCAACCCCTGGATCAGCCTCTACATCAGCCTTTTTAGCCTTAAAATACCCCCAAATCGAACCAAGCATGCCTCCTGCGGAGGCGGCGGCGGCTGTAGCGGTACTGCTAAGCCCCGCCGCACCAATGGACTGCAACACGGCCACCAAACTACCAGCACCAACATTTCCTCCATACAACGACATCATCCACGCTGCTATGCTTTTTGCTATAAAACAAAAGTATTATTATTAGAAGATATCAGTGACTGGTTTTCAAAGGTATTGTTCATTAAATATCGAACAGATTCCTACTAGTCTATGCCATTCTATTGTATCCAATATCACAACAACCAAATAAGCAGAAACCCACTTAAAATAAAAAAACACAAACCTGCAATTCCTCCGGCTGTAAAGCCAAGTGCGGTAAGTCCTGCTGGAACGACAACCGTTGCAGCGCCTACCCCCGCTATAACGCCACCAGTAGCAGCTAATCCAACTGCAAGCTTCTTGTTTCTAAAAAAATAAACAAGTTAGCCTTTTGTTGTAAACTACGGTTTAAAATTTAATTACCCCACTAACTAACCTTAACATTTAACCTTGGTTAACAAGGTATAACCTTTATATTGCTTTTGTGTAACTTACCTCACCATCGTGGTACTTTGTATTATAAAAATATCTTAACTACTAAACCGTAATTTGATGTCACTACCTCTACCTAAGTAGAATAGTTCGTTTGTTTGTAGCTTTAAAAAAACAAAATAACAAGTTACTTATCTAATGATAGTGAGTTGTTTGTTATCAGCCATTGTTTTTACTTCAGTTTACTTTGTTTTAGTTGGTTTACTTTTGTTGTTGTTGTTGGTTTACTTTACTATGCTTTATCAGGTGTGTGATTACTTAAATGCTATCAATTGTATAAATAAAGTATCAAAAAGGCAACTAGTCCTAAGTAAACTATTGTTATTGTATAGTTTGTTTACTGGATCATGATGCATGCTTGACATGTACACAACATGTATGGTAATAGTTTGTAAAGTCCCGAGTGGGTGAAACAACTATTCCCAAAGTAATGTTACACCATTGCTTGTAGGTTTTATTATAGGTTCTGATTTGTTAATACCTATTCTTGTTCTTACCACGCAATACTGCGCTAACGCAAAACACAAAGGTAAACTTAGCACCCACACAAACCCAAACATTATAGTAAACAGCACCAACATAAGCACTGGTTCGGTTCGGTGTCCTCGCCGCAACTAGGTGCAACTATAAAGTATCTAGTGACTATATTATCTATTAACAGTCTCACTGCGTTAGGGTGCGTCAAGAACTGTTAATATTTGTTATCAATGTACCCCCTGTTAACAATGTAGTGAGGTACTCTCTGTTGTAAACCTCATAGTATAGGCTGATAGTGTAGGTTTAACTTACAATATGATTTTACATAAATTTTATTTAAATCCGAGATACACGCCAAAATCAGGGGGCGGCCTTTTTTGTCTTATTTTTATCGAAAATCGTCCGAGTCTTCCTAATTTATTGAATTATTTTAAAAAGATTTAGTTAATTATTATATACAGCTACAAGGTTTAGTATTAAAAAAATACTTTATTGCGCATTTAAATACAGGTATATTTACTGCTTCATAGAGAGTACTTTAAAATTAAGCGCCACCATACAATAAATGTACATTTTGTTTTAACTTTATTACTAAAGTATCTTAATATTATTATAAAGTTCTTTCTCCTCCCTTGTGTATTACGAGGTATCCTCTGTTAACAATGTTAGTTAATGTCCCTTCTGTTAATAATGTGTTATGATAATAATAATGTGTCTCTTTGTTGTTGTAAAAGGTACTCTCTGTTAATAATGTGCTATGAACAATTAACAATGTGTCATTAGGTAGTTCATGTGTTGTGAGGTACTCTATGTTGTAAACTCTGGGTGTTCTGTATGAAGCCCAGTTCCTGTCCAACTGTATGTGAAAGCTTAGTTCCAACCTTATAGTGCAGGCTTAACTATTTGCAGCGCCATTTAGTAGTGGCGCGGAACACCAACCAAACTTTTTTCTGAGAGCTCGTTAAAAAAAAAAATTGAAATGTTTTTGTTAAATCCAGGATATACGCCAAAACAGGGAGTGTGGTGGCCATTTTTTTGTCTGATTTTTTTATTAACTAGACGCCCGAGTCTTCGTAATTTACTTAGTTATCTAAAAATTAAAAAAGATTTTTTTAATTGTTGTTTGTACGAACACTTACATCTCCAAGGTTTAGTACTCTTTTATAATTAAACAAAAAACCTTCTAACCTTTAATGCAAGTATATTTAGTCTTGCCTACCAATATTTGCCAGCACAAACACTGTCTTACCAGTGAGGACCGTTAACAGTGTCACATCATGACACAAAGTATTTTCTGTTAACAGTGAGTTTATCATGTAATACTCTCTATTAACATGTGTCACGAGGTACTCTCTGTTAATAATACACAACCTCACGGTTATAAATTGTAGTATTTACTATAGTATTTACCAAGTAAAAACTTACAGCAGTGAGTTTATAATGAAATACTCTCTATTAACATGTGTCACGAGGTACTCTCTGTTAATAATACACAACCCCATGGTTATAAGTTGTAGTATTTACTATAGTATTTACCAAGTAAAAACTTAAACAGCTATTGCTAGTAGTTGTACAGGTGTATATTTATTTTAAAACCAAAAAAGTTATACCTTATAAGTTCTAGCATTAATAAATAAATTTAACATAAACCTGATATTTTTATTACTTATGTGGTTATGTTTCTTTATAAACACAACTGCAATGTTATAGTATTTACTAAATATAAAGTACAGCTATTGTTAATACAATTAACATGACATACATCTAAAACACTAAAACCAGCGGGTGGCGGCCATTTGTTTGGTCTTATTTTTTGCCCGAGTCTTTCTAATTTATTTATTATTTAACAATAACAAAAGTTATTTAATTAATTTTTCGTTCTATTCTGTTCGTTTGTTTCTACAGCTCCAAGGTTTATCGCATCCCTTTATTTATTATATTGTATGAGTTGTTTATAACCTCGACCAAACTACAACACAAGAGTCACACCAACTACTATAACAACAACAATAAGAATGTATCTTTACAACGCAGAGCTCGCCGCTACTGCTCTCGCTAAAACCTGCTCCAAAATTCTTATTGGATGCGGATTTACTAGCGCAGAGTGCCATGAGTTTTTAAATAAAGACGATGTTTTTATTTGAGGTTCTCACGTTACGTACACATTTGCTGGACTTCACAATAATGTAAAACTAGTCACACATTACATATTTGGATATATCAATAATTATCTGGATTCGTGATGGGCTAAGCCAGTTGAGGAAGTCACTTTAAATGTGGTGGAAGATTTACAAAGTAAGCGAAGGGTCTCGTTTTGGTGCACTGTGGATATTTGGGTCACGGTACCCATATATAGTGGCTGGCAGCCGTCATGTCATTTGACTTCAATGGTGGAATTGGCAGCTGTTCTCAGGAAAAGCCTGAAAGAGGAAGTACCGGAGAAATTGCTATGTACTATTTTACTGAATGCCATCATTAGTCAACGAGTTAAGTTATTCTCAGTTATCCATGCATAAACGTTGAATCACCTCTAGATGGTGGGGTTATTGTTCCGCTGCTCACAGAGATGGTTGGCAATGTTGTGCGTGTCATATATGTCATGGTAAATACTCCTTTTGTTGTTTTGTTGACTCTATACACGTCTGCTGGAGAAATAGGTTCTTCTTCAAAGCTCCCATTGTAAATGGGTGAGACTAGTTCGTTTACTGCTGCACCAATCCGGTTGTTATATCTTTACCCTTTCTCCCTCTACTTGTCAGCCTCCTTCACCTTTCTTACATCTTCTTTATGTAGTTTTCCATCATTTGCCTGACCCTTTTCCTGCAAATGTTTCTCTGCTCCATTTGATTGTTGGCCGTCTTCCATTCACATCAGGTGATTTGGACACATCATCCGGCTTCTCATAATTCTTCCCGATAAGCTTAACAGCTTCCCAGTCTCTCCCCTCAGCTTATCCCCATCATTCTACCCATCTTCTTAAATACGCCTTTTTGTACTTGTGATTTGTCATAACCAGTTTTTGTCTATAATAACAGACTTATAATTTGTAGCAGCAGTTTAAAAATGTCATTATTATATATTTTATAGATTTTAGCAGAAATTATCTATGCTGGTGCTAACAATAATTATTTAATACAGTGTTTCCCCTGGTATGTGACAAAAACATTGTTTTATTGTATACCAATTATATAGTACTCTGCCACCTAGCTGTTCTTGGTTTAAAGGATATTTTTATTCTGTGTCCAAACTCTGTTGATACGATTTAAGAAAATGTGTTTCAATACCATATTGTATTTTATATAATCGAATAGCGAAGGCACTATTGCTTTTTTATTAACTTATCCAAAAACGTGTGCACTGTTTTGTAATAATTATTATTATATTTTATTGTACGTTCTTCGTCTGTTTGTATATCTACAACTCAGCTCCAAGGGTTAATACGTAAAACTTAGTTCTACTTAATCCATAAAAGTAACGCCATCTAGGGAATGTATTGCCATACACATTTTATAGCGCCATCAATTGGTGGCGTGGCACACCAACCAAACTTTTTTGAGAGCCCGTTTGAAAAGAATTAATTTTTTTCCAATCCGAGATAAACGCCAAAACCAGGGGGATGGCGACTATTTTTTGGGTCTCATCTTTATTAAAAAGACGCCCGAATCTTCCTAATTTATTTATTATTTATATTTTAGAACTAGGTTGCACTTAATAAATGTAATCACATAACTATGTATTGTTACTATGTTTATTGTATATGGTATTAAAGTGCAATGTAACCATACCAATAATTGTTCCAATTGCGTTTAATATCGATCTACTAAATACTGCTAACATAAGCGTCTTTGTATTATAATATTGAGCTAGTATTAAAATAAATAAACAAACACTAGTTTCGTGATATATATATATATATATCATTATATCCTTGATATAATTTATGTTACTAGCCTGTATAACCTTACAGGGTACGGTTCTGTTGGCGGGCAATGACGGCTGCAGTCACGACATCTTGTGACGAGTCGGTGAACCAGCCAGGCTCAGGGCTCCAGCCATCTGTGAATCGGGGCGTGTATGGGGGCACATGCCCCTCCCATTGGTCCCTGCCAACATAGATTCAATTCTACAATGATCATAACATAGATTACACTGGACATTTCAACAGATTACGATTTCGCAGGAATTACAACAGGGTATCTGAATACCAGTTTTCTAAATGAGATGTTGATGTGTCTCTCTCGACTACCTATCATGTGACATATTTTGCAAGAAACAAAGAATCCCAGCTTGAGCATGGGAATAACGTCTACCAATTTCTCTTTTCACAAACCCTTCTTGGGTGGATTTGTGCCAAGGTTCATCTGGTAATTCACTTCTGTTTACAACATACAACTATGATGTTAGCTAATTATGGGGTTTTACCGTTTAAAATTATAAGTAAACCATAACGAAGACTGTTATGAACAAATAAAATAAATTTAAAATAAACTTCAGCAAGAAAAAAGTACTGTAAAGGTAAAAAAAATCCTCTTAAGATATTAGTTGTTCACCAAGTGTTTTTACTAGCTATGAACATGGGCAACAAACCATGGTGCCACCTGAGTGATTGACAACTCAATTTGTCCAATGATAAAGTAAGTAACTATAATGATTACCTCTTGTATTTGTTTTCAAATACATCACCAATTGTGAGACGTGAGGCTAGTGGTCCAAGGAAGCGAATGCAGAGAGAGAGAGAGAGGATAGTGGACCTCAGTGCCTGGGGCCCTGGGAGGTTTTTTAGTCTGTTTCTGAACAAACATGACTTTATAAACCTATCCATCAAGACTTCTGTGATAAAGACATCATGCGTAATGATTCTGATTTGTTGTGCCTCTGAGCTCGGGTTCCTGGGATTTAAGCAAAATAGAAGTTGTATATTTTGTATTCTGTTTCTGCCAACTGTTAAATTGCCTCCACACCTCAATTTGTGAATATAGCCACGCCATATATTATCTGACACACACATTGTACAGGTCACTCACCACACAATCATATGACACTTTTGTCTTGATACACCTCTGACGTTGGTTTCCAATGATTTAGATGCGAAAAATAAGCTTTTATTATTATACATGTGATACGTACAAGCAGATTGAAGGCAAGCTTGAACTTCTGGAAGATGTCAATGAAGTCCTTGGCATCTGGCAACAGGACAACATGACGGGGTAACCAGCTGGGGTGGATAAGAATTGCAATTATATATTTTTAGAATTAAAATATGTATTTACAAGTAACATACTTACCTGGCTCCGTCGCTTCACAAGGTGCAATACACTTGGCTGCGCCCAAGTTGCTCGCCAAAATAAATGAAACATTACCCATCCCTGCAGCTCCCACCACCCTCACACATCACTGAGTCACCTCCTCTTCGCACTTGGCGCCTCCATTGTTTAAGTCTCGCATCTAATTTGCTCCGTTCAATTTCCTTTTTGTGAGCAGTTATTTTTAGTCTTTGGGGTTAATTTACGGTTTATCGTTTCGCTTATCACTTCTGAATTCCAGTAATCATTTTTATCCCCCGTTTTCAGTAACCATTTTGTCTTATTAGCTGTTGTTACACTTTGCCGTTACAATCCACTGTTATTAACTGTTGTTACACTTTGCCGTTACAATCCACTGTTATTAACTGTTGTTACACTTCGCTGCTACAATCCACTGTTATTAGCTGTTGTTACACTTTGCTGTTACAATCCACTGTTATTAGCGGTTGTTACACTTTGCCGTTACAATCCACTGTTATTAGCTGTTGTTACACTTTGCCGTTACAATCCACTGTAAATGTAATGGCGGACCGCTCGCACAGTCACAAGCGTCCACGGTCGCGGACTTCTAGCATTTCTAGTAGTAGCTTTCGTGTGTTTTCTCCGGTGTCATCTCCGGACAATGCCCAGGAACGCGGCCGTGAGTCCGTGATGGAAGAAATTCTGCGTTTGCTTCGCGAGCAACGGACACTACCAACCGTCGGCGCCTCAACTACCTACGACGTAAGTAGCGCGCCAAATAGGCCCCCTTGTGCTTCCGGAGGCCCAGCTATGACCTGGGCGGTTGACGGAACTGTCCGGACAAATGTCCCGACAGTTGGATTCCACGCCGGGGAATCCGAGCACACACCCGGCAGTCCATACCAATGGACCTATGCCGGCGGACCGGCTCCGGGCGGAAAGCCGGAGAGAAGTCTCCGGGAAACCCGTCTTCGGACCGAAACCGAGCCTCCGGAGCCGGAGGGAAACCCGAGAAGCGATGACGTTCTGCGCAAAACGCCGAACCATTGGGGAATTCCCCAGACATATGGCGCGCAGTACCGACCGGGAGAACTGGCAGGGCAGTCGGAATCGGAAAACGCCGACGGCGGGACCGGTTCGGTAGCCGGATCCCTTTGCCGGAGGGTCCGTCCGGAGATCCGACAATGTACGTTCCGACGGACAATTCCCGGCATCATCAGGTTCGTCCGGACCCCGGAAACGATCGACGAACACACAGATCACGGGGTAATCAGGGCTCATTAAACACGGAGTTTGCAGTCGCCACCGCCTCGGCTCGAGTCGATGTTTTGCGTGACACAAACAAAATCCACAATCACACCTGTGTAATTCTGTATTATTTTCTAAATTTGCACTAGGTACACAACATTCTACCCTAACAAACCAGATATCTGATAAACACTGACCTCCAAACTCTCAAAAGGTACTAGTATGGCAGCTCAATGCACCCATGTCCCATCTATTTTTTGGCCAACCTCCCATCTCCAACCTGTTTTGGGGCCAACTGCCCACCTGTGTTGGGGGTAACCTCCCAACTGTGTTTGGGCAAAACTATTTTTGACCTCCCACTTCCCAACTATTTGTGAGGCCAGCCCACCACTATTCTCATCCCTTTAATCCCACACCCTGCCTTACCTCCCATTCCTCTCCGTCGGTCCCGCCCCTCATGTCTCCGGTCCAGCTCCCTGAATGCCTCCGCCGCGTACTGCAGCCGTCCCACAAACTTCTCTATGTCATCAAAGCAGTGGTTGAGAAGTTGAAGCAAACACACAAACATACAACTGTCATTGGATGAATATTAATATTTATTATTATTATTAGGGATGGTGATGAAAAGGAGTATCAGTGACGAAGAAACAGAGAAAAGTGGGAAGAGTGTAGGAGCAGATGAAATACCAGCTGAAGCTTGGAAATGTATGGGCAACTTTGGTGTAGAGTTACAGTGCAGACTATTAAACTGTGTCATGACTTCAGAACACATGTCATCGCTTTGGCGACAGAGCATACTGGTCCCAATCTTCAAGGGGAAAGGTGACATTCAGGAGTGTAAGAACTACCGAGGAATCAAACTCCTGACGCACACCTTTAAGATATGGGAGAGAGCCATAGACAAGAGGATGAGAGAATGCACAGACATACATGAAAGTCAGTTTGGGTTTATGCCAGACAGGAGAACGACTGTTGCGCTTTCATTCTCAAACAAACAATAGAGAAACACAGGGAGGGACAGAAGGACATCAGAGTGTTATTTATAGACCTGGAGAAAGCGTATATGATCGGGTACCAAGGGAGGAGATATGGAGATGTGCGAGAGAAAGGAATGTACCGAAAAAGTACATCAGACTGATACAGGATATGTACTGGGGGTGTGAGACAAAGGTGCGCAGTGGAAATCATGGGTCTGAGTGCTGATGAGGTGATGGACAGGGCGACATGGAGAAAGAAAATTACCAGCCATACCGACGATCCCAGATGACGGGAAAAGTCAGAGAAGAAGAAAACGATTATCATTAGGACATATTTGCAATGCGCCATACATTCAGGTTAAATCCTGCCGCCAACACTAAGTACATTTCAGACAAATTTAAATAAAATGTGTTACAAAGACACATACACATAGGTTGAATTAATAAAGTAATAAGTTTACGTAAATAGGTTACGTAAACAAAAACATATCCAGTCTACCAATTGTTTGTACCACTTTGCCACCCGTCCATTTTGAATTGATAATTTTGTTGTGGTTGCATGGTGAGTTGTTAGGGAATATGCAGTGTACATTGAGTTTAGTGAGGTGACTTACGACGTCTCTGTCGACACTCTCTCTCATCAGTGGTTCCTCCTCCTGGCGCGGGGGGCGAATCGACTTTCTGAACGCAGCCCCTGCACTCGGCTCCGACATGTACGCAGCAGTTGGCATGGCTACAAGGGTCATCACACGACATGCATAACGAACTTTAATCTTTAAACTTGTTACAATTTCTTGTCGATTATGTAAAATGCAATGGTATTGAAACATAATTTCTTAAATCGTATCAACAGAGTTTGGACACAGAATAAAAATATCCTTTAAACCAAGAACAGCTAGGTGACAGAGTAATATATAATTGATATATGAAACATCAATAACACACTGTTTTTGTCACATACCACGGGACACACTGTATTAAATGATTATTGTTAGCACCAACATAGATAATTTCTGCTAAAATCTAAAAAAATATATAATAATGACATAGTAAAACTGCTGCTACAAATTATAAGTATGTTATGATAAGACAACAACTGGGTATGACAAATCACAGGTGCAAAGAGGCGTATTTAAGGACGTGGTTAGAATGAGGTGGATAAGCCGAGGGGAGAGACTGGGAAGCTGTTAAGCTTATTGGGAAGAATATAGGAAACCGGATGGTGTGTCCGAATCACCTGATGTGAATGGAAGACGGCCAACAACAATATTTATAATAACATGCTACTCGTGAATGCGATGTGCGGCGCCCATGTACATCTGTTTACACATAGCCACAGGTCCTACTACTATTAGGTTTAGAGCGTCCCAAATTCGTGTGTCGAACAAATCCGTGGCATTGTGATATTGTGTCATTTTTTTTTAAACCTATGTAAAACGTGGTACACTTATTCAATGTCTATTACGGGGTAGGGATTGGTAGTAAACTAGATAACCCCATACAATTGTGTGTAAACATTATTTATTGTTGATGAGGAAACTACTCTGTGTATTGCTTGAGGAAAGTTTAAAATAAAAAATGACATAGGTTATTACATATTCAGGCATTTAAACAAATAAATATTATATATATATTTGTTTAAATGCCTGAATATGTAATAACCTATTTCATTTTATATATATATATATATGTATGTGTATATATATACATATATACTAATAAGGAAAGTTTTGTCCGTATACACCACTTAATATTGTTGTGTTGAAACTTTCAGGTTCACATTGGAAGAAGAAATGGAGGAAAGAAAATACAAGAAATTAGATCAACAAAGAGTGGCCAGGCGGCAGAAAGAGCCAAGAAGTGGCAGTTCCTAGAAATAATGAGCTTTCATGACAGATATGTTGAGGAAAACAGGTACAAATATTAGAACATGTGGCCCGCCACAGCGAACCAGATGTTAAGTCGCACAGGCCTATTCTGCATACAAGCGAAACATTGCTGTCTAGGTCAGGTCTCATCAATGTTCTGATTTGGGCAGAAATGCATACATTATAATCTCATCTTTCAGTGTTCAGTTTATTTTTATCAACAAATAATCCAGAACCAACTGTATATACATGCATTAATGAGTCAAATATTATTTTTAAAGTTTGCATAAATGTTTGCAAATAAATGCAATAATAAAAAAATACTGAAGATATCTCGATAAGTGAGATGTCAAAAAAGCTTGTGATCTTGGGAATACAAAATGTACAAACGTTCATTTCACAGTTTTGGAAATTAATACTCATTTCGCTCTGGCAGGTCACACAGTTTTATATGAAAAGTATTTCATAATTTCACACCATGAAATAACAAAACAGCCGGTCATGGATTACCGTCATCTTAACATTTATTGAATAGACATCACTAATTTCTTTCAGAATAATACGTTTCTACTGAAACTGTGCTGATTGTTAATGGTAAATTATCTTTCTGTTTTCCAGCACAGAAAGTAATGTCCCAGCAAAATCTGACTCTGAAATGAGCGACACACAGTCGATTCAATCGGAAGATGAGTTCAACAGCACCACTGCTAGGTATGCTATCACTAAGTGAATATACCTCTGTTAACATGAGCATTCTGCCATGGCACCTTGACAAAGTACTCCTTAAACATGTTTCTTATGGCAGTGGCATCCCTCCCTGCTTTGTTGTCCCCTCTAGCAATGCCTTGCAGGCCACCATTCGTCATGGTTTCAGCTTCCTATAACAACATTGTCACTTCTGCACGAGTAGTGTTGACCTGCAGCGTGTTGTGTAGTACACATGTAGCCTTTACAATGTCATTAACCCATTGGGGTCTTACGGCCATTTTGGAATGGTAGACTCGCCATCGTGCTGCCAATATACCGAAGGCATTCAATTCACCTCGCCCGAGACAGTCTGTAGTTGTATATCTGCTGATCTTGTGGGCATCCTCTGCCAGGAAATGGTCTCATCAGATGCTCCTGTAAAGGGAACGCTTCATCACCAATCACAACATAAGGCACAGGACCAAGATCATCTGCTCCTGTTAGAGGTGCATCCACTGGAAAATGTAGTTGATTTCTTGCCATAGACTTTCCAAGGTTAGAGTTGGAATAAATGCCACCGTCACTGTAACTATTAACTGTTGATTAGCATCAACCAAAGCCATCAGAACTGTGGAAAATGTCCCTTTGTAATTATAGTACAGGGACCCTATATATATATATATATATATGTATATATATATACAGCTGTCTGTATATATATATACATTTCATATTTACAGCTCAACTATTGCTTCGCCTGAAACAACAAACACAGCTTCTGAAAGAATTGGTTGAAATGCTCACACGCCAGCACCAGCAAACAGCGGGACTGTAAGGAGCACGAAAAGAAGGAAATGTGACAAAAATAACATGGAATCTGCACGGACGGAACTCATTAAAGAGACAACGAAAAACAAACAGAATATAGACAAGCAGGTGATGGACTGTCTTCAAAAAGACGCTGATGATATGTTCTATGAGAGCTGTGCACTGCGCTCCAAAAAGCTACCAGCAACAACCCGATAATTTCTACAGCTGCAAATATCACAACTGCACATAACCCCACTGCCACCAGTTCAACTGGTTACATAATCAGGACAATCTCACGTGATTGCACATTCGCAACAATTGGTGTATGAACGTGTCGATGGCTCAGTTGAGCAACTAGCATCATCATTCGCCCCAGGTTTGATTGTTTTCATTGATATAAGAAAGAGATACATGAGAACCACCAGTGAGTTGGCATGGATTTTATCATTGGTTATACATGGTATAGCATGCATGTATTTGTGCAAGATGTCACATACCAATTATGCCATTCCTTAGTTGTGTAATTGTATAGTTACTCTTATGGTTTACCAGTAAGTAATAATTGTCTTAAAACAATTGGTCTGTATTTGCAATGGTGGTCACTGTATGGATGTGTGCACAATTATAATTGTATATTTTATGAATTATTTAGCAGGACACGCTTATTTTAATATTTTCATAATTACATGATATGCAACTAAATGTGTAAGTTGTTACGTAATGTTTGTGCCATTCCTCAGCTTAGAACAGTTGATTAAAAGACAAAAGTTTGTATTCGTATTGAAGTTCATTGTAATAAAGTGAGTACACTTTTATTATTGTACTTAATTTTCACAATTGCAGCATTATGTGCTTGTATAACTGTATATTTTACTTTATGCATTATTTAGCAGGACATGCTTATTTTCATAATTACATGATATGCAACTAAATGTGAAAGTTGTCACGTTATGTTTGTGCCATTCCTCACTCAGCTTTAACAGTTGATTAAAAGACAAAAGGTTTCTATTCGTATTGAAGTTCGTTGTAATAAAGTGAGTACACTTTTATTATTGTAATTAATTTTCACAGTTGCAGTATTATGTGTTTGTATTTTAATGATGCAGACAGAGTGGGTACTCATACTTGTACATTAAGTAAAACAATTTAACTACATAATATTCTTGTATGGTCACTTACCTCAGACATATGGCAAGCCTTTGTCTTAGAGATAACACCTCTCTCGACATGCAGTACTTCACAAGGTCTGCCTCCACATAAAACAACAGTTGTGCAAACTGCTCCCTGCACAGCCGGAAGTACTGTTTGAACATATCTCCACCCAGCTGTAGTTCACGAACTAGATGATTGTACGCATCGTATTGATTCCGTTTTTTAATGATGTCGTGAACCCACCAACCATTAAGCATCACTAGAACATTGGGAATGGGCTTAGATTAAAGGAAATAACATAAGGATCACATAGCTGTTTATTTTATTAAGATATCTTTAATGCATCAAACGATAGTGCGATTTTAAGACGGCAAAACAGCGTAATCTTTGTGTATCTCTTACAATGGCAAAATGGACTAATTTTTGTGTTTTCTGTAGATAAATAATTGCTTTAAAATGTCATAAGTTTCATTGTTTACAAATGACTATTGACTAGAGTAATACATTTACAATATTTAATATTTTTAGTATAAATTATAACCAAATTAATTAATTCATTTTAGTAATGTAGCATGCAAACTCAACAGACCAACACGTTCCAATTTATAGGCCATAATGCCCATGATTATGAAGATATTTATACATATTATGCAATGTGCATAACCACATTAATAATGGTAATAATACGAATTAACAAATAATTTAATAATAATTTAATTAAATAGTCAATATTGGGTAATTAGCACGCGACCTCGACAGACCGAAACATTTCTGTAAAAGGCCATAATGCCCATGATTATGAAGATATTTGTATAATTTATGCAAGCAGTAAACCACATTAATTATGATTATAAATATACATTAACTAGTCATTTCACAGTAACAGTGACTTAATTAATAAGTTAATATTGGCTAATATTATCACGCTAACGACTGACCACTACATTTCGATAAAAGGCTGGAATGTCCATAATTATGAAGACAGTTATATAATTTATACAATGTTTACCACGACATTAAACATAATAATAAGTATACATTAAACAGTCATACAGCATTAACAATAACGTTATTAATAAGTAAATATTGCCCAAACAGCACATAAACTCAACAGATCAATACATAACAATGAAATACGATATTCATACTCCTAGTTCACTGTGTCTATGTGTGACTGTGTCATGACAGATTGGATGAATGCTGCAGGCTCTGTACAGACTAGTAATCAATTGTCACTGCTTCATAATATTCTGCATTTTAACATGAACTTGATGAAATAATGTTTATAAATTATTCACAGTATTCCGTCGCTGAATCCAAATGCGCCAAATGCAAGACTGCTTTCTCTGTTACTCCCCATGGGAGTTAAGCCATGAAGAAGAAGTCTGCTCTGCTCATAATACAGTCTTTTTGTAATATTGGAAGTTAATTGTATCATAATTTAAAGCTAGTAGGCTGCAAGATCTGTGCAGCAAGGTTCATATTTCAGTATCTTGTAAAATAACGTTGTGTTCTTCAACTTGCTGTCTGTCAGTAATGTTCATGTCATGTTGAATGGACACTGTTCAATG
Organism: Escarpia spicata; assembly: GCA_963995525.1. Classification (NCBI taxonomy): domain Eukaryota; kingdom Metazoa; phylum Annelida; class Polychaeta; order Sabellida; family Siboglinidae; genus Escarpia; species Escarpia spicata. The sequence continues at coordinate 33,598,060 of OZ023212.1, forward strand.
TAGATATCAGATATATAATCAGCCAGATTAAATACGTGTGCAAACAGGGTGTCATATGCAGACGACTCTGTGGCTCGGTACCTTCACAGTTAACTGTCAGACACTGATCAGAGTCACTGCATGTAATTGCGAACAATATCTGAAATAAAAAGGCCATCGTGTATCATATAATGATAACTGTTTTGATTCTACATGCAAATCTTGTAAAATAATGTTCATATCCCTGCCTCTGTTACTCAAGAGAGCAGTGTGACATTTATATAATAATGCATTATGTCACACATAACTGTATAATAATTGTGATACTTGAGAGGTATAGCTGTGGTGTTTGATGTATTGCGTGTTGTCACACAATTAAACAAATGATGCTACAACTTATTAAGGCGTTTATATTTTATATTACATGCTTTAGAAATGTTGAGCAGTGACTGTTTGTCGTGAAACAGTTTTTAAAACAAATTACGTCGATAATTTACGTATTTTACTGCAAAAACAACTTTTCTAACAAATTGTTGATTTTAATAGGTAACTAACAACAATTAATTAAAATTACTGCATAATGAAATTTATATTATTTCTAAGCCTAAATAAAATTAAAAGCGTAACCATAAATAATGGCATAAACCGTGCCAAGCCCAAGGCAGGGTAAGCAGTAACCAGCCCTGGCCTAAAACTACCGTCCATGCTTGGCCCGTATTACCGTATACTATAATCATATTCATAAAATAGAAACTTGAAAGTAAATAATATATATCTAAAAGTCAGAACATATATTGTTTCTATAATAATTTAAATTCAGAGAAATGGAATAAGTCATGATCTGTATCTGGCTCAGTCAGGTGACGCGCTGTCTGTCTGACTGACACAGATCGATCAAAATCAGCCAAATCTTGCATGTTTTCAATGGCGCTATTGTGCGCAGCACTTACTTGGGCAGGCACAATGTTAATGGCGTAGCCCGCAGCGGAGGCCGAAGGCCGACGGGAGCGTTTCCTCGACGAGGGGCTGTGCTTCACGGCGGCGGAGGCGACAATACGAACTGCTAGCTATTGTGTTGCGCGGGTATTTATAGGGTGTGTGTATGTGTATTGTTAAGGTGTAATGCGGTTGTGTGTACTTATCTTGGGTATGCGAACTATTTACAGTGTTGCTCCGCACTACATTCCCCCAATCATAAAAAGAACGGGATATATTACGAGGTATATATATGCAGTATTTTATGCAAATAGTCGTGAACTATGGATAATTACAACAGAAAATATATACACTAAATTTGACTTAACCAAAACCCGAACGCCGACTAGCATCTCAGGCAAATGCTTCACTCAAGTCTCAATACTTGATATTTATTTGATATTTCCTTTTTACATTTAATTAAACCATTTACGTAAACCCGAACACCGACGTAATATTTAAATATTTAGTGTATTTAATTATAAATACATTTAATTAAACCCAACCACCATTATTTTAACACTTGTATAATAAAGCAAAACGAACTTATTGAAAATGAAACTTCACTCCCAATCATTATAAGACCTATACACAAAACTATATAAATAAATTATATGTAAACCCTACACCCCGGACACCGACAGGTGTCTCATGCATCATGTACTACGTGAGTACATCCCGGGCACCGACAAGTGCCTCAGGCATCATATACTACGTGAGTACGTCCCATATACTACGTGAGTACGTCCCGGGCACCGACAAGTGCCTCAAGCATCATATACTACTTGAGTATATATACACGAAAATATGTCCTAGAACCCGGACACCGACAAGCGTCCTAGGCTACTAGATTGTGTATGTGCGTGTATTTATGCGTGTCAGAATATCCTACGGCTAGTTGAACATGAATTATTCAATCATCGTATTCCACGAATGCCTGCATGGGCAGCCTTCGGTGGAACTAGACTGACAGATCATCCTGACCCTTGAACTGCGTACATTCTCCATTTTGTCGTAACCGACAAAGCAGACAGCAACGCTGCTGCTACTTGCAACAGTTGTGGTCACCATTGCTGCCGTGCACCATTTCTCGTCATAAGGAAACTGTGTTTTGCAAGGCATGCTAGTCAGCGCTCCGCAATTGTCATCGTTAGCGATTTTGTCCATCAGTAGGGGAAGCTCCATCAGTGAAAGTCTTGTTTGTAGGCACCGAAAGTTGTGTGACGATAAGGGTGAGGACACATGCCTTCGTGCGTTTCACTTGGTTTTAATGGTGTACCCTTGTACCTAACAACATCCGACTCTGTCTTAGAGACTACAGTCGACAGTCGTTCTCTCACACCATCTGATGGCCACTGTCAATCGAGTTGTACCCATCTTTTGCTGAAACACTGACCCGCCAATGACGTAAGTCATCTTTGCGGCATCTGAGTCATATTTGGTGACGTTAGTCATCTCCGCGTCAACTCCATCGAATCGACACGCTAACGCTTCAATTGGCAGTGTGGCGGACTCCGTGTGTAGCAGCTACACAGAGAAGTCGCCGTTGTCGATGTATACCATGGACACATTATCCGTGTCAACCATGGTGATACAAGTGATATGGTCACAACAACGTCCCCTCTGCCTTGTAGATTTGGCATCCTGACCACTACACCAACTCTCCTCCCTATCAAACGTTTGAGATGCATAGTACTCGTGCATTTCAACTGGCAAATGGGTCAACCTGTCGTCCAGCAGAAACTCGTCCGCGTCAGCAACTTGCGCCTTGTCGGTGTTGTTGCCACCGCTGTCATCGTCTTCAGTTTCTTCCGAGAATTCTGGTTTGTTTCTCAGCTCCCAGTTGTTACTTGTCTCACGGAGAGGCGCGTCATTGAGCTGCTCCGACAATCATGTCAACGCAGTCTCGTCAGGCTCCAGTTGACACTAGAATTGGGCTGATGATACTCACGCCTCCATCGTGCGACCAATTGAGTCCGCCCGAGACATACTCAACTTATCATTGTGCGGTCCGGTATCGACTGTCTTGCTGTCCCCGTCGTCCGGCGACACCTCCGCAGTTGGCGTCATTCGTTCCGGGAATTGGGACGCGATATCAGCTGTATCATCCACAGGCGGTGCTCCAGTGTGTCCCGTATTGTCTCGTCGTGAGTCAATGTGTGCGACTATGTTGTAGTCAGGGTTGGCATGTGTTGTTGCGAGTGACGTCATCGTCTCTGTCAAGTCGCCTGGAGCGATGACTGCAGTTACAGACCGTACGTGTTCGTCACACACCAATAGGTCGTGTGTGTGATGACTGTGTGTTTTGTCACGTGTATGATGCCCCTCAGCTAAGTCACTCGTATGATGACCCTGGGCTAAGTAATGTTCTTGCTGCAGACTAGCTTTATATATGGTGGTGTTTAATCATTCCACTGGTTCACGTTCCACGCTGCCAAGAGTGTATCTGTAACCAGTTTATGCTTCTCACCAATTGGAGAGTTTGCATCTTTCTTGCGTGCTCCTTGTCCCAACAAACGTGAGGGACCAGAACTGTATATCTCCTGTGACCTACGTTTGTTGATTTGGTGATCCCATTCTTTAGTCTCTCTTTTCATCCTTTCTTCCATCTGTCTCATATCTCTCTTCATTCGTTCTTCCATCTCTCTTCTCTTCATTTCCCCCACCTCATGAATTCACATTCGTCATTATCAAACCGGATTCTGTCTGGTTTTCCTCGCTCATATTCCTGGATCTTGCAATCTCTCACCTCAATTTCTACTCTCATCCTTTCCAATTGTTCCTTTAACATTTGTACCTCAGAATGACATTCTAGCGAAACAGTCGCTCCCATTGGAAGCTTCTCTAGACTAATCCGTCCTGTTTCCAGTAAGTTTTCCCAAAAGGTGGTGGTAGTACCTGTGACTGTTACTAAGTCAGGAATTTCTATTTTGTCCTTCTTCTTGAGATTCAGATTTTAAGTAGCCTTGGTAGTCGATACCCCTACTGCTTCCATGACCTGTTCTTTAGTGCATGTGTATTAGTTAAATGCGGATGTCATGGTGACATCTAGATGCGTGTAAATGTAAGTGTAAATGCCACATTTTGTATACAAAGTAATGCCTACTATTTAACAAATTTGGTGGCACTATTGATTAAAAACAGGTAATTCAAATCAAACTGAACAGTGCAGCTCAGATATTTTAGAAATCAGTACAATTGCACAATTACCGACACGTTTTAGTGAGAACAGTAAGCAGTATCACGTAACAGATACAATACAATTACGTCGGCGATAATACCCAATTAGTAGGTTCGGTAAGTAAACTACATTGTATAACTTCACATAACCCAACCAAAAATATAGCTTGATTTATGATGAACAAGAATGTCATCAACACGATACACTCTAAACAACATTTTTTTTTACAAAGAATTCAATAATAATTATAAAGCTATGCGTGGGTCATGTAAACACCACGGCGTGATCAAAGGGTTAAACCCAGTTCGAGTCAGCTGGCAGTCGCGTAGCAACCGACGGCGATGCGCGACGCTGGTTGTACGCTGCCAGCGACCACGCCCGTATACTGGTTGTCCCGACGTCAAATTGTAATTTTAGAACTTTCAAATAATTTTCAAATAAGCGGTTGAATATTGCTATATGATAATTAGCAGAACTTATATATCACGTATAATACTTCATATTATGCGCAGACAGAACCGGCAGATTCCTGTCAGTATCATACGCATTGGAAAATTGGCGCGTAACAATTAACGCTTGAAAACCGACAGGTTTTTCCTGGTTAATTGCGCGTAGAATATAAATTATTTAACATGGAACTATAACGCAGATTCGCTAGCAGAAATATAACCTGCTCGGTGTGTGTGTGTGTGTGTGTGTGTGTGTGTGTGTGTGTGTGTGTGTGTGTGTGTGTGTGTGTGTGTGTGTGTGTGTGTGTGTGTGTGTGTGTGTGTGTGTATGTGTGTGTTGTTAGGGTGTAAGGCGGCTATGTGTACTTATCTTGGGTATGCGAACTATTTACAGTGTTGCTCCGCACTACAGCGCTACAACCACATTTCGCGTTCGTGCGCTTCACAAAAATTTCAACACAGACTGACAGAGTAAATCAATCTATAGATCTGTCTAAAGGCAATAATTTTCGTTACAATTGAAACACAGTTATGTCGTCAAATCGATGATATTTTGCTTAATTTTGGTCAAATTTCAACCAGAAAAAGACGTAATGAAATGTCAACTTACGCTCCGCAAGAATCCGCATTGATTGAGGTAAGCGACCAGAAAAGGGCGTCAAAATACGAGTTGAAACAACATGCTACTCGCGCGCCGGCAAACGAGACGGCGCTGCGCGGTGATCGCAATTCGACCCACGCGAAACGACCCAGATTGCAGAATTCGTTGAAATGCCTTACGGTGCTTTCGCTTTCTGCTTTGCATCATTTTAAACGTTGCCCCAATGATAATTGTCATTTGTTGTTGCTCTAAATACGAGCGCTGCAGAACGGCTCAATTCAACGTCATCCTGACTGTACACGTCGTCTAGCTGGAAGCGGATAGAGAAATAAAACGCGCTGCGTTCCGCATGGAATCACGCAAAACGCATTTCGCACATATGGAATCGTAGCTTAATAACGGCTTTGTGCGCTAACCTGAGGTGGAACACTTTATACACAAGACTAGTTAAGAGATGCCAATATTCATCATTGACTAGTGTAGTGCGCATCAGCTTCCCTAACATCATTAGTCAGACATTACCTTAGCAGATGACCGCACCAGACAAAACACGAGCACGTACTACGAACACTGCCAATTTCCTGCACGACCTACATTTACACTGTTAACATTTATTGACGCTGTCGCGCTTACATTTATCCGGGCGTTAAATAATATCCGAGTGACGTTTCTGCGCGTGCGCGTATCTACGGGAATGCATTTAGCACCAGCTACCACTGTCGCGTTTTCATTTATCCGGGCGTTATGTATGTTTATATGTATATACAGCTGTATATATATTTACATGTATGTCTATACATATACATAAATTATAAAATGGTTGCTTCTCACAGACATAAACAATTTCTGCCGTAAAACAGTTTCCTCTCCACGCACACGTCACGTAACTTACTCTTATATTTGATCACAAATCTGAAACAGCAAATTATAATGATGTACTCTAACTATAACGCTCGTATTTCGACAACAAACGAAACATATTTAACTACTATTATTTATCACTACATGATCTACTGGTGCCAAATATTATGCCTTACATATGCACATAAACATCACCCGGATAAAATATAAAGCCCGGATAAATGTAAGTCATCATTTATTATCGCTCAATAATAGTTTACGGAAATTTTCGCGGTTTGTAATGATGGATTATCAAAATCTGCGGTGGCCACAATGGCGGACGGCATTAACTTCAACTAGCGATTTACCACCGTATGTTTTGGACAGATTCCCAGCAAACATGGCAGTATTGGGCCAATGCTGGCATGGTACTGGCGAGTACCGTTTGCCGGTACTGAGCCAGTACATTGGACAGTCCATGGTGAAAGTGGATGTACTGGCCCGGCACTGGCCCGGCACTGGCCCAATACAGGCAAGTTTTCAACATTGTTCCACAAGATGGCGCACGTGTAGCTTTTTGTAGCGCCACCTATGGAATGCAATTTTACCGAAAAATTTAGAGTGAATCAACAGAGGATTACCGGATTAAGCCAGTTTGATGTGTTTTAATCCTTTTGATGTGCGATGTTGACTTGTCTGTGAAAGATTTGAAATTGGAATTTTGTCAAGTAAGTTGTACTGATTAGTAAAAGTGAATAGCTTACATTATGATATGATACTTGTGAATACATAAAATTGTATAGGTTTATTGGAGATATAAGTTGGCAGTCCAGTTAAAACAAGTCGTATTGGACAAAACGTGGAAAAACTGTAGCAGGAGTCGAGAAACATATGCAAAATATTGCAAACAATGATGAGAATAATGAAATGACAGGCATTGCACAGCGTGACATGGGATGTGGTCAGGGGTCAGAAGTAGGACACAGGGTGGTAGATGTAGAAGGAGATAGTCATCATAGACATAGCTATGATGAGGGGCGACAAAAGGCACGTAAAGGTGAATTTACATCTGATGTCCAAACAGAAGAAGAAGAAGATCAAAGCAAAAGGCCAAAGAGGTGTGTTAATAATTGTTAGATTAACATCAGGTGTAGCAAGTCTTGACTATTAAGCTAGTTTTTATTAGACAAACGGAGTAGTTGGTATGCAGTCTGCAGAAATATTTAATAGTGGTTAGTTTGTCCGAAAATAACTCAGATGAGCTAATGTTATGTGAATAAAGCTTCTTGTATCTTGTAGATAAAACTACCCATGACAGTTACATAATTGCACAGTCATCAACAAGGGTTGGGGTTTAACCCGGGCTAAACTGGTTTTGCCCAGCCCACTGGGTTAAACCCGGTTTTTAATAGTTTAACCTGGGTTAAGCCTAGGTTAAATTAGGCTTTACTTTATCGGAGATCTCAGTATGATATTATGAGAGGGACATTCTCAATATTAATATTATATTAGTTTATATATAGATTGATGATGGTTTTGTTGTATATCCACATTATGCAAATGACTTGTACTAGACACCAGTTCAGACCATAATCCTTCCTTGTATTTAAACCAGCCCAGAAAGTCCAAAATAAAAGTGACTTTTTATCAATGTGCCATAGCCATAAAATGCATGTCAGTCTCAAGCTGGACACTGCCATTAATTACTAGGTGAGTCTTCTTCTGAAGATATGCAGTGATTCCAGTCAGACAATCTACTCTAGTACAGTGTGGTGTCAGCTTGCAGGTTATGGAACAGGAGGATATAGAGCCTTGCAGACTGGTAGGTGGTAATCTACCCTTTGTGTTCACTGCCAATAACTGGATTCATCCTCAATCCTCTAAAGATACCTGAGCCACCACATATTCATAGTCAAGTTGATTAGATCAACTCACAAACTAAGACGATACACAACACTGAGTGACAGTGTCCAGAGTAAGGCCTAAGCAGTGTCTTCCAATTGGTGAATAGATCAATTAACCCTGCCCCCCAGTCCCAAGTAGGTGACATTGTGCACAAGTTTTCATTAATCCTTAGTGATTGTACTTTGTCTGCTTTATTCTTTCATATTCAGACAAAATGTGGCTAAACATAGCTTAACCCGGGTTTAACCCAGTTTAGCCCAAAATGGAGATTTAGCCCAACCCGGGTTATACCAGGGTTTAACCCGGGGGCGCGTTAAACTTGCAAACGTCATCAACATCTGTTTCAACAACAACAGAATGCATTAACCCTAAACTCCTATAAATTTGTATGAAGCAACATCATATGTTTGCATAGAAAAAGGTGTCTTGATATGTAATTATGTTAAAGTATTCAACAACAGATTTCATGTTTGTCCTAGATACACACAGAAGCCAGCTTATCTGCAAGATGACAGTGAAGATGACGATGTTGATGATGACTGCGAATCATTAGTCAGGAAATCGGAAAAACGTTGAAATGGAAAGGCATGTCATGCTAGACTGCAACGGGCACCCACGCCACCAACAGTTCCTGGCACTTATCTTCCTGGAATGATTACCTTCCTTTCTGTGTGAATGCCTGACCAATATATTATATTGTATTTTGTAATATATTGGTCAATGGTCATACTTCGTAATGGAATAATGTGTAATCGTAGACACACATATTGCAATGAATTCCATCGTAGACCAGTTTAACAACATTCATTTATGACACGCTTATGTTATTCGGGTGCTAATCAACATCTTTGTAATTCGAATCACTTTGTAAATCACTGGTTTGCCCATGCGATTCTGGTACCATAATATAAAGTGCTGCTATGTGCTTGTTATTAATTTTCCAGTATCCCAGGCTGGCGTGTTGTTTGTTTGTATCTTTATAAATACACACTTCATGGCTGTTTTGAGATTTGACAGATGAGAGGATTCCAATGTGGAGGACCACACTAAGTACTCTACCAAGTTGGAAGACACCTTCATCCGCGTTGGGAACAGCGGTACAATCGCTAACTCCAAGAACACCTTCAGCGTCATTGGCGTCGGCAGTGTTATCACCAACTCTAAGGACACCTTCAGCGTCATTGGCATCGGCAGTGTTATCGCCATCATCAACCAGACAGGTTTCAGGTAATTATTCCAATCCTAACATATGGCTATAGAATACAAGATATGAACATATATATCCTTTATCTTTACCATCTTTACAGCTTCAGCCCTGACACAAATATGTAGGTATATAAAGAGTGCAAAAGCCTTGTTTTTGCAAGTTTAAAAAGGAGATAAGATTAAATTTATTGCCATGTGTTATCATTGCAGTCAATACAGTAAAACATTGGAAAGTGTCACGATGTTGGGTCGAACAAGTATGTATTCGTGACAATACTCTCATGCAGAAAAAAAATGCTTTAAAATGTAATACTAGTAATAATATGAAATTTTGTTTTCTTGCACAGTAAATGCTATCTTAAAATAAACTCTTGACCTTGACTATATTAGCACGTAGCCATCTATACACATGTTTTCTATTATGTGTACTATTCAAGGTGTATAGTATTTTTTTTAATACTCTACATGTTGTATTTATTTTTGGCAGCTTTTGAGAGGGAGATGCTGTCAGGTATGACAGCCATCCAACTGACACTGAATGGCGTGGTGCAAGAGCTGGCCACTCTGCGGAAGCAGGTAAAAACACTGCATAGTGGAGACGTTAAAGAGTTGCCAGAGAACATACATTTCCTACTGCCAAGTGTAAACAAGGTCGAGGAGCTGGAGGTCAGGCTGTTCGACAAGAACGTCAAAAACCTGATGGTGAGTATTTGTACGATCATGTTTGTAGTGTAGTATTATTTTTGCATCGTTACATCATTCTTTCTATGGGAAAATAATGAAAACTTCTAATTGATTTCTTCTTAATATCTTCATCTCAAGTGTTTTAAATATCATAATAAAACCTACAATATATCTGTGTTCATTTTATAGTTTCCTTGTATGTTCTATGTGTAGGCATTAGAAATTTTACATTTCCCAAAAGTGAATAACATCCACCATTTTCAGGTCATTTCTAGATCCTCTCGAACATTTCCCCCCATCATCTTTAACCTTTCTAAACACATTTGTGTTGTCCACAAATTTAATTGTTTTGCTTGTTAGTGTTATTCCAGAAATATTGTGTGGGGTGTGTTGTTTTTATATGATGTGCAGTGGGGGACTGCTATTATCACTGTACTCATATACAATTAAATTAGAAAAAAACATGGGTGGTGCTTCCAGCCCCCCGTACATTTATTTCTGGAATAGCTCTTATGTCATCATCTAAGTCATCGATATACGTACTATTATTAAGGCTAGTATAGGTATTTGATCCTCCACTCAAAACTGATTTCCGATTCGATCTTCCCCTCTGCTACCCAGTACTAACATGTTTCTATCCAGCTGATTATGCAGTCCCTATACCACGGGCTTTCGTTAACATTTTGGTGTGTGCAGTATGTTTGCAGACCCATGACTTGGCCTCTATTGGCGGCGGCAACGTCAAAGAAAATTTGCAGCTTGTCATGTCGCATGTGCTACACCATGCCGCTGCCATTAAGTAAAACTGGGCAGGCAAAAGTGGCTGGAAAAGCCAAACAGAAGAAACTAAAAGGGCATTTGGCAGCCTGCTGTTGAGCAGTGTCATTACACGTGTGTACCAGAAAGAGATTATGCTGTGGCTGAGGAACGCAGGAGACAGGTATGGCGGGAGGAATCGTGGTGCACAAGACAGGCATGATCATGCCAATGATGTATAATTTTTTTTTTATATGAATAAAACTGTTCATGTTTTGTTTCATATCCTGGCTTTTGTTGCTATCTCATACAGACATACTACTATACATATTAATATTAGGCTACAAATATTCCTATATTTGACCAGTCCAGCATACCAGTACCAACAGTGTACTGGGACATTAGTGTTCCAATATTATGCCAGCATATAATGCTAGTAATGGCACATTAACGTGCAAATGTACTGTGCCAGTACGGGTCAATGCTGGATTATTACTGCTTCAGCATTGGGTCAATTCAGCAAGCCAGTACCGGCACAGTACTGGGCCAGTACCGCCTGCCGTTACTGGACCAGTATTGGGCCAATGTACTGTACCAATACTGGGCCTATGCTGGACCATTACTGTGCCAGCATTGGGCCAGTACAACATGCCAGTATTGGCCCAGTTAACAGCCTCTGTGCAGAGCATGTATTGGGCCAGTGCTGGATTAGGTTATCGGGCCAGTACCACATCAACCGGCGGTAGGTATTGGCCCTGTACTGTTATGTTAGCTGGGTTATTTGATAGTTTTAGCGAAGAGTCTTTGTCGGATGTTGACGATCGGTCACAAGTCACAATAAATGAATAATGATGTCGGGATACTTAGTATACAACTGTGTTCAGCAACTGCAAAAACGTTGAAATCTTGGCGGCCATCTTGGATTGCTGGTTACCATGATGACGGAATGTAAAATAATATGGCACATTTTACTCGCTGATTATCATACTTTCCGAAAATGTATAACATTCCTATTCATAAAATTCATTTTTGTTGATCAAATCTTGACTTGAAGTGGGGTAGTCAATTGTCTTGCATATTCACTGGGAACGCAGTATTCAGTGCTCACAGCCGGTCAGGGCTGTAGTACTGAAATGGCAATAAGCTAGGCTGAAGGACCCTCATCACTCAGATGCCTGACGGCTCAAGCTGGAGATGTTACACTTACACTCAACTGCTAGTCGACATGTTTTGGTATATTTTTTCTTACAAAACAGACTAATATGTTGTGTGTGTGTATGTGTGTGTGTGTGTGTGTGTGTGTGTGTGTGTGTGTGTGCGTGTGTGTGTGTGCGTGTGTGAATGTGTGTGTGTGTGAATGTGTGTGTGTGTGTGTGTGTGTGTGTGTGTGTGTGTGTGTGTGTGTGTGGGTGGGTGGGTGTGCGTGTGTGTGTATTTGTGTGTATGTGTGTGTGCATGTGTGGGACAAGGTTCTTTGTTCATGCATAGGAGCTACCAACTCGGAAAAACGGCGGAATCATGACGCGTTTGCTGTAGGTAACAAAGCAGTTATAAGTTTGTATCAGAGCTTTCAGCCAACAAATATAATATAGTCCATGTAATACACACACATATATATATATATATATATATATATATATATATATATACAATATGTAGATGATGTGCATTAGCCTATATAATTTTAATACATAACTCAACTTCAACAGCAAAGGTGGGGGGAACCAACCACACGCAGGTGGCTGAGCCCACCCTACACATGCCAACCATACGTGATTAACGATTATGATTTGCTGAAATAAGGGGAAAGCGTCACAGCGCCCCAGAACACCTTGTACACATTATTGCGTAACGCTGACACGGTGACACCAGAAGTGTGCATTGCAATTAACTAACCTACAGCAAGAGTAAATACTTTACTATTGCAAATACCATAAGACCCAAATTGTAATTCGATGCATACATTATATTAATAAATAAATTCGCCAGACCTTAAAACAGCTTACAACCCTATCCTACCCGAATTAACATAAACAGGTGCAGATGGGGCAGGTGGGTGGGAAACAAATGATAGATATCAATGACAACAAACTGATTACCTTTTCACAGTGACAATTCCAAGTGGGGAAGCGGCAATGGGGCCGTTGCCTTTTATAGTGAGACATTTTCACGTGACTAGGTCCACCATGAATACCGTAAGATAGTGGCAAACGCCATGTCCCGCCCATAGCAGGCCACTATCAGCACTTACATATTTACACTGTCAAATGGAAGAAACATTCGATATATGTCAGATAGTGGCAAACGCCAAGTCCCGCCCATAGCAGGCAATTATCAACACTTAGATATTTACACTGTCAATCGGAAGATACATTCGATATATGTCAGATAGTGGCAAACGCCATGTCCCGCCCATAGCAGGCAACTACCAACACTTATGTATTTACACTGTAAATCGGAAGATACATTCGATATATGTCAGATAGTGGCAAACGCCATGTTCCGCCCATAGCAGGCAACTACCAACACTTACGTATTTACACTGTCAAGTGGAAGACACATTCGATATATGTCAGATAGTGGCAAACGCCATGTCCCGCCCATAGCAGGCAACTACCAACACTTACATATTTACACTGTCAAGTGGAAGATACATTCGATATATGTCAGATAGTGGCAAACGCCATGTCCCGCCCATAGCATGCAACTACCAACACTTACATATTTACACTGTCAAGCGGAATATACATTCGATATATGTCAGATAGTGGCAAACGCCATGTCCCGCCCATAGCAGGCAATTACCACTATATGATGCTTGAATAGAATTAGTTTAGATAATTGCTTGCACACTCTGTCGCCAAAGGCTTCTTCGTTCACTCTGGTGCCAAGATGGTGCATATTAAAGTGAAACTTACCGCGATTGCCTTGACTAGAGCATGAACATGATTTTCTTGTGCTGCCGTATCGAACATGTGACTGGACAGTGAAAGGAACACAGTAGTGTTGGACATGTTCGCGAGGACAGCTGATGAAATAACATGTTCAAGGACTTTGTCACGAGGAAGCTTTCCACATTTGCCTTTAAAATGAACATGACGCATTTCTCGGTTCCCCGACAGATTAAAACTACATCTTCTGACGGTTTTACTAACCCCCCATTATCCTTCTATATCAGAAAGGGGTGGAGAGCCTCGTCTGTTGCAGCGTGTAAAGCACTAACGCACACAAGACATGTTATTTGCCTGTTTACCATTCAAACAACATATCCCACGATGTAGTACAGTACAGCTAACTTGAACTCAAATGTGGCATCGATGTTTGGAATATCTGCATAATCATGCTCAACTTGTGCGGTCTGCCGTTCAATCAGATCATACGTTCGCATGATGTGCATGTCGGTGAAGTTGTATCTGGCATCACACTTAAGATGTGTGTGTTGTCTTGGATTATGCAGTTGCCTGTTGTCTTGATGCTGTGTCGCATGAGGAGTCGCTTGTGGAATGCCTTGAATTGAAGAACTGTTGGGTTGTTGTTGTACCCTCCTCGGGCACGAACCGACGAGAAGAAAAGTTCAAGGTGACCCTGACTGAACTTGTCAGGTATTGCATGGGCGGGTTATCACATCCCACAAGCGTGTGAAAAAAGTCATAAAACGTTTCTCTAGTATACTCTTGTAATCAGTGATTTAAAGGAAACTAATATATGTTAGTACTTCTTCAGAGTCAACTAAATTCAACACGCTCAGAGTGGATCTCTGTAAGGATTAACGACAGCTAAACATGAACCCATGTCTCCATGCCATATCCTCGCCTGACTATGCACCAGCATGCAACCGAAAACAAAAAATATGTGTTACCACATATCCACACAATACATGTTCATTGTTTATATCCTGTAGAAAGCACAGCAGAGCCAGAGAGTTGTGTTACTCTTCTTAGTTCACACAATAGCAATATAAATTACTTTTGCGATCCACGGTAGAAACCAACGAGAAGGTAATGGTAATCTTCCACCATATGTGTTGTGAATATGCAATACGGTGTATGTCGAGATTGTATATAGTGCCATATTATGTCACGCTTTTGGGGTAGATAAACTTAAAATATGAAATATAGGTCTAGAAACATTTGGCTTAGGGTGTTATTAGTTGTAATCTAAAGGAATTAAAATTTGGCCAAAAATAATAATTATTAACGAAATAACCGTTTGAAATGTATAATGGTATAACACAGTATTTAGGAATTATTCTAAGCTATGTGACTATATTAATAATACTCTATAAACTTTGCAAAAATGTGATAGAATAACAATGATGGCTTGTTTATATGTTAGATTGTCAGCAGCTGACCAAGTGTGAATGTAATAATGAATGTTGTGTAAGGTGCACATGCTATGACTTAGATCTCACCTGTACAGCACAGTGCAACTGCAGTTGCCAAGATTAGGTCATCATCTATACACATGACTCTAGTAGTGCCGTATGTGCAAAGACACTATGTGGACAATATGGACAAACGATGCAGACACAGGGGACAAACAGGTTCATACTGTAATGATATGTGAACACTAAGTTGATAAGTGTTATGTGTGCAAAGACAGTAATGCAAGACAAAAACTTGTATTATTGTCCACTTGGCGGAGCATCTGATCAGAGCGAATCACAGCTATTAAATGGCGACATAATTATTATGTTTAACTCCGTTTGATTTTTTCCGAAGGTACAGTAGTATGCACATGGCGTAATGTGGGAGTAAACAATTGCTTTAGCATTATGAAGATTTGTTACTGCTTAATGAATGACAATATTCTGCATCCCAAGCCTTTTTTCATATATTCTGCATCTGGGGAGACTTAGAGATGTAAATCCAGCTTCTGCATAGTTAAAACATATATTTTGGCACCAAGGTAATTAAAGTCGGCCTATTCCGTCAAATGTTATGGCGAAAATAATATTTTATGTTGGAAATGGCGGCCATCTTGAAAAATGGCAGCCATCTTGAAATTTACGGTACCTTTTTGGGTTTTGTTGGTGCTTGTGCCACAATACAGACAAGAAAACATTCTAATATACGTGAAATATGCTTTAAGACAAACACGCATACGTTCCCTTGTATACACAACAAATATTTATTTTTAATACTAGTTATCAAAACTTTGAAGCTGCGCATTGTAATACAATGTTATACCATATCAAATGATACACGTTCCACATTATAATAGTGTAATAGGAGTTAATTGGTCGTACGACCTACCAATTTGCAAAGAGAGTGCATCTTCTTTGATGTAGCTATGTAACAGTTGATTCAGGTTCTGAAAAATAATACCAAAACCAGATTTCTTTCACATAACAACAACATGTAGTTGATTCAGGTTCTAAAATAATGCTGTAATTGATTTCTTTCATATAACTACAACATGTAGTTAATCATAGTACCTAAATAATGCCGAAATTTTGATTACTTTCTGTCATGTAGCTACACTTTTTTATGTAGTTGATTCAGGGTCTGAAATAATGCATCGTTGTAATTACTTTCTGTCATTTCGCTACAATATGTTACGTAGTTGAATCATGTTCTGGAAAAAAATTCGTAATTGATTACTTTCATGTAACTACAACATGTAGTTCATTCAGGTTTGAAATTATGCTGTAATTGTAACTGATTTCTTCTGTGTAATTAAAAATCACATCGGTTATAAATTTGATGTCAATATTTAACCAACTACACAGGTTTAGCAATAATATTTTAAAACCCACTATTTACACCCATATTGTAATTAGTGCTTGTATCTGCATAGTGATGTGTGGAATTATTTGTATTAATCTTTGGTCGATTCCAGCTCAATGAAGGTTGAAAACATCCATGTTTTCTATCTTTATTGTGTAATAGAGACATATAGATACAACAAATAAAACTATTTATTTCATATTGTTTTTTATTAATGCAATTAATTTTCGACTGTGGTACAAATAAGATAACACTATGATGCATCACTGATTTTATTAGATTCGCAATATGTTAACAAAAATACACTTACAATCAACAGTTTTAAAGCAACATTCAACAGATGCCATACTTTGAAATAATCAAATACCATTTCGACTCTTCCGGGAAGCAATCTGCCACACTTCAATTACTACGCAAAGACTATGCATACGCAATGACTGTGTAGTTAATAAATATAAATAGTTACAATATGTAAAACATTTAACCATAATGTGTAAAACATCTACAGTAATCCTCAGATATAACGAGTTTACTTATAAAGCTTATACCGAATAAATGAACTGGTCCCATTTTTTTTAATGTAATTACTATATACAGTAAATTTCAGAGGTAGAAATTTCAAATGAACAACTGTGAAATCACGTTTCTGGTATGAACTATAATATACACAAGGAACATTGGATATACTGAAGTGTTTGACAAAGTCCTTATCACGAGAGTCCACAGTATTACATTTTAATATTAGATATTATGTAATGTTAATGTTAGAAAGGTCTGCTGAAACAAACACAATGCACAACTTCAGAAATTGTGATACAGTAGTTTATTTTATCATAGTATTTTATAATAAAACGTATTTCTAATGGGCAGCAGTACACAAATAATCCTGATGGTTTGGAATCAATGACATGAAGTATTCGTGCGAGATATGATCCATGGTGTGGATTGTAAATTCGATCATAATAACGTTTTCTGAAAACAAGAAGGCATACACAATCACTTGTATATTCATTACACATTCTATTAAATACGCATATACATTTTTTATTTATAAAGATATATAATACTATATTGATCATCGCTGGGGAATTGCGTTTCTTATGTGGATCAAATAATAAATACTTTATTATTGTAAAATGCTGTGGCTTCAGAAACGACTTACATTAATCCTTATGCTAAATTAGTATTGACTGGGTGCAAACAAATTGTTCAATCTAATTTTAACAAAATATTGCAAGACTGCTACCCAAAGCAACAAGATCCAGATAGCAAATTGACAAGGAAGCCACAGGCATGTGTATACCTTAAGAATCGGCAATGGTATAACTATGAGAGTTCAAAAATGTGTCATCTACCCAACTCCTTAGGGATCATCTCGGAAGATCAATGTCCTACCATAGATGAAATAACTTTAATCTGACCTGTACTGCCCCCTGACAAAAGTATGCAAACATTTATTTGACAGTATGTTAATATCAATATATTAATGATGTCGGTAGATCTACCTCTGTTAATTATTAGTAATATTTATATATTACGTATGTTTTCTATAACGAATTATATAGCGAAGTTAGCAATATGCATAATAAAAGGCTCTTTGACGGCATAAAACGAAGAGCGAAATGGTACGATCATCCGGTCCGAAGCGTAAAATATCGATGTCCGACGCTAGACGAAACTGCTTCTGACCACCCCATAATTGCCCAAATGAAAATATACTCACGACCGGAATAGTTGTGCCAGGTCAAAATTCGTGTCACTGACATTTCGTGTTCTGATGCTCTTTGCCTATTTTAATACACTGTCCGATCTCGCAGTGATTCATGTGACACGCTCTGACCATACAGCAATTTACACAGCGGATATGGGACGTACTGTTTTTGACGCAGGCGTCTTTTAGGAGATCTGGATTTCGCTCGGTCTATTTTGGTAATTCACTCAACAAATCTTTTCTAACAGGTTGTTTACAGAAATTGGATGGAATATGTGTTAGAGATTTAGCACATACATATATATCAGAAGAATTTGATTATGTTTTTTAAAAGGCAAAAAAACGATTGGACACCCGATTAGTGCCCCTACCAGTTTAATTTCCAATATTGATGAGATGATCCCTTAATAGTACCGGCCAGATCTGTCAAATATATTTGTTTACAGGCATATATATATATATCCATTTCATGTCAAGTTGATACTTATAAAATTAATTGCAATCTGTCGCTGTTTACTATTGTCAGTTTTTGACTCGATCCGGTGACAGTTCCGACAGAACTTCACTGTGATATAATCCTCTATTTTCTGAACCATGCATCATTGGCCCTCATCCTTGAGAACTTGCAGGCTTTTCGTAACAGTTGTTTTTGTTTTTGTCTTTGTGGGTTCATCACGTTCTACAACGAATTGTTCATGATAAAGCTCGATAAATAATTAAGGTGAGCTTTTAGTGAAAACAAATGTCGGCCATTTTATTCAAGGAGGTCGACGTTCAACCGTTACGTTATTCGCCTATTGGTTTGTCAATGGTCACGCCCACTTTTAGTTCGCTAAAATCGTATTTAATATTATAATAGAACATGGTCTAAAATGTGCTCGTACTAGAGACTCAAATGCGATGGACTCAGCCAGACAGCCACACGATACGATTTCATCGTTTACGTGGTAATCGGATAGTTTCAAACGAGTCAATCATACTGTGCAGCACCCGCTTTACACACATTCACCATTGGGCGACATATATTGTGTGTCGCCTAACTGTTTATTTTTTTCATGAACATTTGGAACTTTACCTTTGGGCGACACACAGCGACACCAAATGTATATTTTTGATTTTTAAGTAAAATTACAAAAAAAACCGTACTATGTTATATTGGATAGGTTTATACCTACAATTATAAAAAGAAAAATATTTTAATGCTAATTAAATATATATAAATATATATATATATACAAAATGTCGCCCTAAGGTTGCGATTTACATGGTGTCAACCAACCCTGGAATTTGTATATATGTATATATATACATATATATATATATATATACATATATCATTATATATCAAACAAGTTAAGTGCAGTATATAATGAAATAAAAACGACTAGTTAATTGGGCCATGCCTTTTAGTTATAAGCAGACACTGGGGATCTGTGCGTGAGACGGTTGACCGACTTTTCGGTATATTCTTTGTACAAACCATAATGTCCGTTAGAACGCGTGAATTACATCGTGTTGCTGTATGTCTAATAAATATGGCGTTGGATTTTGTAACGGAGAACATTTGAAAAGTAGTTTGTAGTTTCAAGTTGCTTTATTTGCTCAATACATATGCATCATTGTTCTGATGTAATAGCATATGATTACAGATTAATGGAAAGGCTTGTATCCGTAAGTGTAAACTAGTATTTCATTGGCGTTGTGCATGGCCAGAGGATTGACTAACTGAGACCATCCAGATAACATGTGGGTTATAAAGAACGCCAGTGAGACAGTGTGTTTAAGTATATATCATTGTATTGACATCATATATAGCAGCAACAACAAAGACGATTGTTACAACCCATATTGTAATAAATTACTCATCTTGTAATAACAAGAAAACGAAGATGATGGTGATGATGATGATGATGAAACATATGAATAGGAGGCTAACGATGATTGAGACTATAATAATAATATAATATATTTGTATAGCGCCTGAATCAATCAGATTGCTCTCAGACGCTTTACATGCATGTACACGTACTGTTTAGAGTTGTATTATAGATAGAAACAAAAATCACTATAAAATAATAATTAAAACATTCATTACATAATTATTAGACTTCCATGTACAAACAATAACAAATATATGATAATTATTAAACAATAAAAAAATAAATAAGTGACTTAAAATGCAATAAATACTTTTAAAATTATAATAATTACATAACATATGGGTAAGTGTATTTGATAAAGTCCACGTGATCATATTATAGAAACGCTACTCTAAAAATGTGTGTTTTAAGAAGTGTTTTGAACTGTGGCTATCTCTTTGCCATCCTGACACAGTCTATTCCATAGACTGGCTGCAGCTACAGCAAAACGGCGATCACAATGAGTGACCGTCTGCGAAGCCGGTGTTAACAATAGCGGCAAAGACGCAGATCTCAGTTGCCGATTCGGTTGACGTCGGTTCAGTAACTCCGCGAGATAACTCGGTGCCAGGACATGCATCACAGAGTACACAAACACAAGCACTTTATATGTCGGGCGCACACAAATAGGTAACCAATGCAGGTGCTGCAGCACTGGAGTGACGTGTTCGTACTTCCTCGTACGGCAGAGAGGCGGGATGCGCAGTTTTGTACACGTTGCCAACGCTGCAGGGTCGCCTGCGGAAGGCCTTAGAGTAATGAATTTGCATAATCGAGGCGTGAAGTCACGAGCGCGCGCACCAGGTCTTGCACGCATCATCAGTGACGCTTAGCCGAATTTGTCCAACGTGGCAAATCTGGTGATAGCAAGACTTTGCTAACTGTGCAACCTCCCAGACAGCATACATACGGCGGGCCGACAGCGGGCATCCGATGCTGTCTAACCATTCCCGTCACAGGCAGTCTTGGAGTACTTTCGAATGTTCTCCTGATGTTGTAGTCAGTGGCAATGTTGCCATTTCATTCTTTCCGACAGCATCTGGTATATTAACGTACACTTATTTAATTTCTCCAATAAAAGTACAGCATTGTACAATGCCTAGTATCTATAAAATGTGTCTTTTGTCTCTCACATCGTCAATTATAAAGTCAGCCTAACGAAATTTTCACCATATATTGATGTCATTACGTTCTTTCAGGACATGTAAGGTTTGACAGCCTTGTTAATTTTTAAAATGGCAAAAATTGGCCGTAAGTTGCCAAAAACGGCCAAAATGACGTGTCCAATTGAAGTTTCCAAAGTTTGAAGTAGTGCCATACAAAAACAGTGCTGTATTTATTTTTTCTGAGTTCTCTGGACAAATGGAGTATGTATTGAGAATGTACAGTAAAAAATAATGTTTAAAAAATGTTAACTAAAAAATGTACACTGCGTTTTCTATAATGACCAATTTTTGCGTGTCCAGCGTCATCGGTTTACACGGGTCAATTACATTCATTTATTATTGTCGTTGTAGGATACCTATACATGTATTCTTTTCCTACATGTTAAGTAAATGATATACAAAAGAAATTTGGGTCTAAACCTAAATTTGACAAAAATATAACACGTTCAAGTAAAAAAATCTGGAGTGGCGTTTTAGCTGCGTGTCCAGCGTCATAGATAGAAAAGGCTATCTTCAAAACAATAGGAAACGTACGCCGTTTTTTTATTTGTTCGTACATACCAGCAACCACCATGCTATAACCCCAACAATGGCAATAACAATATTTCTTGGTCAAATGAGGATAAAACCGATATTGGAGCGTGTCCAGCGTCACTGCGTGTCCATAGTCATCTGTGGGATTAACGAGAAAGACTGCTGAGAGCGCATTCTACTTTGATATGTAGGAACTACAGTGATCAGTGCATCCGTGGCGGTCGCCTCTCTGCTGGTGGGTATTTTTTTGTTTCTTACAATAAATATTTGATGAGTTGTGGTCCTATATGTACGTCTTTCATATGAAATGGTGTAATAGAATAACGCTAATATGGTAAATTAATAAAGGTAGCACCACTTATAGCGGTAGTATACTTAACAGCTGTGTTCTAACAAACCAATGAACGATAATTTGATACGTTGATCTGCGGGAAAGTTATTATATGACAACCCTAATATCTAAGCAACTTGTTGACGCTGGACACGCCAATTTAACCAAATGTATATTTACCGGCTGTAGTTGACACTGACATCATAACTTTTACTGTAGATGTGTCAAGTACATGTTGCTCTTCATATAAAAGAAAACATTTCACATACAATTTAGAAGAACACATTAATACAAACAAACCATACTGACGCTGGACACTTGCTGATTAATGATAAAAATCAACATATCTAAGAATAATTTTCGTTTTTAAATAATAGCTATTAATATACGTTTGAAGAACAAGACAGGTAGCAAAACAATACAATGCATTTGGGTGCTATTAAAAGGTAATTTGAAGAATTATGGCCAATGGGCTTACTCACTCACGGCAGTAAGGCTGGACATGCAGCTATGGGTGTGATCCTGCAACGCATATCGCTTACACACTACTGTATCCGTTATCTCACGTGATCTGCTCATCTCATTTAATTATTTTCAAAAGCATTTAAGCGTTTCACAAAAACAAAATACAGAATAATTAATATTACGTTCTACATGTTTTTAGAATACCCTGTCAACCAAAGAGGCATTATCATGGCAAGTCACGACACGCAAATGTATTGTGCTAAGATCTCGCACCGTTACCGAGATAGAAATATAGCACAAGACCCCCACTTCTTGGCCCATCGTCCCGCTCAGAACCGGGCATATCTTGTCTGCGCAAGATACCTCCCAGACCATAAGCTGCGAGCTCAGCGAGCGCGCCAAGCTATAAATGTAAGTAGCGTACGATAACATATTTGTCTTGAGTTTGACTTTTCTTCAAGTAATTGTCTATATTTATTTTAATATTACATGTAAGCTTTCTGTTACATGTCAATATCTAATGTAGAAGTGATTTATTATTAATGTATAAAATGTAAATGTTTGTATACAGAGCAAGACATCTGCAGCAGCAACCCCTACAATGGAAGTTAAGAAGTCGAAGAGACTCGACCCATCCCTTCCACCTACTACAAGTGAGGTGCCTACGTCTTCGCAGAGTTTGGCTGACTCAGAATACGTCAGGCGTTGTATGTTGTGTTACAAACTAGTAAACCATGACACCATACGATTTATGATACTTACTCTGCAAGATATATTATATTCTTTTCAGAAATATGTAACAAGATAATGTACAACTAAGCAAATATTCGTATAAGAGCATAATTTACATTTGACTGCATGTGTTGCTTTATGTTGTGCATGCTAAATAAGGCATGTTTCTTCCCTGTAATATATAGGTCACAGTGGAGGATTACTATCGTTTACAAACCAACTGCATGGGCTACGATTATGACAACCGATGTTCTTGTTATGGACACAACTTTTCAGTGTTCTCGCAGACTACCGCCCGCATGGTGATATATACTTATTTCTGTTACATTATAACACTAACACATATTTGTAAAATTTCAAAAACATATAATTCCCGGTTTAATATTCATAGTTTATGTTATAAGAACATTGGAATTTGCTGTCTTCTTAACTTAAGTACAACCTGTGTCCTTGTTTGTTTCTTTCAGAGAAACCCTGGTCGTGAAGATAAATATTCCCTAACTACATTCATCAGTAGCACAAGAATTAGGAGCTGACGTGACAGCTGAAATACCGACTGCTGGAAACCTACCCAGGAAAAGGAGGTAATATGTCCAAAAGAAGCTAAACGCCTTGAAGGTGAAGACGAAGAGGCTGCAAAGACGTGTATGGGTTTTGGAGAATCATTTAAAGCCATCTACTCGTAATGAGAAAGAAGGATCAGGGCAAACAAGAACTGATAAGATTCCCGTAAACACCGCTTTGACAACGCTGATACGCCGTGCTGACATAATAATGAGGAAGGACGGATTGAACCCTTCGCGAAACAAAGAAGTGAGAAAGGTTCTCGTTGCCCATGAATCACTTGTAATGGAAATTCAAGATATTCTAGTCAAGAAAAGGCAGTCACTCTTCACAGGACGTCACCTGAAGAGAAGTCGGGCAGTCGCGAAGAAGTTGCACCTAGACCGACGATACGTTCTCCGCAAGAAAGGCTTCGCAGGACAAAATACAGCATAACACTTGAAGGCCAGACTGCGGTTACACGTGAAGGAGTTCATGAAGAGACCGGATAATTGTACACTTCTGCCAGGCAAGAAGGATGCAGTGAAAGATGGTACGAAGAAGGTGCAGAAATATACTTTGACTGACTACAAGGAACAATAAGAATTAAATGTAGATATTATCGTATGTTTAAAATGGTGTTCGTAGTTGTTTTGTAATTTGTGACGAAGGATAATGATTGTCTTCAATTAAAGCTACATTGCGTGTCCAGCGTCATCAGTATATACCCATTTCTTACTTACAGTTTGCCTAGTCTCGATCCCCGAACGCATATGACAGTTGGCACACAAAAAGATAACTGATCAGGGTTACTGATTATGTATCAGTTATAATTCCACACACTTTTCTGAGAGAGCTGCACTAATTGAAAATAGGCCATTTCAAGAAACAACAGAGTGCAACAACTATCACCAAAGTAACAACGAGGAAAAGGAATGTTTCCAAGTCAAATTTAATCGTCTACCTCTTGATTCTTATTAAATGGCATGTACACTAGATGATCCAAAAACATTTTCACTTTATATGTAATTTAAAATGCTCTAATTGTAGCAAATATTGTAATTTGTCGTCGATGACGCTGGACACGCGATGAAAATCACGTTCGACTTCAAGTGACTGTCATAACAAAAGTAACCCATATTACATTGACCCATTTATGGAAAATATGCCTCAATATATGTACAATTAGAAAATATAATTTAATTGTTCAGAATTAAACATTTATTTTTGGACATGTTAAAACCTAATTGTACACTTTTGGGACATTGGCCCTTAAACATATTTTATCTCACAATAAGGTCACATAAAATTATTTTACTTGATTTTTATAAAATAATTCCCGGTTTCTCATCAGCACAAGAATTTTAAAATAGCTTCCACAAATCTTTATTTTGAAATATAACTATCCTTTGATTAAATGTGCATGCACTAATTATGCGCAAAAAGATAAAGGAATGTGAATGTGCCTACTTGTAAGAAATACATTCAGTAGACATCTTAAGACATTGTTAACTGTTGATGATGGGTTGCTTTGATAATTGTTAGTACCGCCATCAGGATCAACATAGACACATTTGCCATAAATTGCACCCTTCATTTACATTTTAATAAAGTTCTGGAACTGTTTTATATAGCCCTAAAATCAAGCGATATAAATGGCAGAAATTGTGTGGGCCGTAGACTGACAGAAGGCGCCTAGTGTAAGCACTTCATCCATCGCACATCGTGTGCCGACGGGTGCCGCTTGCCAGCCGCTCAGATCCGCCCTCGGGCCGAGGGTGGCGTTTTGGCTGGGCTGTGCTTCCATAGTAAGACCGCTGTCAAGTATGACACCTAGATTGCGTTCGGATGACTTCGGCACAACCCGATGTCCGCCAATTGTCACGAAAATATCGGAGGGCAAATCGTTTCGTTGTTTTGAGGTGAGGAAGATGACTGCCTCTGACTTCTGGGTGTTCAAAGTAAGTTGGTTTCGTTCAATCCAGTCGGTCACCTCCGCTACACATTGTTCAATCTTCGTTATTGCTACAGTGATGGGTTGATCGTGCTCCACTGTCATGCAAATTTGCGTGTCTTCCGCATAAAAATGGTATTGCATACCGTGTCGTGCAACGATGTCGCCGATAGGTCTTGTGTATATGCATTATTGGCCCAAGCACAGACCCTTGTGGGACGCCACATTTCAAAACACAATCAGTTGACGTTGCGCTGTCTACGGCGACTCTCTGATAGCGTTCAGTGATGTACGACTGTAGCCATGCGAGAGCCGAGTCTGTGATGCCGAACGAGTGTTCCAGTCGAGTCATCAAGAAATCGTGATTAATTGTATCGATTGCGCAGGACAAATCTAACATCACGAGAACAGTCTTGCACTTTCTATCCAGCGCCGCGGCGATGTCATTCGTGATTCGCAGGAGCGCCGTCTCCGTCGAGTGGCCATGGCGGTATGCTGATTGAAAAGGATCACGCAAAGTGTTCATATCAAGGTGATTGTTCAGTTGTCTTGCGATCACTTTTTCAACAAGTTTTGATATAAACTGCAAGTTCGAAACCGGGCGGTAATTGCACAAAGCATCTTCATCTTCAGGACTGGTCTAACGACCGCATGCTTGAACACATCAAGTACAATTGAACTTTCGAGGGAAGTGTTTATTATCGAAGTGATCATGGGTACCAGTTCTGATGACCATAGTTTAAGGAGCCAGGTAGTTAATGGGCTAGCCCGCACGACTTACACGGAGCGGCTGCAACCAATCTTGTGATGTTTGATTCAGTGACTTCTGTGAAGCGTGTCAACAGAGCCCCACGAAAAGCAGTGTCGTCACCGAAAGCAGCCGCCATAGCACATGAACGATCACCTCCGCAGTGGACTATGCTTTGCTGGATGTTATTCACTTTCTTCACAGCCACACATTGCGCCCGATATGCTTGGCGGTTTACCTAGAGGCCAGTACGTAGTCAAGTCCGCTCCGCTCGCCGTCTATTCTGCTTCTCACGTCGCAGTTCGTCGGTGTACCACAGCGAGTTAGGTCGAAAGGTTACGGTTTTCTCGAGCAAGGGTGCGTGGTGATCGATAATCCGACGAAATTCCGTGTCGTATGCTTCCATCATTGCCTCAACAGGTCCATCAATGTCAAAATCTGACAAAGATGTAATATATTTGCTAAAATCGGAAACACATTGTCACGATGTGGGGTTTAGTACTTAACACAGGTTGGTAGCGAATGTGAAAGACTACAGTTGGGGTTACCCTGTACGGCTATTGACGGCTGGCTAGTGCTTACGCAATAATGTGAATGCACTGGGGAGGTAGCATAGGGTAAGATTTCAAAGGACCAAGGAAATTGTACATTATAGTTAGGGTAGACACGTAGGAAAGTTGAATCTAACATATAATAATTATAGAAATGGTAGTCAGCTTTACATGTATAGGAACTGTGGTACGGGTGGAAATTTATATGGGATAATTTTATAGCGTATAGGAATGTCAATATAATGAAGGTTTATGTACATGTTGAATTATTGTATTACCTATTGTGCGGTGAAGTTATTACAATGGTGTGATGCCGCATCAGCAGGGATCACATGACATATACAAAGTATATGGTTGATTAACTGAGGTTTGGCAAGGAGGGAACATAGCAATCCAGAGTGATCCACAGGCGAGACGATGCAACCAGGTCTTCTCTGTAACGAGAAATTATCACAGTGTTGTTATCAAACCACCACATCTAAGCCATACCGAGCGGTAGCTTAGGCGATGATATCTTGCGTTCATGTATAGTCTAGAAGATAATACTGGAGGTATGGAAAGATACATGTTCTGTGTACACCTGAGTAAATGTTAGATTATAAGTATTGTCTTGATTATCTGGTTTGGTATTATTAAATGTTTCAAAGGGTGTGGTCGAGAAGAAACGAACCTGGGTCAGAGCGACAATATCGATGTCGCGCAGTTTATACGTGATCGCAATTCATCGCGCAGCTCTGAGGCTGTTATGTAGTAACGGTGATCGAACGTAGGTTGCCGTATGGTTGTCACGGATAATGTTCACGGGTGTATAGGTTGTTAAGAGTTAGGCTAATAGTGGCGAGGGGATTGTTTTATGAAGACATATTGAATATTTTGCTCTGATATGTATACGTTGGACATAGAGATATATATGCAGATATATAGGTAGTATGATTATGTTTTGGGTTGTTGGAATAACGTATACTGTGAAGGATGTTTAGTACATACCGTCGAGTATGAATATATTTTATTATTGTAGTTAATATTTATTGTAGTGTCGTGTCGGTGCGACGGCCAGCTATAACTTCAAGCTCGTTCGAGCGAATGATGGGCCTATTTCGTAACAGCCTAGATGACATTCGAGCAAGGCTAAATTCACGTGTGAAGAAGGAAGTTAAATCGGTCGGAAATGCTTTGACTCCCTAACGTTGCGAACCGTCGGAAGAGCGTAGAGTTGACTGCCGTGTCGACCAAGGGTATTGTTGGACCCGAACATTGTAATGTTTATATTTATTGTGTGATGAAAGAGCACATTATAGAGACCTCGATATGTAACGGCGCTCTTATACCCTCACAGGGTTGATAGCGGAAGAGGGTCCTTGTTTGTTATTATTATTTGTATTAGAGAGTGTGATAGGACGTCACCGTAAACGGATGAGTGGTAACAGGGATGTCGTGTTTATGTGACCGGGAATTCCTGTTATAGGATAAGAGTGTATAGGAGGCTGACGAGTCTTCCTCTAGCAATTTTTGTATACTAATAGTTTTGTTATTCAGTGTGGAGTGAATAAATTTTGAAAATCGATACCTTGTATAAATGTTTTATTGAATTCCACTATCCCTGAACCCAAAATCTATTATAAGTTCACTTCACCTGGTGGATCTTGACACACATGTATGACGCAATCTGCGAAATGTTAGTGTTTTCCGAACCCCAGCCGGCTTCTTTGCATTTACCAGGTGGTCTCCGGATGGATTGCTGTGTGTGTCGCATGAACACAGATCATAGACAGTTGGTAGTACAGGTACTATACAAGTATTATCCCTAACGATGACCACATCTAAGATGTGCCCCTAACTGTGGGTGGCATCTTTCGTCAGTTGTTTCATTCCGCGGTCGCCGAGTGTCTCGGAAAAGCGTTGTACGTCCGATTCTGTTGGAATGTCCAAGTGAAAATTAAAATCGCCAGTTGTAATAATATCATGCGAATCCAGAATTATGTCGTCTAAATACGCAGAACAGTGGTCGAAGAAAACGGTGCTGGTAAAACCGTTTCGCTTCGATGACAACGGACGTTACACGACACACAACATGAAGGTGACACTACGTGTAGTTAATTAGTATTCGGAATGTTCAAAATGAGCTACGAAAAGGAAGATGAAGAAGAAGACTATGATTATCCCAAAGAAGATGGCGAAAATACTAAAATTGAACGTGATGACGAAGATAATGATAAAGATAAAAACGAAAAAAAAACGAAGAAGAAGATAATGGTGATGACTAAGATGAAGGTGGTGATGAAGATGACGATAATGACGAATCTTATTTCTTTCTTTATTTTTTGCGTTCTTAAATAAGCAAACAACACAATTGAATTTCCCACGAGGGACAATAAAGGTATTTTGAATTTGAAATGAATTTGAAAACTGACGAAGATTGTCATAGCTGTTATTGGTATCAGGCTGATACCTCGGTAATTTTTTATCATTGAAGAGTGCAGAGTAATATTTCTCTTCTGCTTGTTTGTAGACATTTGTATGCGTATCCGTTGGGTTTAGTAGGTTCTTTATTATGCCTTTTCTTGCATGACAAACACACATGATGTCATGCAGAGTGAGATTTTGTCGTTGTGTTCTTTCTTGGCAGTATTCGTTTCGCTACTTAGCAGTTTGTTTTCACTAGGCATTTGTATTTTACAATCGGGTTGTTCTCTGTATCGTAGCAAAGAATACCGTATTTATTATTGAGTTCAACGATGCATTGCCTTTCTATGTTGTTACCATTCTTCCCTGATCTCCAATACACGTTCAGTATAGCAGCTGGTATTTTCTGTGGTGCTGTGACGCTGATTCGAATGAGAGTTGATAGTAATCTGTGTACTGAGCCTAGGAAGCAACATCAACAACAACCCCACAGGAAAAGTGACAACATTACGTGTTACCATTGCTGCAAAACAATTCATACTCATACAGCAACTACAACATGAACGACAGAGGTGTCACTTAGCAGCAGCACTAATAATGATGACTTCATCAGGCATAAACCTGACAGCAGCAGCAGAAGCAGCACCAGAAGTAGTGGTAATAATAGCAGCACCACAACCACCACCAGCAGCACAGCAGCACACGCAGCAGCAACTACAGGACAAGCAGTAGCAGCAGCAGCAGGAGCAGAAGTAACAGCAGAACGTATATGCTGACAACATGTTTGTTTGTGGGCCCCACTCAGCAGCAATAACAATGACTATGACTGCAGTGTGTGAAATCCGTGCAACGATAACACAACAGGAAACACTAGGCAGCAGCATCAACACTGACGTTGACAACATGTTGTGGAAAGTACGCTGCAATAGCAACAACACTAACATACTCACTCACTCACTCACTCACTCACTCACTCACTCACTCACTCACTCACTCACTCACTCACTCACTCACTCACTCACTCACTCACTCACTCACTCACTCACTCACTCACTCACTCACTCACTCACTCACTCACTCACTCACTCACTCACTCACTCACTCACTCACTCACTCACTCACTCACTCACTCACTCACTCACTCACTCACTCACTCACTCACTCACTCACTCACTCACTCACTCACTCACTCACTCACTCACTCACTCACTCACTCACTCACTCACTCACTCACTCACTCACTCACTCACTCACTCACTCACTCACTCACTCACTCACTCACTCACTCACTCACTCACTCACTCACTCACTCACTCACTCACTCACTCACTCACTCACTCACTCACTCACTCACTCACTCACTCACTCACTCACTCACTCACTCACTCACTCACTCACTCACTCACTCACTCACTCACTCACTCACTCACTCACTCACTCACTCACTCACTCACTCACTCACTCACTCACTCACTCACTCACTCACTCACTCACTCACTCACTCACTCACTCACTCACTCACTCACTCACTCACTCACTCACTCACTCACTCACTCACTCACTCACTCACTCACTCACTCACTCACTCACTCACTCACTCACTCACTCACTCACTCACTCACTCACTCACTCACTCACTCACTCACTCACTCACTCACTCACTCACTCACTCACTCACTCACTCACTCACTCACTCACTCACTCACTCACTCACTCACTCACTCACTCACTCACTCACTCACTCACTCACTCACTCACTCACTCACTCACTCACTCACTCACTCACTCACTCACTCACTCACTCACTCACCCAATGCTCGCTCAAGTGTTCTCTCAATCAAACTCATGTTCTCCCTCAAGCACTCGTTCACTCATTAAATTTCACAAACACTCACTTACTCATTCAATCATTCAGACACTTACTCAATCAATCACGTTGACTAGGGGCTTCAATATTGTCCGACTCCTACATTATGTCGCTAAAACTTTATATCCCCCAGTGTCATGCATGTAGTGCTCCTAACTAAGTCAGACATCGTCCTTTAGAAAGTCGATAATAAGTACAAGCTAGCCTGTCTTGGCGTGATCTAGTGCTGGTTGTTTGCTACTGGAGTGTTCTCGGCTGGTGCAATGGTAATGTTACATTCATAGCAGTGGCAATGCTTAACACATATTATTTTGATCAGCTTCTGTTCCCGTATCCTGGCAGTGACATTCATAACTCCCCTGCAGAGTTATGTGCCAGTATGTTGCAACCAGCAAAATTGTTAACATCGGTTCGCATGTTTTGGCTATGTAACGCGCATGTAGTTGTGTGTTTGCTATTCTCCACGATATTCACACGGCTAGATGTACTGGAGCGATGGAGCGATGACTCTTCGGCAAGATAGCACGACGAGGCGTTGACGAGTGAGCTCTTTGTGTCCCACGTCAGCTCCAAATTCCCGCAACAATTGCCCAAATTCATCATCAAAGATATGAGTGCACCTAGTGGTTATCATGCAGCTTAGTTGAACATCGTTTCGTAACATTGCAAGTCGTTGTAAACTTTACTGTATAGATGTGAAACGCAATATGTGGTGCACAGTGTGTACATTTTGCATAGAATACTACGTATGTCTACGAACAATTTTGTTAGGGAAGATATATGATGTTGAAGACGAATATGCTGAAAGCGTGGTTGATGTTGATGACGAAGTTAAAGACAAAGAAGAAGACGATAACGGTTATGATAAAGGTGAAAATTATGAAGATGATGATCATGATCATGAAGACTGCGAACATCATGTCGACGAGGAAGATGAAATGATGATGATAATTATAAAGATTAAGATGGTAAGGGTGAATGCGATGACGGTGATGAAGATGAAGAGAAGGATATGGATATCTCCATATATTGGACGTATATTTTGTATCATGTTTTAGTATATTTCTAATAATTACATTATCAGAACTCTCAATTCTTACAATGAAATTACACACATATTTACGAATTATCATTTGACACATTGGCACATGTCTACTGACAAACATAGTGCTAGCACTACATCATTTAGGTTCATGACATATCAAGCGGAAAATGTTGTTATACGCAACATACAACACATTTATTGATGTTCTGTTATGTTTCCACCATAGATGACTAGTACACAGTGGAGTACAGAATGTTAGGAAAAGCAACGTTTTCACTCCTTCACTACACATTCTAAATTTACGGTGTATTGTATTACCCTGAGCATACACCATTCTACATGCCTGCTTATATCATAATCATCTTTCATATTATTACATAAGATATGTCCAAGATACTTATATTGGTCAACATTTGGTATACAATCACCATTAAAGAAGAACTAGTTACTATTATAACAGTGTTTTTGAACATGTTACATTCAAATATTAATATAGCACTTTTCCAACTGTTATACTTTATATCATAAGCATCACCATAGTTGTCACATACTTTCAACAGTTCACGAAGATCTTTGGCAGACGGTGAACGTAACACTAGCTCGCCTGCGTACGTGAGATGAGTAATTTTAGATTCTCCCATTATACAACCTACTGGTATATTATTGAAATCTTGACTGAGTTCATCCATATACACAAAACAAAAAAGATACGAGGATAAAATTCCACCCTATCGTACACTATTAGAGACATGAAATCCTTCTGAGGTAATATTATCCCACCGAACATGCATCATTTGGTGAGCATACCAACATATTAGTGTTCTAATTAAAAATAGAGGTACATGTTTATTGTACAGCTTTTTGAATATATTATTATGATTAACTCAGTCAAAAGCCTTTGAGGCATCCCAAAACAACAATATACATGATATTATATTTAAGAGCAAATTCTTTAAATGCATATATGCACATGTCCGCACCATGTTTCTTTTTAAACCCAAACTGGTTACGGTTTGTATACATATACCTTTTGTAGTCTATTATACAATACATATTCTAAAACTTTAGAAATAATAGTAGCCAGAGCGATAGGTCTATACTTACTGTTCTTATTATTAATGCTCTCACTTTTGTTTTTTAACAAGAGGTAGAAGTACTACAGAGATCAAAGAGTCTGGCAAAACCCCATGAATTAAGAAGCTTGTAGAACACATAGCTAATAACGGTAATATTCGTTTACTACAATATTTCAGAACTTTTATTGTCAGATAATCTGTATATAGCATCAGGTAATTCTTTTGTATTTAATCGCCATGAATATGAAACATCATTATATTCTATGTTTGTATCAGACTGTTTCTTCAGACAATTACATAGGTCTTTGTAATGTTTTTTTTATATTTGTGTAATCTCCTCATTACTATAAGCATTATCAATCGTATTTGGCATGCTCATGTTATGCATATTCATACTTTTAATCTCGTTCCAAAAATCTTTCGAATTATTTTTCAATAATTTCTTTGCAAGAGACTATTTTCTTAAGTTACATTCATTCTTCTTAATGAATCTCATTGCACATTTAAATCTGGCTCTAGTGCGCTGCGTCAATTCAAATATAAACCCTTGCTTAGGCTTCCCACAATTCATCCACATGTAGTATGCATTCCTTGCACCATCGTATAAATCTGAGCAATATTCAGACCAGCCATGGCGATTCTTTGTATAATGTTTAGTATTAGATGAGTTAAGTAAAGTGCTACTACACTCATTCTTGACATTAATAATACTAGCATAATAATCACTCAATATGTCCACATGTTCTGGGTTATCACAGTGTGGATCTTTACAAGATAACACATCAATAGGTACATGCATACATTTCAACATATCATATGTTTCTATAAATTAATTGTGAACCTAATTGTTATCTAGTTTAGACCAGTTAATTCTGACGTGAGCAGAACCATGAATGTTGCGTTCCAAAACTGGAGCTAGTTCCATGTCTAACAGTATTACCATTGGTATGTGATCAGACAAAATATAATCATACAGAACAGAGATCTTTACAATCAAGTTATGTCCATCTTCAATAGAAATACAGTGGTCTAACCAAGACTGGTTGCCCCAAGCAAGACTTATATACGTAAAGCTGTCACTGGGTAACACAATTTACTTGAAAACGTATATTTATATTCTTCACAATACTGATATAGGCATTGTACAAAGTACAACTCTGATTTTCTAATATTACAGTTAAAATCTCCAACCACATTTATGACTATCCAGCTCATCAAGTATAACATTAAGGATACCGAGAGGGTTAATAAATATTCTTCTTCATTGTCATTACATTCATAAGGTAAATACACAATGGTAATGTATGACGTTTTATTACTATTGTATATTTTAATACCAACAACCCATTCGTCATCAAACAATAGCAGAGTAATGCGCTTTTCTAAACTACATTATTACATTATTGCTACACACTCTTTCCTACGACCAACATTGATTTTTCGTAAGTCATTATTACGGGAGTTAGCAATGCCCCGTAACCTGGAATCCTCTGTGTCGCATTCGATTACATATCACACACACCGCGGATTTTGGACATGTACGATTGACACGTGGTCACGTGAGGGTACACATAAGATCAATACGTAATGCTAATAACTTCTTCCAGAAGTAGTTAAAATAGACACACTCTTGTTTGCAATATTATCATAAATGGCAGCAAGCTAATATAATATACTTATTAATGCAGATAGACTATGTTCAGGAAATATTCTAATCACTTATGTTTATCCACACACATTGTGTCACCATAGAAACTTTACAACTTTAAGATATGCCAATTATAACCATTTAAAGAAATTTCTCAAAATTGTATTGCATTGGTCAATTATTGTGTTGTACTTTTGTGTTGTGTTAATTCCAATGTTTATAATACCGTAGAGTGCTGAACATATGATATGACGAGCGTAATTTTTCAAGTATGAAATTAGCCATTTGCATTATTTTTTCTGCTATTTTTAGCGGGCTGCCTCCGCTGGCTAAGTCATTGCCACCGACATATATTATAACATAATCTGGTCGAATTATGGATAGCTCTTTTCTGGGCAGCGAATAGTTGTAAAGTACTAGACGTGTGCATGCGTTGGCAGCGATATTCAAATGGCAGACCTTCAGTTACTCTAGCCTCAGAACGAAATCATAACAATAGTTTCAGAATGTACCTGTGTAACAATATTATATCCCTCACAAAAACCCAGCTGGCATTTGATATTTAAATGACCAACTGTTATAAATATATTTATATAACAGGCATATACATATCCTGATTGATCTCAAGACATTTAAAATATTTTATTTTTCTCGACTATTTGGACTACGTCGTCCCATCATCGTCAGCGAAGTGTTAATGTCACGTAAATACACGCGCCTGCAAGCGCGCACGCACGTACGTGTTCACACACATGCACACACACACACACGCACGCACGCACGCGCGCGCACGCACACACGCAAACAAACTCACACTGACACTCACAAACACACATACAAAACCATACACACACGCACGCACGCACGCACGCTCGCACGTACGCACACACACACACACACACTGGACCATTGACCTATGGTCCATTGACAATATATAGTGGAAATTGAATGGTCAGTTATTTCAGGTGGCTACACTATGGAGTTATGTTAGCATTTTGATCTGCTGCATCCAATAACAATTACCATACACCAGAAATTAAATGATCATGGGAAATCATTTCAGTTCAAAATAATGCAATGATGGCAATTGCTGTCCTTGTTTTGTTGTTCCACGTGTAGGTGTTACCTTAGTAGTATGTAAGTGCGGCTCAGTATCCATCGGATTATGAGATCAAAGGAACATCAAAGGGCCTGCTCAAGAGGGACATCCAGAGCTGTCCAATGGGAAGGCAGGAAACTGTGCTAATGACCCCCAGTGACCCTATGATTAATGACTTACCGTTAACTGCAGTGCTGGCCTCATGTGGTGATAAAGACTACTCTTTCATGGGAAGTATTCAGCCATACCACTGTCTATAGACTGGTACACAGTGGTCGTCATTAATGAGTGTAGTAATTACCCTAATTAGCTTGACCACTGACCATTGACCACTGACCTTTGACCTTGACCTTTGACATTGACCTTGACCTTGATGACCACATGATTAATGACTTGTCATTTTAATTACAATGCTGACCTCTTGTGACGATAAAGACTACTCACCGCTGTCTACAGCCAGGTACCCTCTCCCGGGAAGTATTCAGCCATGATGCAACTACCATTGTCTATAGCCAGGTACTCAGTGGTCGTCCATAATGAGTGTACTAATTACCTATTAGCTTGACCTTTGACCTTTGACACTTCTGGCTCATGGCATAATCCAAACGGAGGCCTAGTGGGGTGGTGGGGGTCTGTGGTAATGACCCCTAATAGTTGTGTAATGAGTCATGATTAATGACCTGCCATTTTAACTATAGTGCTGACCTCTTGTGGCGATAAAGACTACTCACCGCTGTCTACAGCCAGGTACTCTGTCCCGGGAAGCATTCAGCCATGATGCAACTACCACTGTCTATAGCCAGGTATTCAGTGGTCGTCCCTAATAAGTCAATAGCGACATCTAGCGGGAAAGGGGTATCAAACAAGCTCACACACACTCTCTCTCTCTACCAGAAGTGGTAGTGTAGTGGTTAGAACATCATACATAGGTGGCAGTGTAGTGGTAAGAGCAGTGGAATATTATTGAAGAGGTAGTAGTGTAGTGGTTAGAGCAGTGGACTCTCAGTAAAGAGGTGGTAGGGTAGTGTTTTGGGCAGTGAACTCTCAGTCAAGAGGTGCTAGTGTAGTGGTTAGAGCAGTAGACTCTCAGTCAAGAGGTGGTAGTGTAGTGATTAGGGCAGTGGACTCTCAGTCAAGAGGTGTTAGTGTAGTGGTTAGAGATGTGGTAGTGTAGTGCTAGTGCATCACACAGGGGTGGTAGTGTAGAGGTTAGGGCATTGGACTCCCATACCAGAGGTGGTAGTGTAGTGGTTAGAGCAGTGGACTCTCAGTCAAAAGGTGGCAGTGTAGTAGTTAGGGCAGTGGACTCTCAGTCAAGAGGTACTAGTGTAGTGATTAGGGCAGTGGACTCTCAGTCAAGATGTGTTAACGTAGTGATTGTGTTCCGTGCAAGCTGTATGTAGGATGCATATTAATATTCGCATGGGGAAAATAAAGTGCCCTGCTTGTAAATCGGGGTTACGTTTGGTAAAAGAACATCTTTGCTAGCATTAGAGCGTGTGTAACTGTAGCGTGTGTAAGACTGTTGACACAGACCGCTATTGCCTCAGACGGGTGCTTACCTTAGGCTGGTGAGTTCTTCGGCGTGTGCATGTATTGGAGAATCAACGCGTGTGTTATGGAACGGAACGTGTAAGGCAAGGGAGCTTTATAGCAAGGCTACACGGTTTATTAGCTCGGCACCCCACGTCTCTTTATGAGGCAGTGCACTCTCATACTGAGGTGGTAGTGTAGTGGTTAGAGCAGCGGACTTTCATACAGAGGTGGTAATGTAGAGGTTACAGCAGTGGACTCTCAGACAGAGGCGGTGGTGTAGTGGTTAGAATAGTGAAATCTCATACAAAGGTGGTAGTGTAGTGGTTAGGGCAGAGGACTCTCATACCAGAGGTGGTAGTGTAGTGGTTAGAGCAGTGAACTCTCATACCAGAAGTGGTAGTGTAGTCGTTAGAGCATCATACAGAGGTGACAGTGTAGTGGTGAGAGCAGTTGAATGTCATTCAAGAGGTAGTAGTGTAGTGGTTAGAGCAGTGGACTCTCAGTCAAGAGGTGTTAGTGTAGTGGTTAGAGATGTGGTAGTGTAGTGGTTAGTGCATCACACAGAGGTGATAGAGTAGAGGTTAGGGCAGTGGACTCTCATACCAGAGGTGCTAGTGTAGTAGTTAGAGCAGTGGACTCTTGGTAACAGCAATGGACTCTTATTCAAGGCAATGTATTCTCATACCAGAGGTGCTAGTGTGGAGCAAGCGCCCCAACACGAACCAGTCTATATACACTGTATGTATTTGGACACCTAAAACATAGTCATTATATACACTGTATATATTTGGACACCTAAAAACGTAGTCACTATATACACTGTATGTATTTGAACACCTAAAACATAGTCATTATATACACTGTATGTATTTGTACACCTAAAACATAGTCACTGTACACACTGTATGTATTTGGACACCTAAAAACATAGTCACTATATACACTGTATGTATTTGGACACCTAAAACAAAGTCACTATATACACTGTATGTATTTGGACACCTAAAAACACAGTCACTATATACACTGTATGTATTTGGACACCTAAAACAAAGTCACTATATACACTGTATGTATTTGGACACCTAAAACAAAGTCACTATATACATTGTATATATTTGGACACCTAAAAACATAGTCCTTATATACACTGTATGTATTTGGACACCTAAACAAAGTCACTATATACACTGTATGTATTTGGACACCTAAAACAAAGTCACTATATACACTGTATGTATTTGGACACCTAAAACAAAGTCACTATATACACTGTGTGTATTTGAACATCTAAAAATAGAGTAATTATATATACTGTATATATTTGGACACTTAAAACAAAGTCACTATATACACTGTATGTATTTGAACACATACAAACATAGTCATTATATACACTGTATGTATTTGGACACCTAAAAACATAGTCACTGTACACACTGTATGTATTTGGACACGTAAAACATATTGTACTATACACACTGTATATATTTGGACACCTAAAACAAAGTCACTATATACACTATATGTATTTGGACACCTAAAAACATAGTAACAATATACACTGTATGTATTTGGACATCTAAAAATAGAGTAATTATATATACTGTATATATTTGGACACTTAAAACATAGTCACTATATATACTGTATGTATTTGGACACCTAAACATAGTCACTATGTATTTGGATACCTAAAAACATGGTGACTATATACACTGTATCTATTTGGACACCTAAATAATAAATTAATTATATACAATGTATGTATTTGGACGCATAGTCACTATATATGTACTGTGTGTATTTGGACATCTTAAAACATTAACCGGCCTGAATAGTAAGGCAGTTTAGGGCCAAATTTTGACATTATCAGGACATGCTGGACAAAAGCACCAATTTTTTTGACAATCTATGTGCCATAACGGTTCATAATTTTATTGGAACCAAGTCATGTGACCTTTCTGGAGACTGTTTCAGCTATTTAAAACATTTTTTTGAAGAAAACATTGAAAAGTAATGTTTTTTCAGTTAAATGCTCCGATTGTCGTGTAATTCGGGATCTATACATACGTGTGCACGTTAATCACGAATATTCTATCAGCTTTCCATTCTGAGCCATAATTGGGTCACCAGAGGTCAATAAAACGTTATTTAGTTTCATTTTTAGCCTGTTCGCCACTGGGTGCACGATGGTGTTATCTGCCATACTTAGAACTAATCCGGATAACATTGCTGGTGTTTGATAACTTACTAAAATATAATAATCGATACAGGGATAACGCAATTGCGACGGGATAACGCGTGACGATGTCTGCAATCCGCGCACGTATTTTTGTCCATGTCACTTATCACTCATGGCGGCTAGGCGGCACTACATTCGCTAACCGGATGTCAACAACGCTGCTTCCATACAAAAGAATACTTCTTTTTATTTCAGACTGCATTGTGTGCAGTTGCGCACAATGGACTGGACTTTGTGCGCAATATGTCAGCAGACAACCCCGGAAACACTCCGATGGTCCCTTAATGTGCATCAACACACGGACAGCTCAAAGGCATACGGAACGTTTTTCGACAATGTCAGTGAATTCAGGCAGTTAGGGGTACTCCCGGTCCCACTTAAGTTTAGTGAGGACGTGGATAAGGCCCAGTATATTCAGCATCAACAGTCTTCTTTTCAAGGAACAAGTTCTGAAGTCCTCTACACAAGCACAAAAGCAAAGTGATGGCAAGAATGTATTACTTGTCTTCAAGCAAGGCATGCAGGAACTGATGAAAGACAGTTTGAAGTCAGACTATGATGGGGATGCTCTGATTTTGGCGAAAGCTATCAGAATTGTGCGTGACGATATTTTCCGATCTAAAGGATTTACTTCGATGCGTCGTTCCCATCTGGATGCCAGCAGAATGCAGTCCCCACAACTCTCAAATCCCGGATAAGCATGCTTCTGAATGTAGCTGACCTTAAGGACCATAATTCTACAGACTCCAACACATGCCTTATTGTCACGCAATTGGTCATGTGTAATTGCAAGAAGAGGACTCCAACTACCAGCTTTCGACATTCGTTGGAGCATGAACCACCCTTGCCCCTCTAATTTGGAGTAAATGTTCACACAAAAACCAGGTCCAAGAAGTTGCTAACACTGCTGCATACATTGGGTTTGAGTGTAAGCTATGATCGGGTACTTAAACTTGAGGAATATCTGGCTACCGCTGTATATGAGAACATCAAGGACAAAGGTTCTATGAGTCCTGCCCAGCTACGCAAAGGTTTCTTCACTGTCGGTGCCTTGGACAACTTGGATCACAACCCATCAAGCACCACAACCAAAGGCTCATTCCACGGTACAGCCATCAGTCTCTTTTAGTTCCCTAACAAATCCAATACGGGATAGCCTCAGGACTGCATACGACTGCCCTCTAAAGAAACAAAGAAGAATCATTTGTTACCTGACAGCTTCACCACCATACCTACAGGGTGTCTGTACCCAATATATCCAATGCTATTAAAGCTGTGTATGGACGTCTGGAGGAGGTACGTAAGAAAGAGAAATGTTGGCTGGAGCATGCTTCAAAACTGATCGAGAAGGAGGAGTTAACCAACCAAGACGCTGTGGCGTGGTCAGCCTACCATACCAGTCATCAGGACAACATCTCTAATGACAGACACTGTCACTGTTCTATGAGAAGGCTGCTTCAGCTGCTGTGATCGAGCATGGGATCAATGTTCAGCACGAAGCCACTCAGTTCATGAATCCTGGACAGATTCCAGTGATTACTTTAGATGCACCACTGTATGCACTGGCCAAGTTTGTTCAGTGAAACTGGCCTCAGACACATGGCGAGGACAAGTATGTAATCAAGTATGTAATCATACTCAAATGGCAATGTTGAAAACATTCGGGGACTACTTGAAGGCCTCTGGGTGCACAATTGCACTGGCCCAAGCAGGAATCGCCTCCTATGGAACAGCTGACTCCTTCCTTCAGGTACCACACCTCACCTCACTAAACAAGCCCACCAATGGAGTACTCTGGCCCTGGCGAAACTCCAGCACGATGCCTTCACACGCACTATGACTGAAGGGTCTCACGATGAGAGGGCCAAAGAAACGTGGATACAAAATATGATCAGCAAGAACCCAATATTTCAGTATTGGGATACCATCCTCAAGATGGAAATACTTCATCTGATTTTCGTGCTGGCCAACTGAGAGTCTTTGGTGGGTTGGTTCTTTTCCCTTGATCATCAGAACTATACCAGATGGAGTCCCGTACACATACGAGACATGGAGAGCCTACCTCCAGCCAAATACATACAGTGTATATAGTGACTATGTTTTTAGGTGTCCAAATACATACAGTGCATATAGTGATATGTTTTTAGGTGTTCAAATACATACAGTGTATAAAGTGACTATGTTTTTAGGTGTCCAAATACATACAGTGTATATAGACTGGTTCGTGTTGGGACGCTTGCTCCACACTAGCACCACTGGTACGAGAATCCACTGCCCTAACCATTCACTACCATCTCTGTATGAGAGGCGACTGCTTTAATCACTACACTGCCACCTCTGGTATGAGAATCCACTGCCCTAACCACTACACTGCCACTTCTGGTATGAGTGTCCACTGCTTTAACCACTACACTACCACCTCTGTATGAGATTCCACTGCTCTAACCACTTCACTACCACCTCTGTATGAGATTCCACTGCTCTAATCACTTCACTACCACCTCTGTATGAGATTCCACTGCTCTAATCACTTCACTACCACCTCTGTATGATAATCCACTGCTCTAACCACTTCACTACCACCTCTGTATGAGATTCCACTGCTCTAATCACTTCACTACCACCTCTGTATGAGATTCCACTGCTCTAATCACTTCACTACCAACTCTGTATGAGATTTCACTGCTCTAATCACTTCACTACCACCTCTGTATGAGATTCCACTGCTGTAACCACTTCACTACCAACTCTGTATGAGATTCCACTGCTCTAATCACTTCACTACCACCTCTGTATGAGATTCCACTGCTCTAACCACTTCACTACCACCTCTGTATGAGATTCCACTGCTCTAACCACTTCACTACCACCTCTATATGAGATTCCACTGCTCTAATCACTTCACAACCACCTCTGTATGAGATTCCACTGCTCTAACCACTTTACTACCACCTCTTGAATAAGAGTCCACTGCTCTAACCACTACATTACCACCTCTGGTATGAGAGTCCACTGCCCTAACCACTACACTACCAACTTTGTATGATATTTCACTGCTCTAACCACTACACCACCGCCTCTGTCTGAGAGTCCACTGCTCTAACCACTACACTACCGCTTCTGTCTGAGAGTATAGTGCTGTAACCACTACACTACCACCTCAGTATGAGAGTGTACTGCCTCATAAAGAGACGTAGGGTGCCGAGCTTATAAACCGTGTAGCCTTGCTATAAAGCAGCCTTACCTAACACGTTCCGTTCCATAAAACACGCGTTGATTCTCCAATACATGCACTCGCCGAAGAACTCACCAGCCTAAGGTAAGCACCCGTCTGAGGCAATAGCGGTCTGTGTCAACAGTCTTCCACACGCTCCAGTTCCACACGCTGTAATGGTAGCAAAGATGTTCTTTTACCAAAAGTAACCCCGATTTACAAACAGGGCACTTTATTTTCGCCATGCGAATATTAATATGCATCCTACATATGGCTTGCACGGAAAACAATCACTACATTAACACCTCTTGACTGAGAGTCCACTGCCCTAATCACTACAATAATACCTCTTGACTGAGAGTCCACTGCCCTAACTACTACACTGCCACCTCTTGACTGAGAGTCCACTGCTCTAACCACTACACTACCACCTCTGGTATGGGAGTCCAATGCCCTAACCTCTACACTACCACCTCTGTGTGATGCACTAGCACTACACTACCACATCTCTAACCACTACACCAACACCTCTTGAATGAGAGTCCACTGCTCTTAACACTACACTGCCACATCTGTATGATGAGAGAGGAAAGAGAGAGAGAGAGAGAGAGAGAGAGAGAGAGAGAGAGAGAGAGAGAGAGAGAGAGAGAGAGAGAGAGAGAGAGCTTGAGAGAGAGAGAGAGAGAGAGAGAGAGAGAGAGAGAGAGAGAGAGAGAGAGAGAGAGAGAGAGAGAGAGAGAGAGAGAGAGAGAGAGAGAGAGAGAGAGAGAGAGAGAGAGAGAGAGAGAGAGAGAGAGAGAGAGAGAGAGAGAGAGAGAGAGAGAGAGAGAGAGAGAGAGAGAGAGAGAGAGAGAGAGAGAGAGAGAGAGAGAGAGAGAGAGAGAGAGAGAGAGAGAGAGAGAGAGAGCTTGATTGATACCTCTTCCCGCTAGATGTCGCTATTGAAAAGGGTTTAACCGTGCTTGTATAGTCAAAGCATAATTAGGGGTTAATTAATGCCTATGAGTGATTATCGTGTTTGATACCCATTTCCCGCTAGATGTCACTATTGACTTATTAGGGACGACCACTGAGTACCTGGCTATAGACAGTGGTAGTTGCATCATGGCTGAATGCTTCCCGGGAGAGAGTACTTGGCTGTAGAAGGCGGTGAGTAGTCTTTATCGCCACAAGAGGTCAGCACTGTAGTTAAAATGACAGGTCATTAATCATGACTCATTACACAACTATTAGGGGTCATTACCACGGTCAAAGGTCAACGGTAATTAACTGACACAATTAACTGACCACTGA
This sequence comes from Escarpia spicata, assembly GCA_963995525.1. Taxonomy (NCBI): domain Eukaryota; kingdom Metazoa; phylum Annelida; class Polychaeta; order Sabellida; family Siboglinidae; genus Escarpia; species Escarpia spicata. The sequence goes on from OZ023212.1 coordinate 33,642,445, forward strand.
GTACCTGGCCTGAGTACCTGGCTATAGACAGTGGTAGTTGCATCATGGCTGAATACTTCCCGGGAAGAGGGTACCTGGCTGTAGACAGCGGTGAGTATTCTTGATCGCCACAAGAGGTCAGCACTGTAGTTAAAATGATAGGTCATTAATCATGTGGTCGTCAAGGTCATGGTCAAGGTCAGGGTCGATGGCAAAGGTCAAAGGTCCATGGTCAGTGGTCAAGCTAATTAGGGTAATTAGTACATTCATTAGTGACGACCACTGAGTACCTGTCTATAGACAGTAGTATGGCTGAATACGTCCCATGAAAGAGTAGTCTTTATCAACATAAGAGGCCAGCACTGCAGCTAAACATGAGGTCGTTAATCATAGGGTCATTACCACAATTTCCGGCCGTCCCATTGAACAGCTATGGACGTCCCTCATGAGCAGGCCGTTTGATGTTCCTTTGATCTTATAGTCCGATGGATACTGATACGCATTTATATACTACTTACCTTGTTGTGATGGGTCTCAAAACTTCTAAACAAATAATTGCCGCATACAACTGTGTGTACGATAAGAGGATATAGGCTGCTTCAGCACGATCAGCTGCGGTTTTTTATTTTAGGCGACTGGCTCAATACATCATGGTTCGCTCGAAGTAATATTTTAAGACTACCCTCACGACATTTCAAATATCCACACATGAATTGCGCGAAACAACTCAGCCATTGTGTTGAGTTGCTGTGTAGCAGTATTGTCGTACAGGGGTCTCCGCACGTTCTCTGTAGATCAGATAAGATGCACTATTTGCCAAGGAAGAACATAACCAGTGGCACTCTTCAAAGCGTCATCATTATACGTTATCATCATTATTACCGTCTTCATGTTCCAATTCACCATCATCATCACCGTCTTTTATCAACGTCAACATCAACTTTGTCAAAATCTCCGATATCGTGTCTTCCCAATCGTCATCTTCTACATTAGAATAATCATTTTACTGAAACGTTACATTGATCAACGGGTTTATCCTATTACAAATATTATAAATATGCCAATGCATGATGGAGTAGTTCCACACGAATTCAAGCAAGCTCTTGTGAATCCTTTTATTAAAAAAACGAAAATCTGTGCAAAAATGACCTTAAGAATTGCCGTCGTATCTCTAATCTTGGATTTTGTCGAATGTATTTGAAAAGGTTGTTGCAAATCGACTCCAAGAACTTATTTATTTACAGCATTTATCAAATTATCTACAATCTGCATATACGCGATTTCATTCAACTGAAACGGCTCTTCTTAAAATACACAATGACATTATATGCAATATGAATAGTAATAAATTGACTGCACTTACCATACTAAATCTATCAGGTGCTTTTGATACACTCCATCACGACAGTCTTTTACATTGCCTTCATAGACATTTTGGGAATTCTGGCACAACTCTTCAGTAGTATAATTCATATTTTTCAGACCGATACCAAATCATTAATGTATCTGACCCACTGTTTTGTTAAGAACATCTTCCATTTGGTGTCCCACAGGGTTTGTCCTTGGCCATGTTAAGTTTAGCTTATACACTACATCCCTTAGTCGAGCCATAACTAATCATAATATAAATCATCACTTGTATGCTGATAACACACAGGTGTATATATATATATATATATATATATATATATATATATATATATATATATATATATTATCACTTTCACCAAATGATGCACATACATCTCTATCAACTTTAACCGACTGTCTCACTGACATCTTGCTATCGATGAAAGCAAGTAAATTGAAGCTAAATCCAGATAAAACTGATCTAATTATTATTGGCACAAAACAACAACGAAACAAGACGGTTAACTACGTTCCAGTTATATGGCTTGGTAATGATACATCAACATCAGATACTTTTCGTAATCTAGGTGTTGTCTTTGCCAGTGAGTTCAGCTTTCACCAGAACATTTCTCAAGTATGTAAGTCCTGTTTCTACCATATACATGATTTCCGTCCAATTCGGCGTCATTTGTCTTTGTCTACTACTAAAACAATATCAGTAGCTCTAATTCGCAGTCGCTTTGACTACTGCAACTCACTCCTAAACAATATTGCTAAAGAAGATTTAGCTAAACTCCAACGTGTACAAAATGGTTTGGCACGTGTGGTACTAAAGGCACCACGTTTCTCACCATCCCTGACCGTATGTAAACAGTTACACTGGCTTCTAATTGCATATCGAATACAACTCAAGTGAGCTACTATCACATACCGTGCCCTTTCTACAGAACACCTATCCTATTCGTTAGTAATGTAAAGGTATTTCTTATATAGCGCAGTATCCAGTCCTGAGGAATCTCAGATCATCTATTGCACAACAAATTGTTGTTCCGAAAACCAAGCTTAATATTGCAAACGTGTTTTTTCTGTAGCTGCACCCAAAATCTGGAATCAAGTCCCTATCGCTTAAAATCATCTGAGATCATAGATACCGTTCGTAATAAAACTAACTGAAGACTTATTTATTTGAAATAGCATTCCCACCCTAACCTTCGGCGACCACTTGCTCTAATGATGACTCTTGCTTGTCCATATTACCAATTTGTACCAAAAGATTCGTGTACGTGGCTCAGATTCCTGGGAGTTTAGGCGCTATCGAAGTTTAACATTATTATTATTATTATTATTCACCATCATCACAATCATCATAGTCTTTGTCTCCATGATCACCTTCATATTTAACTACATCTTGTTAATTATTTTCATCACCGTCGTCATCTTCGCCTATATTTTCAACATCATCATCTTCATTTTCATCATCATAATTGTAATCTTTGTTGGCATTATCTTCATCGTCACCATCATATTCTTCTTCGTTTTCAAGTTTTTCATCATCATCGTCTCCATCGTCTTCATTATTAACACAGTTTTAGTCTTCATCTTCAACATAGATTCTTATTCTCTTCATCAGCATCATCATCATCATCATCATCATCAACATGATCTTCGTGTTCATCATCGTCGCCATTGTATCCTCCTATTCACCTTCTCCATCTACTTGTTATCGACATTATTTGATGGTTATTAACATGAATCTCCTGTTATTACAAGTTAGGTCGTTATACCAAGTGTGTTGTAGCAAGCAGCAACGCCATTATTCACAACCGACATGTGTCTAAATGGCTGTGTTCGATAGCGCTACTCTGGTCAATACACATACAATTGATTCAACAAGAACTTATCAACACACACAGCAAATTGGTACCATTTGATGCTATACCAATTTAATGTTTAAATGTGATCCGTCTGCACATGACAACAAGCAGTTGGAGAGCGAAACAGCTTAATCTATCTAACTCATATTTCTGGTTGCAATTTTGAGTGGTGGGCCTGGATTTCAAATATGGCGGATTTGACAAAGAAGCATATTGTTGAAGGCGCTGCCAATAACCATGAGTCTGCGGTAGTGGACAGCGACGGTTGACCCAGTGAATTGTTGTCCATCGTTGTAATATACCTCCTCCACGTCTGACACCCTGGAGCCACCGTCACACATCGTCAGCCGAAACACCTACACCGACAACATGGTGTTATTGTATTCGGATAGTAAATAGTTTCAATATATTATAAATATAGCGGAATACAGAAAGATAGAGAGTGTGGAAAGATAGAGATAGAGAGAGAGAGAGAGAGGGAGGGAGGGAGAGAGAGGGAGAGAGAGAGAGAGAAGAGAGAGAGAGAGAGAGAGAGAGAGAGAGGGAGGGAGAGAGAGAGAGAGAGAGAGAGAGAGAGAGAGAGAGAGAGAGAGAGAGAGGAGAGAGAGAGAGAGAGAGAGAGAGAGAGAGAGAGAGAGAGAGAGAGAGAGAGAGAGAGAGAGAGAGAGAGAGAGAGAGAGAGAGAGAGAGAGAGAGAGAGAGAGAGAGAGAGAGAGAGAGAGAGAGAAGAGAGAGAGAGAGAGAGAGAGAGAGAGTGAGTGAGAGGGAGAGAGACAGAGTGACAGACAGACATACATATAGACAGACGGACAGACTTGCAGACAGACATGCAGACGTATCGACATAATAGACATACATACAGGATTCCTAACCGACATTAATACACATACGTACGTGCATCAGACAGACAGAGAGACATAGATACACACAGACGTGCATATATTAAGACACACATACCGTTAGAAAGGTAGACATACACAAACAAACATAATACATACAGGCAAAGACAGACAGACAAATAGAGACAAATAGAGTAACAGAGACAAAACATAAGTGAATATCACTTACTTCCACGCATATAAACACAAACACATGTTTCAACATGTTTACTGTCTTGTTGAACGTTTCACATGTAACTATCTGTTTTCTAATAATATATATACATTTCTGACGGTCCATTGAAAACTATGCAGTAAACATGCATGGTTACCACCATTACATAAAACGTTTATTGTGTTACGTGACTGCTGGCAGCATTTTCCGTGTTTGCTATGGACACAGAACACCACATTTAATTACTTTTTTTCGGAAAGATGCACAAATTGATGTTAACACACGCTTGACATAACATTTGGCGAAACGTACGAATGGCTACATTACCATCCGCGCCAGGAAATATGACCTGGATTACCTGCGCTGGCGATATAGTAGTGTGAGGTGGTTGCATATATTTCAGAAGCAAGGGTAGGTCAGCGTGCGATGCCACCCACAAATCTCCGGTTGCCACGTCAACGTCGATGTTATCGAGCATTGAGCACATTGGAACCACCTGAACACACAAATCAACAAATGTACATGCCCACAACGCCATGTCGTTTGTTTATTTTATTATCTTATGTTTCGATTATATTAATTAAATATGAACGTATCTTAGTGTGCGGATATAAAACATGGCACACAAAGAAAATGAACTGACCACACCTTTGTATCACATAATTAGTCCACTTAAGAAAAACTATGGTTCCAAACCTGTGCAAAGATAACTCGTTATCCTTGGGAGATAATGGGTAAGAAGGTAAACTCTTACACCAAAACCAAAGACGCTGAGTGCAGGCGGCGGTAAATAACATGGACTCGTTATGCTGGGGAGATAATGGGTAAGAAGGTAAACTCTTACACCAAAACCAAAAACGCTGAGTGCAGGCGGCGGTAAATAACATGGATCCAAGAAAAATACATTGAACAAAACATAAACCTGTGTGCAGTGTTCATAGACCTCACTAAGGCCTTTGATACCATCAACCGGGAGCTCTTCTGGACCACCCTGGCAAAGATTGACAGCCCTAGTAAATTCTTGAAAATCATCAGCCTATTCCACGAAGATATTACTAGTTTCGTCCTGTCGAATACAAAATTGTCAGCCCAGTTCAAATTATCCGACGGCGTCAAGTGTGTGATTGCCTCACTTGTCTTCAACCTCTTTTTCACCTGTATCCTCAACCATAAAGTGAAATTTAGCCTGGACGGAATGGGAAACCTCACAGAGGAAGGTTCAACTAATGGCGGAAGATGTTGCTTCATTAACAGCAACGACTCTCCAGTCAGTCAATGACGCGGCGACGGAAACAACAGCTAACGAAAGAACACGATGCACACACTTTCAGGCTCCTGATAGAGAAAGTTATTCTAAAAATTGGACCCTGGTCTACACCCGCGGTTATGTATGTGTTTACGTGTGCGTGTGCGGGTGTGTATTCGTGTGTGAGTGTGCACTATAATACTAAATTATGTTATAAGATAATTAACTTTAATTGAAGAATCTTATGTTCTTTATCTTCGTTTTATTAACAGAGAACGGATAGGTACGAGCTTTCCATAAGAAGAAATAACAGATCTTGCAGATGATAGTAGACGTAAGAAGTGTTATCATCAAGTCTGCACAGACATTACTAGAAAATGTCCAGAAAAAATGCAATATCTGTTGGACTGACTATCAATGTGAATCAATCCACGATCATCACTATCAACGTAAAATATGAATATAACATAATAAAGACGGCTCGTGGTGAAATACTTGTTGTAAATGAATTACGGTATCTAGCTTCCTGAAGACGCAGCGAAAGCAACGTAGTTCACCAGCGCATTGCCCTAGTCTGGCAAGCATGTAACAAGCTAGATCGTGTATGGAAGGCAAAACTATGAGGATCACTCAAATTGTCGATCGTCAATGCTACTGTCGAAAGTATATTGCTATATGTAGTTGATGACTGGACCTTCACAAAAAATGGACTGAAAACTCGACGAAATTTATAGCGAAATGTTAAGGAAGTGCCTAGATATCCACATGAGCAATAGCCTAAGCAAACAAGATCATTATGGGTTGTACACGAAGCTCTCGAAAAAGTTGCACATGAGGCGTCACCAACTAGTAACTAATAATTGGTCACTGTTACCGTAACACAAAATAACCAATGCCAATATTCAAGTGAAAACCGACTCATGGAAATAAACAACTGAGGAAAACATAAAAAAGACACTAAGATAATCGTCGAAAACACTCTAGTTCTCGTGGCCGACCTCCCACCCCATATCTAATGCACGATCGATCCACGTGAAAGGTCTTATCTATGCTCCGGTCCCGGCCGACCAGTGGTGATGATGAGGCCACATATATCGCATTGTATGCCTCCTTGGAAGCCACGTCATAACAAGGATATAACGTGCACGCTACAATACTGATTAATTACACAAATACTGATACACGATATATGTTTATTAATATTGACACACATAATAGGTGTAGAATAGTATCGCGTTATCCCTTTTTGAAGAGGTGACATTAAAAAAAGAAAATAATAAAATATTTCTTCTCAGAATGAGTTCTATAAATTAATTGTACAATAATTTGTTCAATTATTAGCAGCGTTACTATGTTTAAACATAAAATAAACAATTATATCGTAAGTGCCGGTTACACATAAATGAATAATGTTTGGATTATCAACATAATACCGGTGGTTTCCTTTCCGTTTGCTTTTGGCTTCGTCCGCTGTCTATGTAATTTTGTGAAATGTTAAAATGCCTCATTAGTTCGCGCTGTGTTCATAAGTCACACTATAAAGTAGAGCAAACAAGATTACCAAACGTTGTCTTTGTTGCAAATCCTCCTCGTCTGATGTATATTCGCTAATATTCGCAAATATACATAATCGAATAAAGAAACTAGAACGGTCAGACATTATTTTAAATATACATTTTTATATTTGTCTACGAAGCAAACATTGGTCACCTTGAGAAAACGTAACCTGTGTTTCAGGTGTATTAAGCACGTTACCTGCAGCAACTTTAACTCGTTCCAATACCGGGCGTAGATACTCAAACTTTTGCCACCAGTCTCTGCCAAGTACAAGTATCTACAATATGGCACGAATCACATTATGACATCAAACCTAGTATTGAACGTCTCAGTCACATTACGTACCTGTCAAACGGTTTATATGAAAACGGAGCAATAATAACAAAATATATAGCACCTACAACCTCTGAGACCTGAGCTCTGAGGCGTAACATGCACGAATCTTTAAGGAAAACCGTGAAAAAGGATCCACGAGAGCCACGAATAAAGCAAGAACCGCCTATGTGTAGGACATAATGCAATTTCAAACAAATACGTGGAAGCTGAAGTCACTGTCACAAGACAACACCCAGATTATGAATGGTATCTGATGGTGATAACTCATTACCAAGCAATTTACCAGAGATGTAGTTCACAACCCTGTTTCGTTGTTGTTGTTTTTTTGATTAATAATTACGTCATTTTTTAAAGTCTGGATTTAAATTCACATTTGTTCTTTTCATTCCCGAGACGACGTCAATGAGGAGTCTGTTTTGGAAAGGGATATGTAAACCTATGTATTGTCAACTTACGTGTGGTGAATGATGTTGTTTCATTAACATCCCAACAAAGGAACGTAAAGTATAAGCTAAGGACCAAGGACGGATCTCTGTGCAATTCCGAGTGGAAGACACAGTAGTGAGCCAGACATATCACTGATTTGAAAAAATAATACGAACAAAACCACTGTAGATCTGTGCCAGTAATCTCAAAAAGTCCAGGGATACTTCAACATGTTCATTTACGTCATATCCTCTTTAACCACCGTGGTCGTGTCGTTTTACACTGATTATTATGGAGCAGCACGGCCCGACGTATATGAATGTGTTTTAGGTCTACTGAAATATATCTAACATTGTGCTATGTGTCTCTCATACAAGTAACACATCAAATGATGCACTTGTTGCAGTCGACGCACAACTACTGCCATCTCAGTTATCTTCCGGCGAAAACCAGACGGGTTTAATTCAATGTAGGAATGAGTAAATGGCGCCATTCAATCGGAATATAAATACCATAGGTCGAATAACATTGGAAACTTGCTACATTGATTGTAATGCCAGTCCAAAATAAAGAACTTTGCCTTCTATGCTACCGTCTAGATGTTTGTTCTTTTGTAACCATTTCAAAGTTAATTTAAACCTTTATCCTCTGGCAACATTCTCGCTGTCCCGTATTGTTGCAATTATCACATTCAAAAGAATATATTATTTGTTAATAAACATCCAACAATACGTCGTGATATTAATAATAATAATAACAATTTATTGCTGAATAATGCTCAGTACAATGCAGTGACAAAAATTGTTAGCAAATATGCATTGTGCAGCAAATGGAATTAAGCAAAATATTTGCTTGTATTCCTTATTCATGTGTTCAAGTTGTAAGTAAATGATAATTCGTCCAACAGAACATATACCATCATGATATTCTGACAATTTAATTAATAATTATAAGTGTACCATAAAAATACATATTTGATGCACCTGTGTTAGTGGTAAATGAATAATACAGATCCAACAAAGGTGCACCGTAACATAACAATTACATTTAAAGTAGGAAAAGAAACTATAATCTATGCTACTGATTACGCAAAAGTAGACATTTGACTCTTTTTTGAAGATATGTAAACTTGCAGAACATTGGAAACAATTATTCATGATGAAAGAATTCCAGATTGTAGGACCTACATAGGCCAAAGGTAATTGTCAGCATATATTTATGTGTGGATATTTATGTGTGGATAGTTCCAAAACAAATTCATCATTAAATATATTTGGCAACATACCGTTATTATGTTTGAACAGCATAAGTATTTATTTAACTGATAAATAGTCATTTTCCGATATGATATAAATATAGGCACTGTGGATCACAATATCACTGTAGATAATATATGGGTAGATACATATATAATATAGATTTAGAAATAGGCTTTTATCTAATTTGTTCGTCACCTTTTTAATAATGAAAATATTCTTAGATATTTTATTTGATATATAATTATTTAATGTGAGCGCTCCAGTTCAATGTGTTATTTATAAGTAGACCCAAACATTTTATTTGGTTTACAGTGTCAACGTTTATGTCAACATCTATGTAAATATAATTATCCCTCTCTCTTACACTCTTCGCATTAGTAAAAGTCGTTGTGTGAGATTTCTGTATATATTTAAAGAAAGTTGATTAATTTTAAGCCATTGTGATAGTCTTTGTATTTCAGAGTTCAGAGCATATTTCATTTCATGTATATTGTTGCCTTGTATAAACATGTTCCTGTCATCGGCAAGCATAATGGTAAACGTTGTGTTAGATAAAGTAGTAAAATCATTTATGTAGATAGGAAACAGCAAAGGTCCAAAAATTGAACCCTGTGGAGCACCACATGTTATATTGTTAAGAGCAGATTTTGTTTCGTTAAATTTTATTCGTTGTTGTCTGTTACTTAAGTAGTTATGCATCCAGAGGAGTATGCTTACTGTAATTCCATAATGTACTAATTTTCTCAATAAGATGTTACGATTAACAGTATCAAACGCTTTAGCGAAATCCAGAAATACCCCAATTACGTGGTCTCTGTTGTCAATTGCCTTACTAATGTTATCCATTAGCACTGAAATAGCCATCAGTGAAGTAGCCTTTCCTAAATCCAAATTAAAAATTAGGCAGGATTATGTGTTTTGTTATATAATTTATTAATCTATTATATATTAATCTTACAAAAACTTTGGAAAATACAGGCAAGATAGAAATCTGCCTGTAATTGCTGATTAATGCTTTATCGCCATTTTTAAAAATGGGGACTTTATCAGCTATTTTTAGCTGACTGGGAACATATCCTTGATCAAATGATAAGTTTACAATGTAACATAACGGTTCAAGTAGGTTGGAGAAGACCTCTTAAGAATTATAGGTTTATTCCATCCCATCCAACATTAGAGTTTTTTAAATTCTGAATAATTCCCTTTATCTCATCTGGTGTGGCTTGTGACATTGAATTTCTATAGACTCCTTTAAGGTAATCATCAGGACTCTCTGTTATAACTGGTATCTTACCAACCAACTCTGGGCCTATACTTATAAAACATTTATTAAATTGATCAGCTATGCTCTTAACATTGTTTATTATCAACCTTGAGAGTTTGTATAATATTCATAATATGTTCATTAAAAGTGGTAATGTTTGTATTAGGTGTTCGATAGACAATACCAACAATTGTTTTTTATTATGCATCATAGACTGAGTGTTGACTTCAATAAACATGCATTACAAACATTCAGTTATGATACTCATATCTGATAACTCAGTGTACTCAAGGGAACTATGAACATACAAAGATACACCACCTCCTTTCTTGGAAAGTCTATTCAAACGAATACTTTTATACTCTGGTAATTCATATAAGTCAACGTTATTATTATTTAACGTAGTTTCACTTACACCAATAATCTTGAATTTGTTGTCGATCAACGATAAGAAATCACTCAGTTTGCTAATGTTCTTTGATATGCTTCTAATATTTAAATGCATGAGTGAGAATTCTTCCTCACCGAAATTATTTATTTTTATAACTTCATTAATGTCATCCTGAAGATAATATTTAGTATTTGCAAAGTTAAATAAATTACAATCTGGATCTATATTGCGCATTGCAGCATTACTTTTTTATAATCATATACATCACCTGCATATGACAGGGTAGCTTTAGGTAACTGGCTCATACTACTTGTACGTTTTATATACATACACAGAAATGCGGTACACAATAATGTTTGTATTATTATTTATGGCATTGTCAAGCGCGTTATAACATACAGTGTTGAATGACAATTGTTACATTTAAGTTAATTACTTAGAATACACACACATATCTATATAAATATATGTATATATAAATCGGTTAAACAAAACAATAAGGTCTATATGAACAATTAAATGATACACGAACTATGTGTAGATCATGAAGGTGTCAATGAGCATGATCATAGTTGACACTGGTGCATTTTGTAGTCCCTATATGAAAACGTAGTGTAGCAGGTCAACAAGAATATCAAATGTGCACCATGTCCTGTGTTACTAACCAACGTGTTTACTATTTTTTTTTATCTTCCTCTTGACTGATGGTTTTTATTGTACCGTTTATGTCTTTGGTACTAATCCTTCCGTCATATGAGCAGCAGTCAATGAGCTTGTGTTGTCTCTTCATTGTCCGGAACAAAAAGAGTAGTCTCGCTCGCTTTTGTGTCAGTTCTTCCGAAATGTACGCGTTCGGTCGTTTAGTACGAAGTCATTTTCTGGATTTCATGAAATCAGCTTTCGTTTGGTAGATTTTAAACTGGATAACTATTTGACGTGAGTGATCTTTCGTTGTGGCGGATGATCTGGGCCCAATCCTGTGAGCCCTTTTGACACTGCTGATTGTCAGTGACAAGTCCATCTCGTTGAACAAATCATTGAACATTTTTTTCAAGTTGTTTACCGTCTTTATTTTCAGTTATCCTTGCGATTCGCACTGACAACCGACAGCTGTACTGTTATATGTTGTCAACAGCTTGCTCAAGCTGGTCGATACGTTCATCTATTTCTTACGAGCCTTTTCCATTTAACTAATTCGGTTATTTATCTTGTCTGCAACAATTTCAGCAATTCAGCTAGCCTGGGTCTCGATTACGACTTCGTCGCTAAGTGCTAACGTAATGTGTTGCATAAGATCATCATCGGTAGTAGTCGACTTTTTCCGGCCGGTCGGCATCGTTGTTCTAATCTGATTGCGTAATAGGTGGACGACTAGCCACAGGCTTCACGCACCGTTGATGTATCTTGCTTACGCACCGCTGACGTCTCTTGGGCGATAATGTGGCCGTTTCACAATTAGTCACTTAGTGCATTTTATCGGCGCACAAGTTCAGGCCTCAGCCAGAACTTATATCACGTGAAGATATTCGGCTTAACTGGGAAAATTTGCATTTTCATGCATGTTCTTTGGTAGTCGGTAGTTTTGTCATTCTGAACGGCATATTTAAACATCCCTACGTTGGATGTGTTCACGGGACATATTTTTCCGAATGGCGTCCGAATCCAGGGTTAGTCTGGCGTTACGCCTGCATTAAGAGAACGCAAACACAATATAATAAACTACACCTACCTGCCATTTGGAGATATTCTTATGCCGTTCGGAATAAAATGTCCCTTTAGCATAATACGCCCCCTGGTGCCGTCGTAGAAACCGACATTGCCAAGCCGAAGGCAACGAGTTATCTCCGTTTTGTAATCGAATTTGAAGTAGTTGGTGAAGTAGAAACTGTCTTCACCCGTCACCACGAGGTCATTGATGCTGACGGACCATATAAAATAACAGCTACACACATGGCTGTAGTTGTTCATTTCAGTTGTATAAACCATCGTTTGTTCACGAAACGTTCACGTATCTATTATATAGATCATTTGTATTATACTAGATAGAGATGAGACTGAAATAAATATTGCATTTGTACCCTTTACCCTAATTCCGAAATGATCAGGAGATTTTGGGAGCATGAAACGATTTTAGCCATTATATGAAACATATAGAAGCGTATCTAATCTGTTGACAAATGGCATAATATATAATAAACAATGTGGCGTCAATTGATATTAAATATATAATGTAGAATGTTGTTTAGAAACACTGACTGAATAAATGTCCGGTCATCCTGGTACGTTTTCACGTGGTACAACTTTCTTCTCTTCGCGTCGAAACGAAACTTCTCCACCGTTTCTTTCTTGTCTCCATTATGATTGACAACAAATAGGAATACTACGTCTGAAAAAATTTCATACATCATAACTATTAATACGTAATGTATGTCTTGATCCGCTCACATGTTGAGTGACATCACGTGCTAAACCACTATGTGTGAGCCACTCAGTTGCAGCGTGCATATAAACAACTGCGCCTAAATATTTTATAAAAACTAAGTTATCTTAAAGACTAAGTGAACGGAAATTTTTAATTTCTTTGAAACATTGTATACGTAAACTGAATACTCTGTCAAGTAATGTGCCAAATATACGAACTCTAAAATGGTGTCCTGATATTTATTTTGCTACTAAGCCCGCTCAAACGTAAAAATCTGCTCAAACGTGGTAATCGGCGTTTCACAAAGGAACTAGCCCGCCAGATGTTGTTGACGTCACCTCAGGCAATGCCGCTGAGCGCGCCCTATCCTTTAGCACGGCGAGCGATGGTGCGGCTTGTTGTTTCAGACTGTACACAAAATTGCAATGGGGGAATTTAATATATATTAATATCACAGTAAATATACTAATCTTGTCTACAAATTTATCGCTGGATGTACGCAAATCTTGTAATCTTGTTGAGTTATTGCTTTTTGAACATCGCGAATGCTCAACATTTAATTATATCTGCTAAGCATTCGAGATGTTCAAACAGCAATAACTCAAAATAAATTAAAAAAAACTAAGTTAAACTAAAAATAAATCACGGGAACACACGGTGATTATGTTTACTGTGATATCAACAAATATTAAATCCCATTGCAAGTTTGAGTATTCGCAATATTCCAACGGCAATAACTCAAAAGGTAAAAAAATCCTGGATGCATCCAGCGACAACTTCTTAGGTACGATTATTATCTTTGCGGTGAAAGACACTAATATAAAATTCCGCGATTGCAATTTTAGGCACGGCCTGAAACACCAACCCGCGTAGATGCGCGCTATGCTAAATCCTAGCGATGCTACCTGCGGTGACGTCACCTCGAACGCTAGATGTCGCAACAAACTGTGCAGAAAATGTACCGAAACACGCAACCAAAAGGGGCCTTGAATATTGTGACGGAAGAAGCTAAAACAAGATCAATATCAGGACACTATTTTTAGAGTATATTTAATTCAGATTGGGTATAAAAAGGTTCATTTCGCTTACTCTGAAAATCTGCTGTGTTGACCGTTAGAGAATGAGCATCGTTGAATATCAAAGGGCATAACAGTTAAATCAACCTGACTCAATCGTATTACCAATAAAGCTTGTTTTGAAAATGGATGTTTGTTTACTATTTGAACATGCACCCGTGGTTGTGCATTCAAATTGCGACAGTTGTTACTAGCTTACTAAACAAAACTTCGCGAGCAGTATAAATTCAACATATTTAATATAGTTTCAAGAACATTATGTCAATTAATATATGAAAAACTAGTAAAAGACTACGTTCTTTTGAAACAAGGCAATGTCAACAGCGGTTTTGACAACAAATAGTTGCTAGAATATCATGTCCTGGAAGAGACCTTACTGCGATTGGTGTCTATCCAAAGGTTGAGACCGTGAGGAGAGAACGTGACTCTGTCGAGGTCTCCTACAATGTCGAGTGCGTGGGCCCCGCGTCTGGGCTTCTTGAAGTCAAACAGGAATATATTGCCTCGAATGTATGCATCTATGCCCTACCAACAACAAGGACGATTATATATATATATATATATATATATAATATATATATATATATGTATGTATATATATATATATATATATATATATATATATATATATATATGTATGTATATATTAATATATATATATATATTCACGTTGATTGTTATAATTATAATAACACTATTATGCTTTTGTAACTTGCAATACTACTGCATTATTTTGTTACAACCAATTATGGCTAATAGCTTGGGTTATAACTACTGGCAAACAAATCGCTTTTGAAATAAGACACGCGGGATGCCAAGCTCATATGTCAAACAAATATTTTCAACTATGGAAATATCTCGTAGCCACAGCCCGAGGTAATGGATGCAACACAATTTTGTAACAATATTTGCCAATTTCAAACTCACAGATGTATTTGTTTAGTTGAAAGTTGTACAAAACCATTGCGTGTGCATATGTGAGCGTGGGCGCCTTTGCGTTCGTGCGTTTGTGTGCCTGTGCGTCTATGCGTGTGTGCGTGTGTGCGTGTGTGCGTGTGTGCGTGTGTGCGTGTGTGCGTGTGTGCGTGTGTGCGTGTGTGCGTGTGTGCGTGTGTGCGTGTGTGCGTGTGTGCGTGTGTGCGTGTGTGCGTGTGTGCTTCAGAGTTACCGACCCATCACAACAAGGTAAGTAGTGTGTAAATGCGTATCAGTATCCATCGGATTATGAGATCAAAGGAACATCTAAGGGCCTGCTCATGAGGGACATCCATAGCTGTCCAATGGGAAGGCCGGAAATTTGGCTAATGACCCTATGATTAATGACCTAACGTTTAGCCGCAGTGCTGGCCTCTCGTGGTGATAAAGACTACTCTTTCATGGGACGTATTTAGCCATACTACTGTCAATAGACAGGTACTCAGTGGTCGTCACTAATGAATGCACTAATTACCCTAATTAGCTTGACCACTGACCTTTGACCTTTGCCATCGACCCTGACCTTGACCATGACCTTGACGACCACATGATTAATGACCTGTCATTTTAACTACAGTGCTGACCTCTTGTGGCGATCAAGACTACTCACCGCTGTCTACAGCCAGGTACCCTCTCCCGGGAAGTATTCAGCCATGATGCAACCACCACTGTCTATAGCCAGGTACTCAGTGGTCGTCCCTAATGAGTGTATTAATTACCTAATTAGCTTGACCTTTGACACTTCTGGCTCATGGCATTATCCAAACGGTGGCCTAGTGGAGTGGTGGGGGACTGTGGTAATGGCCCCCTAATAGTTGTGTAATGAGTCATGATTATTGACCTGTCATTTTAAGTACAGTGCTGACCTCTTGTGGCGATAAAGACTACTCACCGCTGTCTACAGCCAGGTATTCTCTCCCGGTAACCATTCAGCCATGATGCAACTACCACTGTCTACAGCCAAGTACTCAGTGTTCAGTTAATTGGTCAGTTAATATATATATATATATATATATATTTAACGTAATTAATAGCAATAAAAAGTAATACAAGCGGTCACCACTACTTACTGATGTGACAAAGGCCAATCCATTTGGTAGCACTTGGATGTCTTCAGAGCCGTGATCTAGCAGACACGACACCACAACAGGAAATACCGAGTAACACTACCACGAAATAAAAGGAAATATCGAATAGCATTACGTTTGATACGATGCATACATAGAAAATAATGATGAGCAACATCTCAAACGCCGCCAACACAATACCAGGTTAGATACCACAATAAAATAGAAAAGTGTCGTTATCTACAGTAGCGCTCTTTCTCTTCATAATAAATATGCAATAAATCGACGTACAAATGTAAATGTAAATTATCCAAATGTGATATATAGTATTAGTGCCAATTCTGCACCGCACTTTTTGGCCACGTGTTTGGATGGAAATTGTCCATTTATCTTGTATCCACGGTTGAATAACTAACCCTACTATTACTACAACTACAACAACAACAACAACTACTACTACTACTACTACTACTACTACTGCTATTACTACTACTACTACTACTATTACAACTACTGCTATTAGTATTACTACTACTACTACTACTACTAATACTACCTCCACCACCACCAACACCACCCCTACATCACCATCACCGCCACCACCACTATTACTACTACTACTACACTACTCCGTTGCCAGTGCATTAGGGTCTTCGTTCATGTTCCAAATCCTTAACAAAGGATACTTGAACGCAGTACACCCATTTTCCGAAAATACTACTACTTCTACTATAAGAATAATATGGAATAGTCATAAATTAAAAAAAATTACACAAGACGTTGTTGTCCACAATGATATTAATAAAATACGTGATATATGCTAGAATCCCAGGACAACTGTGGGATGATCTTATTGGCGAGAAGTGTCAGCGTGTTACCCACGTGTGTTTCATAGCATGACGTCGTCTTGTGTATTACTACTGTCTTAGACAAAAAAATGCACAGTTGGTGTATTTATTGATATATAATAATTCATTACTCAGAAAATTAGAAGCTTGTGGCATTAGAGAGATGACCAACGAGTGGCTGAAATGTTTCTTGCATAACATACAACCGTATGTCAGCATTGACGACTGCAATTCGGATTTATTACAAGTGATGTGTGGGGTACCAAAAGGCTCCATACTGGGCCCAAAGCTATTTATACTATACATAAATGATATATCTAATATTTCAGAAATAATAACAGTTATTCTTTTCGTTGACGATACAAATATATTTTGTTCTGGGAAGGAACCAACCCAGCTAAGCAATGTTGTCAGCAGTGAACTACAACAGTTACATGCCTGGTTTGCAGAAAACAGATTATCACTAAACGTTGCGAAGACAAACTACATATTGTTTACCAACTGTCATACAAAATCAATTATATTGATATAAAAACTGATAACACATACATTGATAGAGGATGTGTTACAATATTTTAGGAGACTTGATATACGATAAGATTAACTGGAAAGATCTTATAAATATGATAAAGTCAAAATTATGAAAAATTATCATCATAATATATAGGGCAAACATCTGCTTGATACAAAATCACTTGTTATATTGTATTGTTCACTATTTCTCCCGTAGTTATCGTACTGCTGCGAACTTTGGGGAAATACGTAGAAAACATTTAGTAATGACGTTTTTATATTACAAAACAATTGTCAGAATAATTTGTGATAAGAATTCATTAAGTGATACTAATGCACTATTTCCTGACTTAGGCATTCTTAAACTTCATGTTTAAAGCTAAAAATAAATTGTTGCCTGACAATCTTCATTTTTGTAATGTAAAATGTACTACACAGTATGTAACACGCCAGAGGAATACATTGAAACATGTATATGCACAAGCTACTTTAAAGACTAAGTGTTTATCTGTCTATGGTGTTAAACTGTGGAACTGTCTAGAAGATAATATAAAAAGATAAGTTTCTATCAGAAATCTAAAAAAAGATACACAAATTACTTCCTTGAAGTGTACTAATTATGTAACTGAATCATGTAACTGAATTGTTTATTATTACTGATAAGAACATACCTGAAAGTGTGAATGTAGTAATGGCTTCCATTGGTAATAGCATATTATTTAATTACTTAAGTTGCACTACAATGTATTTACTATAATGCAAGTGTTGTATTATTGATGATGGGGAACGTGCCAAATAAGCAATGCCTTTCTACTTTCTTCATTTCCACTTGAATTTTGTTTTAATTTATAATGTGTACATATGTTGAATGTATTATATGTCATGTTCAATTAGAAATAAAGAATTGAATTGAAATTGAATTATAAATATTCCACAAAAAGCTGGAATGGATTTCGCCTTCATGTATCACGAAAACATTCAGACATTCCATCTGATAATCACTCAGAGAATGATGATGATATGGATATATTTCCGTTGGGAGATAACACAAAATTTACAGTATAGTGACAATTTTCCCATAAAGTCACATGAATATGCAGCTGCTAGTTATGCGTTATCACCGAACGAACAACATTGTTTGTCCGACAGGTCAATCAATGAAGTGCTAAATACGTCAAAAGATTTGGCGACAGAGTAATTATAAGTATACAGGAGAGAATGTACTCTCCAAAATCCAGGACAAAACTTTAACTTTCCTACCATAGAAATTAGCTCATTTCAAGGTTTGGTGCCGGAGTATCTTAGAGAGATGTTTTATGCAAATGCTTGCCATTTCATACAACCAGAAGAGGTATATTTTGGGTAAGAACTATATGGACCAAACCAGGTGTGATACAAATGGCTAAGTCATTCCTTTCCAAAGAAGCCAAAATCTACTTGAAATGCCCAAGATATGGCAGTGCCCACACCACCTATGGTATGTTATGTATGATGTATGTGATGGTTCGTACATGCATAAACGCTCCCTGTTTCAGAGGAATATTTAAGGTCTTCAAATCGTCTTATATGCAGATGAAATAGAACTAGTGAATCCTATTGGTGCCACGTTAAAACATATTAAGTGACCATGTTTTACTTCACACTACTATTCACTATTTACCTTCTTGGAATGGCAAATCATTTAGAAATTAAATGTTTTGGCCCAGATAAATAACTGGCTGACTTGATCGAAATAGTCACTAAACTGAGTCAAGGAGGCATATATATGGAAATATCTGCTGTAACTGGAGACACACCGGTAATTAATTGGTTAGGTGGATTTAAGGAAGGTGTTTCATATAATGTTTGCAAAACATGTGGTGCTACTATAGATGGCACGAAGTTCACATTTAATCAGCTAAAGCATATTTGAGTAAAACGGGGGAACTAACAGAGAACGTTTCCTGGCTAGAATACCTGACTCCCACAAGGTAACTCTTTTGCATGAGCCTATGCATCTTTCTTGAGGGACTGATTCCATACTAGTTGCAGCTCTTCTAGTCTCAAGCTATCATAGCAGAGAAATACTTCACTTTGGATTGGCTAAATACAGCCCTGTGCAAATTTCCTAGACTTAGCTGAAAAATCAATGCCATAAATAATTGACAAAAATGAAAGCTGAAACAAACGTCAAGAGCAATGCTTACTTTGGTCAGTGTGGTACCCTTCATTCTCGCTGAAGAAGTCCCTCACAATTATGAGAAGTAGCAACATTTAATGCGAATTTGTGCAAATAACTCACATGATTGTCAGTTACTGTACATATGTAGATGTATTGGGGAAGTTGGAGCAAGCCATATACACACATTACGCGGTGTTTAAAAGGGAATATCCCAGCGCAAGTATCACTCCTAAAATGCATTACCTGCCGCACATGCCTGACCAGACGAGACTATTTGGGCCTGGCAGACACTATTGGTGCCTCAGGTTTGAAGCAGAGCATGCCTTCTTCAAGAGTATACAATGCAAATCATAGAGAAATTTGCTGAAAACCCTCAGCAAGAAACATCACGTGTGGCTTTGCTAAAAGCAACTTGGTGCTAATGGCATGAGGTCACCAAATTGTGTCTACAATGGTGATATTATAGAGAAAGGAGGTGAAGTACATGTCAGGTCAGACTATCCTAAGTTAGTAGGGAACATAGAACACACATGTCCCGATGGTGTTCATGGAAACCCAAGTTATGATTGTGAAAAGAACATAAATACATGTTCTATATTACAAATAAGGATGCGTTATCTTTTTTAGTTACGAACATGGGCAACCCATGTTTGGCAGGCTTGACAGAATTCTTGTAGTAAATGAAGATAGATACTTGTTTTGTGAACTGCTGGAAATGGAGAACTTTGAGCCTCGCATCCTTTCATACATTTAAGTTAACAAGGCAAACATGTGTCACAGCATTCAGTGCTCTACAATATCCATGGACAAGAAGTGCGCATTCTTAATAAGGATAATTTGGCTGTTATAAACTGTCACAAGTTGATCTAGAGTTTTGTTATACTGAGAAATGTATTGCTTTGCATCCCTACTTCTGGTACACACACACACTCATTTCATATATTCATACAAACTGCAGTTTCTAACCATGTCAGCTTTCACAATCTGTGACAGCAAGGGAAGGGAGAAGACTGTCTTTGCTAAGGATTTAGCAGAACTTAACTCGAAGGGTGAATCCGGTTCTTAATTGTTTGTAATAATTCTTTAAATTGTTTTATATCATTTATCATGTCTCTATATTGTCTTCATAGATAAATAAAGCTAATCTTGAGTAGGTGTCTCACAACATTATTGTTGTATGTGTGTTAACATCGTTACATGTTTAATAATAGCTCTATGTAAGGTAACCATTTATATATAGGCTATTTAGACTGTGATATATTAGAAACATTATTAGACAATTTTGTAGGCACAAAACATGCACGCAGGCAAAGCAAAATATGTCTGTATCCTGGGTGTGACACTGCAACGTTGTGTTGTAACTATTAAAATAAGATACGAGTTTCTTTGAAGTGTTAGTGATAACTCTAAATTATATATTTGGGTCTACATTTGTCACGAAGGTGCTAGAAAACTGGGCATTCGGGGAGAAGTTGAGAGGGTTTTGCTCGTTGGCAATCGTGCCGAGGTTGATAATTATGATGTTCTGATGGCCATCAACATTCAAGACAAAGAAATAAGTATAAATATACCGAATCAACATTAGGTATGATTCAACGCATATTCATTAAATAATGAGAAGCAATATGTCAAACGCCGCCGAAACAACATCAGCTTTGATACCATGATTACAGACAGATGTCGATAACTACAGCAGCGCTCCTGCTACTCCTGGCGGCAGTAACACTAACCATTACATCTACAATGAAAACAAATTATATATGCACGAATGTTTTACTGCATAGAACAACGTATAAAACGTATTATTTTTCCAAATAGATACATGGTAAATTAACATTACCTGTGCATTTATATTACAATTTATATTATTAATATTTCATTAAATGGATTGTTTTGAGCAGGTGTATGATAGCCCAGCTCCCTGATCCTGTTTTACGTTGTCGTGAGTGGGTATACATGTCCAGCTATGGACAATTTAGTTTTAATAGATTTACATGAATGTTACACACGCTTATCAATCCAAATATATATATATGTGTGTGTGTGTGTGTGTGTGTGTGTGTGTGTGTGTGTGTGTGTGTGTGTGTGTGTGTGTAGGGTGTGTGTGTGTGGTGTGTGGTGTGTGGTGTGTGGTGTGTGGTGTGTGGTGTGTGTGTGTGTGTGTGTGTGTGTGTGTGTGTGTGTGTGTGTGTGTGTGTGTGTGTGTGTGTGTGTGTGTGTGTGTGTGTGTGTGTCTGTGTGTGAAGGGTGTGTGTGTGGTGTGTGGTGTGTGGTGTGTGGTGTGTGGTGTGTGGTGTGTGGTGTGTGGTGAGTGGTGTGTGGTGTGTGGTGTGTGGTGTGTGGTGTGTGGTGTGTGGTGTGTGGTGTGTGGTGTGTGGTGTGTGGTGTGTGGTGTGTGGTGTGTGGTGTGTGGTGAGTGGTGTGTGGTGTGTGGTGTGTGGTGTGTGGTGTGTGGTGTGTGGTGTGTGGTGTGTGGTGAGTGGTGTGTGGTGTGTGGTGTGTGGTGTGTGGTGTGTGGTGTGTGGTGTGTGGTGTGTGGTGTGTGGTGTGTGGTGTGTGGTGAGTGGTGTGTGGTGTGTGGTGTGTGGTGTGTGGTGTGTGGTGTGTGTGTGTGTGTGTGTGTGTGTGTGTGTGTGTGTGTGTGTGTGTGTGTGTGTGTGTGTGTGTGTGTGTGTGTGTGTGTGTGTGTGTGTGTGTGTGTGTGTGAAGGGTGTGTGTGTGGTGTGTGGTGTGTGGTGTGTGGTGTGTGGTGTGTGGTGTGTGGTGTGTGGTGTGTGGTGTGTGGTGTGTGGTGTGTGGTGAGTGGTGTGTGGTGTGTGGTGTGTGGTGTGTGGTGTGTGGTGTGTGGTGTGTGGTGTGTGGTGTGTGGTGTGTGGTGTGTGGTGTGTGGTGTGTGGTGTGTGGTGTGTGGTGAGTGGTGTGTGGTGTGTGGTGTGTGGTGTGTGGTGTGTGGTGTGTGGTGTGTGGTGTGTGGTGTGTGGTGTGTGGTGTGTGGTGAGTGGTGTGTGGTGAGTGGTGTGTGGTGTGTGGTGTGTGGTGTGTGGTGTGTGGTGTGTGGTGTGTGGTGTGTGGTGAGTGGTGTGTGGTGTGTGGTGTGTGGTGTGTGGTGTGTGGTGTGTGGTGTGTGGTGTGTGGTGTGTGGTGAGTGGTGTGTGGTGTGTGGTGTGTGGTGTGTGGTGTGTGGTGTGTGGTGTGTGGTGTGTGGTGTGTGTGTGTGTGTGTGTGTGTGTGTGTGTGTGTGTGTGTGTGTGTGTGTGTGTGTGTGTGTGTGTGTGTGTGTGTGTGTGAAGGGTGTGTGTGTGGTGTGTGGTGTGTGGTGTGTGGTGTGTGGTGTGTGGTGTGTGGTGTGTGGTGTGTGGTGTGTGGTGTGTGGTGTGTGGTGTGTGGTGTGTGGTGTGTGGTGAGTGGTGTGTGGTGTGTGGTGTGTGGTGTGTGGTGAGTGGTGTGTGGTGTGTGGTGTGTGGTGTGTGGTGTGTGGTGTGTGGTGTGTGGTGTGTGGTGTGTGGTGTGTGGTGTGTGGTGTGTGTGTGTGTGTGTGTGTGTGTGTGTGTGTGTGTGTGTGTGTGTGTGTGTGTGTGTGTGTGTGTGTGTGTGTGTGTGTGTGTGTGTGTGTGTGTGAAGGGTGTGTGTGTGGTGTGTGGTGTGTGGTGTGTGGTGTGTGGTGAGTGGTGTGTGGTGTGTGGTGTGTGGTGTGTGGTGTGTGGTGTGTGGTGTGTGGTGTGTGGTGTGTGGTGTGTGGTGTGTGGTGTGTGGTGTGTGGTGTGTGGTGAGTGGTGTGTGGTGTGTGGTGTGTGGTGTGTGGTGTGTGGTGTGTGGTGTGTGGTGTGTGGTGTGTGGTGTGTGGTGAGTGGTGTGTGGTGTGTGGTGTGTGGTGTGTGGTGTGTGGTGTGTGGTGTGTGGTGTGTGGTGTGTGGTGTGTGGTGTGTGGTGTGTGGTGAGTGGTGTGTGGTGTGTGGTGTGTGGTGTGTGGTGTGTGGTGTGTGGTGTGTGTGTCAGTGATTAATACTGTCCAAATAAAGTACTCGTCTTCGACGTAACAGTTGAACACCTACCGATGCCCGGCACCAGCCTACAGCGGCCTGGCTGATGGTTGCATGACCTGTTGTCGAGAGAAAACGTCCACCTGAAAACGTAAATTCATAACACATAGGTATGTAGCTTGCCCGTTCGTAGCTCATGTAGTATTTGGTATGGCTGTACACACAACTGTGAGATGCACTTGATCCATTTGCAATAGAGCATATGATTTTTTCAATTAAATTTATTAATAAATAAAAACAATTGTTTTTATTAATAGCGACTTTGTGCTCAGAGTGAAGATGTTTTTAATTGTTATAGAAATATAACATAGCAACTAATCATCATCACAATGCTCACACTATGCGTAATTAGCGTTTCTTTTAACTTAAACGTATTTATTATCAAAATATTATAGAAACCAAAGGTCAATAGTATAAAACGTTATGATGGTGGATCATCACTAAATTTGTCTTAACAATAAGTACGAACATATCGAGAAGAACAATTACAATGACCAACACAGTGTCGAACAGAACATCACTTACGCTGAATGGCTGGACATGAGTGTTATGCAGCCAAAAGTGTACAGAGCAACAATAAGTCGCAGCATGGTTGTGTCGGACGAAGAGCTTGAACCAGACGGTACAACGGATGACGACAGCCAGAGCAAACTGGAGACAGCCACGAATGTCGTGAGCAGTTAGTTCCCTTCTGTTTGTCGGAGACTTACTCGTAAAGTCGAACTGTTATAGGGGGCCAGTAGTGACGCAAGCTGTTGGTGAATTATGGATTAGCTGTCAAAATTAGCCACACCTAATCGTGTTTGCTGATATAAATGATCCACCGACCAGACACAATGTAGTATTCCGTTACATGTGCGCTTAGAAGACTTATTGTGTTTCATCAATTTACTTGTAATAGGCCTACTACTACCACTTCCAGCAATAATTATGTAAAATCATCTGCGCCTCTGTAACTGTGGTCATTAGAGGCGCATTAAAAAAAAAATTAATTACGGAAAAAATATTTTCTTCACGTTGCCTCTCTGAGCATTTAACTTTAATCTTCCCTCTGTTACCCTATGGGAAATGTCATTAAGATAATTGATGAGCTGATATAAGTAGCAATTAGTATTAGGAGTAGATATCTATAAAGAAATGTAAATAACTGACCAAATGGTGTTGTGAAGAGAGTGAAAGATAATGGTACAAGACTTTGACGAACACTACATACATAAGGATTGATGATTAAAGATAATTTCAGTAGTCACTACCTAGTGCCTATTTGTTAGATAGCAGACAAAACTAAGAGGTGTACCAGATTCACTGAACCACAAAGACAAGCGATTTACACGAAATACATCATAATTTTTATCAAAGGTGGTATATAAATACCACCTTTAATAAAAAATATATAGTATATATATATATATATATACATATATACATATGTACCTATATACATGTATATATGTATACATGTATACAGGCACTGGGGATCTTTCGTGTAACTTGTATTTGTGTGTGAGACGGCTGACCGACTTTTCGGGATATTGTATTATACAAACCATAATGTCAGTTAGAACGTGTGAATTACATCGAGTAGCTATCCGTCTAAAAGGCGTGGCGTTGGATTTTGTAACGGAGACCATTTGAAAAGTAGTTTGTTGTTTCAAGTTGCTTTATTTGCACAATGCATATGCGTCATTGTTCTGATGTAATTGCATATAATTACACTTTCACGGAAAGGTTTGTATCCGTAAGTGTAAACTAGTATTTCGTTGGCGTTGTGTATGGCCAAAATATTGCCTGAGACCATGTACATAACAAGCGGGTTATAGAGAACGCCAGTGAGACAGTTTGTTTAAATATATAATTGTATCGACATCATATATAGCCGCAACAACAAAGTCGATTATTACAACCATTATTGTAATAAACAACCCATCTTGTAATAACAAGATGATGAAGATGAAATATATGAATAAGAGGCTAACGATAAATGACACTATGAAGAGGAAGAGGAAGAAGAAGACTATGATTATGGCAAAGAAGATGATGATGATGAAGATAAAGTTGAACGTGATGACGAAGATAATGATAAATATAAAAAACGAAAATGAATATGATGGTCATGATGGTGACATGTAGGGTAAACAAACGAAGAAGAAGATGATGTTGATGACTAAGATGAAGGTGGTGATGATGATGATGACGAAACTGACGAAGATTGTTATAGCTGTCATTGGTATCAGGCTGATACATTGGTAATGTGTTGACATTGAAGAGTGCAGCGTAGCATTTATTTTCTGCTTGTTTGTAAACATTAGTATGGGTATTCGTTGGGTTTGGTAGGTTCTTTATTGTGTCTTTTCTTGCTTGTCAAACACACGGGCTGTCATGTATAATGAGATGTTCTCGTTGTATTCTTTCTTGGCAGTTTTCTTTTTGGTACGTAACGGTTTGTTTTCACTAGGCATTTGCATTTTTCAATCGGGTTGTTCTCTATATTGTAGCAAAGGATAGCGTATTTACCACTGAGTTCAACGAACCATTGCCTTTGTATGTTGTTACCTTTCTACATGGATCTCCAATTGGCATTTAGTATAGCAGATGGTATTTTCGTTGGTGCTCTGACGCTCATTCTAATCACAGTTGTTACTAGTCTGCGGACTAGTATCAACTAGAAAAACCATTCTGCAGTTGATACTAGTCTTCGGACTGAGCCAACTGACTTGAAATAGGTGGATTCGGCTGCATATCTAATATTATTTTGCATTTTCTACGACCAAGAATATGATCTACACATGTTTTATTTGCATTTGAGTAATAGAATGTGCATAATTTGTTTTGCCGTTTTGGAATAATGTATTTGTTGATAGCATGTTGTTTTCACGGAGAAAATCGAGGAGTGAATGTCGATTTCTATGTGTACTGTGGTAGGGGTATTCGACCATATTTTTCCAAGCTTTGCATTGAAATTTCAGCCTACATTATGTTTGTGCATATTATCCGGTACGGTTTGGAGATCGCTGAACATTTTCCAACAATTATGTTTTCGCTAACATCGGTAATGCTGAAGCAGCTGATAATGTTGACTCGTGGATTGCCGGTAATTGAGGCAATAATGATTAAAGGAGATATCTTCTTTAATCATTATCGCCTCCTTTACTAGCAATCCACGAGTCAACGTTATCAGCTGCTTCAGATTTACCGATGTTAGCAGATATATATTGTGCTAAAATAACGTGTTATAATAATGTTTTAAATAAGTTTGACAGTGTGAATTGCGTATGTTTTGCCGACTGCCTAATAGGCGTGGCGTAGGACTTTTTAGGAAATTTTGTAGTAGTAATTTTATTGTCAAGTTATTTTGTTTGTACAATGTGTAACATGAGAGCGTATGTAATTCAGTATAGATCCTTGTACATATAAATGTAAATGGGTAGTTATTTGGCGTCGTGTATAGCTAGAGGATCAAGTCAAAATACAGTGTAGATCAAAAGTAGGTTATACGGAACGCCAGTGAGACAGTTTGTTTAAAGGGGAAATGAAGCACAACTGTTTTATGCCATATAGTTCAATATGCACAATACAAGTATGCATTACTGGAAACAGAAACTAACTCATTGATGAGACAAACTTAAAACGGATTATTTTCGATGTCTAAATCGGTAAACTAGAGACTGCGTATCGCTTCCTTTTTTCGATTAATGTTCCAAGTGAGGGATTTGATTCGCGCCTGTCTATCTAATGGAGATTTTCTACTGCTTTAGATTTATTTCATAAATAGACAATTCTGGGTATAAACTAAAAAGTTAAGTTCTTATATAACGCAGTATCCAGTTCTCGGGTATAGGACAAGTTGTTTCCTAGCACTTATAGTATATCCAATAGCCATTCAGTGCATTTCATTTTCAATTTTTTTAATTGTTGTATGTATATTTTTATGTTGCTGTATGCCCGGTGCTACACTGCGTCCCTTATTGAATTACAGTGTGCAGCGGTGTTTGACATTTCACACCACAAACCATTGGCCGCTGGATAATAATGGCGTCGCTTAAAGCCGATAATGGCCAATTTTGAAAAAATGATAATGATGATGATTAGGGTAATTTTGATACTGATGAAAGGTATGACTATTACGACGGTGACGATTATAAAATGGTATGTGATGCTGAGGATGATGACCATGGAAACAAAGATGATTATGACAATGCGGAAAATAAAAATAATGATGAAAATGAAGACGACGATGACGATAATTTAGTTGAAAACGAATGTGATAATGGCGATGATGATTAATGATGAACAGTGACGAAGATGCAGTTGATGATGATGATAATAAATGTGATTATGATGAATAGTATTAATTAATATTATATTAATACAAAAATATAATGAACCAGCAATCTTAAATATGTATGGCAACAACTCAACTCAATGTGTCGTCAAAATTGTCGGACCAATTTCCGCGGTTGAGGAAGCGGGAGAATTAACAAGTCTTACCAGGCGGTTGAACGTTAACGCAAAGGCGCGATGCGATAGAGCGATGGCTGGAAGTGACACAACGTTTACCAACACAGCGTCGCCGTCGATATATCGCACTGTCATTTTGGAACGACGCTATGCTGATGAATTGCTGCTATGGTTCCACCGCATTGCGCAATCGCGCCATCGTAATGTACCATCATCTCGCTGCAGATGTTGTTTCGAGAATTTGCATTGTTTATATATTGAAATGGTGCAGATTTTGTTGCGAGAAATGACAATGTCTACGTTGTGTATCCACGTCGTATGACATATTAGTATCAGTACATTGATTAAAATTAATATATGTATGTAAGTGCACATGGAATCGAATTCACCATTGTGTCTGGCAAGTTGAGGATAGCCTGCACCGTTGCCATGATCATACGCCGTCAAATGTCTCGGATCTTTAACTGCTATTCCACACCTCATCAAATATCTGCGTCACTGTTGTTCTCTGGTACCAGTTCCACTTTACGAGTAAGACTCAGACGAACAGAAGCTAATTGTCCACGTGTTTCACAGCTGTCTCTGATTTTATGTGGTTGTTGCAATTTGGTGCTTCGTCTTGTTCAAGCTCTTCGGCCGACACAACCATGCTGCGACTAGTTATCATTGTTTCCTCCTTTGGTTACACGATACTCTTGTGTTGTCAGTTAGCATACGTCCGTCATAATACTGTGTATGTTCTTGTATGTGTTGGTCATTATGACTGTTCTCCTTGATATATTAGTACTTGTTTCACATCTGACACATCTTACATTAATACTGTACTTCTGTTTGATACCTTTCTCATTATTATAGTACTTAGGCATAGGTGTATCACATATGTTAGATACTAAGTCAGAAGACTTCATTGGTGAATATTTGGGTCTGGGAAGATTAGGGTTGTACACAAACTAATCAAATTCCCCATATCAGCCAACATAATAAAATGTATGCATACTATATTGCTTAAGTGAATATTGGTTACATTAATGTCACCGATGTGTTTGCAGTTACAACAATTTGGCCTACATCTTCTGGGTGCAGACACACACAAACACACACACACACACACACACACACACACACACACACACACACACACACACACACACACACACACACACACACACACACACACACACACACACACACACACACACACACACACACACACACACACACACACACACACACACACACAGTAATTAAAGTAATTACACTTACAAACTAATTATATGATCAAAGGCGCGCACGTATGCACTATATATCTCTCTTAGTTGACATGCCTATCTGAGACTGAAGATTCAAATACAACAGTGTATAGTTATCGGTTTATACGTAACTACGCCCCCTCTGTGCACACGCTGACATCTATCCACCTTCGGCACCTCATGATATCTCTATCCTATCGTGCATACATCGGTTTGTACGAGGCCACGCCCTCACTGCCCACACGTTTACATATATCCACCTTCGTCACCTTTATACACGCTTACATGACGTCACGCGGTGTTTGTTATATAGAAACAGAAACATGCAAGGATCTCTCATTCTTCAGTTGTAGGTAGATACAGCACGATGAAGAAACACGTTTGTCGCCACTGCGCCACCGTCCTCGATACCTACGACGACTTACAACTTCACATACATCTAACTGATTTATCACCGTCGATCCAGTCACCACAAGTTGACTACAGCAAACCACCGTCGTAAGTGGCGCCATCTGAAACACCGCTATCCGACATGTACAAGAGACTTCACGAGACGATATCACCTGTTACGTCATATGAGGAGGTCATTTGGCAGGGTACTATCACAGAAAAGCGACACACACCGCTGTGAGAGTTGTGCACGTGAGTTCACGAGACGTGACCATTTGTTACGTCATATCATGACGGTATGT
The DNA here is from genome assembly GCA_963995525.1 of Escarpia spicata. NCBI lineage: Eukaryota > Metazoa > Annelida > Polychaeta > Sabellida > Siboglinidae > Escarpia > Escarpia spicata. Next base: position 33,672,682 of record OZ023212.1, read on the forward strand.
AGCAGACGTGAAGAGGTCACCGACCCACCGCTACCCAAGCGAGACGCGAAGAATGACCACGTGTTAGCAACGACGTCGACGACGATCCCATCCGTCCTCCGCCACGACTCCCCTTCGCCGACACTCTGTCGAGGGAACTGCGAGAGGTCGTTCGAGACCACTGGTCGGTTATCCGGACCCACGTGACCAGAGGACCTGGTCAATCCAGATACAAGAGTGTCAACACCGGACACGTTTGTTCTAGAACCGTCACTGAAGATCATGTTCCGCGAACAGACGCACGCGTTCAAGATTAAATCCAGTTACGGTTTTGTGTTAAGGACCAAGATGACTAACCGATACAGATATTATTATTCGTCCTGCAACTGTTGTGGTCGTTACCTTGATGAATCGTGTCTTATTAGCAACACCGAAGACTGACGCATTTCTGGAGCTTATCCGATAAACAAACATATTGCAGTAGGTGATCAATCAAAGTCCGGATAGTCAATGGGTATGCGAGGTGGTCACGAATGTAACTTTTTTGTCAACCGCATCGTAGACAATCCGATAGGATGTGTGGACGTCACAGTTCCGAGGTACATAAAACGAATAAAGTCATCATCGGACTTGAAAGAGAAGCCAACCACTCCAAGAGGTATACCGACAATCTTTGTCTGTTCCGCTGTCTGGCCCTGCATCGTGGGTGTGACCTACACCACCTGTAACCCACTGTGAAGGTACTCTACGAGAAGTACGATCGAGACGGCTGGCTATGAAAGACTTTGACGGGGTGACGATGGACGACCTGTATCGCGTCGAGACCACCTTTGAGACAAACGTGTGCGTCTACACACTCGTCGAACCGGAGGAAGAAGGTCGAAAGGCGACTGCCAATTCGTGCGTCGTTCGTTGTGTCACAATCACTATCTACCGACACGTTGTACGTCAATCTCCACATCTACCATCCGTCGCCGACAGTCTTCCAGCGTTTGGACGATGAAAACATTTGCGTCCCCGAGTGACTGCGCTAATACCCCTATCGTGCCACCTTCGACTTCGAGTCCTGGTTCGATATGTCACAGCTTCCATCGGACAGTGCCAAGGTCCACTGGGTGGCTCGTCACGTGCCGTTGAGTGCGTCTCTGGCGAGTAACGTACCCGGATTCGAGCAAGTGCAATGTCTCATCAAGTTGGTGTCCCACATTATGTCCAACCTTCAGTCTATGAGCTATGCCGCCTACGAAGCCATCAAAAAACGATTACGAGAGCGTGTTTCACCAACACGCAGAAAAGAAGGCGAGCTGGGACGAGCAGGAGGCAAAGGCGGCGGACAAAGAGTCACAGCGACAAGCGACCAATCCCTACATATCACTTACGGGTCAATTGTACTTTTGGCTTTATCAGTTGCCCGTCATCGGATTCAACTCGGGCAGGTACAATCTGAACGTCGTCAAACAGTTCCTGGTAACCTACTTCTTGTCCACGAAGGAAACAGAGGAGGAAGACAAGGAGGAAGACAAAAAGGAGGAAGATGTCGGAGCGTTTCATGTGATCAAACGCGGCAACACGTTTATTTGTCTATCGACACGAAGTCACGTAAGGTCATTTCCCTTACGAATACATGGACAGCTTGGAGAGACTCGACGACACCGCTCTTACACCCAAAGACGCCTTCTTCAATCGACTGAAGAACGAAGGTATATCAGACGACAACTACACCTGTTGTCAAGAGGCATGGCGTGTGGTACAACAACAGCGACGTCGTGCCGTTCTTGGAAGCTAGCACCAAACACTTTACTTTCTACCGGCAACGCGATCTCGACATTTGCTAAAAAGCATCAGCATACCCGGTTTGACCTTGACCTACCTGTTCAACTATGTTCCGGAGAAGACCTTCTTTACGCTCTTCAACGAGCCGAACAAGGATCTTCATCAGCTGATAAGAGATAACATCGTCGGAGGGGCGTCACTCATCTTCAACATCACGAGAAAAGGGTCATGAAGATACGTCAGAACGACTACAGTGATGCAGCAGCAGCTCAAACGGGTCAAACAAAAGTTGGCTACGATGCTAATGCCCACTACCTCTGGTCCCTATCGCAAGACGTGCCGACGGGATGGTACACGCGACGACGGGAAGAGAAAGAGTTCCGGCCCGAAGCGGCACAACCGACCGGACAGGTGGCCGCCGAATGGCTGACGTGGGAGTCCGAAGAGCACGGGATGCGCCACTCGTCACCAGTCCAACGGACGAGAGAAGCGTATCGGCAAACTGCTGGTGGACGGTTGGTGCAGCAAAACAAAGACGGCCGATCAGTTTCACGGATGCTTCTACCACGGATGTCCGAGCACCGGTCGTGAGGTCAACGAGGTCAACGGGAAACACATGGCTCAACTGCTCGCGGAAACGCGAAAGAACACGGCTTAACTTCGTCACTTCGTCAGAGTCGTCGAGATGTGGCAATGCGAGTGTAAGGTCACGCGATGCGATCCGTGCGTGAAACTGTTTAAGGTGCCACCTTTCCCCGCCGTCGACACGTGCGATGGAAGATGACGTCACAACAGATCCTGACAGGCGTACGCAACGGCACCGTATTCAGAATGATTCAGTGCGACATTGGTGTACCGGAGGAATTGCGCGAACACTTTGCCAAGAGGCAGCCCATCTTCACGAATATTTACATGGCCCGCGTTAACCTCGGACCGTTTATGCGTCGATACGCCGAAGAACACGACATCATGACAACCCCGCGTCGCATGCTCGTCGGAAGTTATCGTGGAGATAAGATATTGCTCGCCACACCTCTCTTGCGATGATACCTGGAACAAGCACTCGACGTGGACAACGTCTACCAGGTCATCGAAAACACACCGGTCGCCTGCTTCCGACAATTCGGCGAGGCAGTGTCCGCTGTACGTCGCGAGGGAGACGTCCACCCCGACAAGGCCATGATCGCGAACACCAACAAGTTGATGGGGAATTCTTCCTATGGGACATTTATCACTAACGTCGATAAGCACCGCGAAGTCGCCTACTGTACGAAGAAGAGGGCTTCGATCATGATCAACGATCGCCGTTTTCGACAGCTCGACGTCGTCACCGACGATGCGTACAAGATCGAAATGTACAACACAAGCGTCAAATACGCCTTTCCCACGCACGGGGGCTTCTTCGTGTTGCAGTAGGCCAAACTGCGCATGTTGAAATTCTACTACAATTTCATGGACAGGTACGACGAACGTCCGCTGTTCGAGTACTGCGAAACCGATACGGACAGCGCCTACTTAGGTCTGGCTGGAGAGTCCGTCGACGACCTCATGTTCCCGGCACTGCGCGAACACTACTTTCGTCACCGCTCCGAATTGCTACTGTCCGAATGTTACACCGATCATCAGAGCGAGTACGTGCGCTGTCGACTGGCCGGACGTCCGTGGAGCGGCTCCGATACACCGAGACTCTTCAAGGACGAATGGTCCGGCGATTGTTTCCTATGTCTGTGCAGCAAGACCTACTATTGTTCGGGTCCCGTCGACAAATACAGCACCGAGGGACTGAGCAAACGACTCAACACCATCGACAAGCATGCGATTCTGGACGTGCTGACCAATCGACGCAGCGGAAGCGGAAAGAACCGCGTGTTCCGGGTGAATCACTCGTCCGTGCTGACGTACATCCAGGAACGTGCGGCTTTGACCTGCTTCTACGCCAAGCGTGTGGTCCACGAGGACGGAGTCACCACGGGACCGGTGGACGTGTAACGATCTATTGCAGTGTATGTCTACGCCGAAACACTGCTGACACAAAGAGGAAACGCAGCCCTACGTCAGTTGGGATTAGAGGCGTCTCTAGCTGTTACGCGGTTAGTAAGCAGAAAGTAGACACAACATAATAACACTATTTATACGGAAGTCACGCAATCGATCGTTATAGAACACCATGTCACTGACGCGAGCGATCGTAGGAGTACCGCTAGTAGGAACAGTCGGAGTGTACCTGTACGTCTTGTACGTCTTGTTGTAAGTTCCCCATCGCTCCGTGTGTGGCGGAGATTTCGTTGTCGTATCTAAAGTCACGGGCAACGCGACATTGCCGAACGTGACTACCACCACCACCACCACCACTACTAGAACACACACAATCATGGATACACGATGTAAACATCCCTTCACCTGCATCGTCGCGGGTCCGACGGGGTGTGGTAAGAGTACGTTCGTGAAGCGCATGCTACGACACGTCGCAACGATAATAGATGCGCCTCCCGAGAAGATCACGTGGTGTTACGGATAGCAGAGCGCTTACGCGTCTCTAGACAACGATTTGGTACGGTTCGAGGAAGGGTTGCTCAACAGCGAGTTCAGCGCATCGACGCGAAACCTCGTGGTCATAGACGATCTGATGGTGGAAACGGACGAACGGGTCACGACCTTGTTCACGAAAAAGATTTATCACCAGAACACGTCCGTACTGTATCTCGTGCAGAACCTGTTTACGAAATACAAGGAGAGTCGCACGATCAGTCTGAACGCGCAATACATGGTGGTCTTCAAGAATCCTCGCGTCGCGTTACAGATAGGTCACTTGGCGCGAGAGATGTATCCGGGACGCCTGAAGTTGGTACAGGATGCGTTCAAAGAAGCCATGTCGTCACCGTACAGTTATCTCCTGATCGATCAGAAACAGGACGCGCCCGAAGCCATGCGTCTGCGCACGGCCGTCTTTCCGGACGACGGCGTTCAGTACGTGTACCAGCGCATCGTCACTTCAGTCGCACCATGTCCGAGCTCGTGAAGAGACACATCCTCTGCATACAGGCGCTGAACCGATACACGAGCACGAAATTGAGACGAGCCATCATCAACAACGGCGACGCCGATCTTTTGTGTGCATTGGCCGAGTGTGCCTATAACATATTGAAGAGGAAGATTCCATTGACCGCCGTACAGAGACGACGTTTGATTAAGAACTAAACGAAACTCCGTGAGTTGGGACGTGGAGGCGTGCCGGCGGCCACGAGACGTCGCATCTTGCTTCATGGTAACCAGGTCGGCGAGGGACAGACCGGCGGTTTCCTGTCAGCTTTGCTAGCACCGATGGCCGGTGCGGTCTTTCTGCCCTTGCTCAAAGAGGTGCTACTCGAGTCGAAGACGATGGAACACGCGCGGAAGATGGCTTTGGTAGATCCACGACTGTTGGACAGTCTCCGCGCTCCACCACTGCCGACGGATACCCTAGGACGCAAGGTGCAGGTCCTCGACGACGAGATGAAAGCCATACTCGACAGACGGGATCTCACCGACGGAGACATGGTCGTGATGTATAATCAAGTGTTGCAACGCTACAACGCGTGATGACAGTGAACAAGGGGACACGCTCACAAAGTTCCCCAGTGGCCACGTCGGCGGCTGCGGCGATAGCGGCGACTGAGGCGCCGGCGCTGCGGACCAAAGCCAGACGACTGATGGAACGTCTTAAACGAGACGTCGCGTGGAGTCCGTGCTGAGAGCTCATGCACAAAGAAGTAGCAGTACCCGGAAGTAAAGTAGTGGATCTCGTGAACGATCTGTTGCGCGGGAGACAGACTGTCGGCGATCTGACGGGGTGGCAGCTGTTTGTGCGTCAACTTGGCGACATGATTCTACCCCCCATGGAGTTGGTGGGTAACGAGACCAGGAAACTACACATTCAACAGGCACAAAGAAAGAGTGGAGTGGCGGCAGCCGCCACACGATCGCTCGGTAGAGTACGACGAACGCCGCAGTGGATACCCCTCGCGCGTCGACAACGAATGGACCCGTCCGCCCTATCCACGCCACCGTCGGAAGGACGCAAGACATGGGAGAGTCTTTAAAGGAGGCGCATCATCACGAATCGGCAGCATAATGTTCGATCCACGGGACAGTCTGTGTTGTCTGTTTGCCGGTATCGCTTACGCCGGAATTCATATCGTGGGTTCGATTACCATCGACTACATTACCTGTACATCATGGCCCGCCGTCGCTAACAGCTCCAGGGTATCTACTTCGATCCCGCCAAGGTGGGGAGTTACGGGGAATCGAATCTTTGCGCTAAGCCACCTTCCAACCTATCCAGCGTGTACCGAGAAAGGTCGTCGAACAATGGTTATCGGAACAGAACGCCTATGCCCTACACAAACCGTGTAGGGTATAGCGTGGTCCTCGGAGGCTGGAATCAACAGTGGCAAACCGATCTCGTCGACGTGTCCAGTCTGAAAAGAGACAATGACGATACGACGTTCCTACTCACGGTGATCGACGTCATCTCGAATGTCGCCCGATGCGTTCCCTTGAAATCCAAGTCAGGAACTCGATGGTGAGGGCGCTGGACGGACTGTTCACCGACGATGGCGATCATCCGCTGACGTGGCAGACCGATAGAGGTTTTTAATTCCTGAACCGTGGCGTTCGGGGTGTATTGGAAAAGTACGGTATCCATCACTTCTCCACCTACAACGAGGAGACCAAGGCGAGCAACGTGGAAAGCTTTAATCGCACTTTAAAAACGCGTATGTGGCGATACGTGATGAAACACGAGACATGGCGATACATCGATATGCTTCAGGCCCTGGTACGCTCGTACAACGTCATCCCCCACCGCTGCATCGATATGCCTCCGTCGCAGGTGAATGCATACAATCAGGAAGAGGTGTGGCAGCGTTTGTACGGCAGTCGGCACGGCAAGGGCATGCCCAAGCACTACGTGGTGGATCGCGTGCTTATTAGCAAGGTCAAAAGACGCTTCGATAAAGGGTATATGGCGAATTGGACCGAGGAAATATTCACGATACGCGAGGAGCATCCGTCCGTTCCGCCCTTCTATCGCCTGACGGACGATCTCGGAGAGACACTGGACGGAACCTTCTACGAACAGGAGTTGCAGAAGGTGGCGGTTCCGGTCGATAAACTGTACCGTGTGGAATCGAGAGTGGAGCGACGCAAGGTAGGCAGGCGAAGGGAGGTGTTGGTGAAATGGTTCAGATACCCTTCAAAATTCAACAGCTGGATCGATGCCTCGGCTATGAAGACTAGTCACGCGTCCGACAAGCTCTCGTTGGTCCACCCACGACGAACGAGACGACAACACAGGTCTCCGTTAGCGAAGAAGACGAAGAAATCGACGCTCCGTGGCATATCTTCGGCACCCCGTGTCCCAAAGAGGAGATCGTGTTTCTGTGTCAAGTCGTCGTCTTGTACACGGTCATGTTGGTCAGCATCTACAACCTGTCGATCGGACACGGGAATCTTTGGACGGCCCTGTTGAGCAGTTCGTTGGGTTATCTGCTACCCAGCCCAACGTTGAAACAGCATGACGACGAGTGATTTCAATCTCACGCTGCCTAGTAATGCTTCTATGCATACGCACCCCGATAACACGTTGACTCACTACATTACGACGCTACCGGAACGTCTCAACCTATCGAGTCGCTGGGAGTGCGGACTGGTGGAGATAGAGAACCCACACGTGTGGACCATGACCACTAAGAGTACCAGAATCGAGATCGGACATTATAAGGATCCTTGGACACTAGTCCTCACGATTAAAACCGCCCTACGCTGCGTGGCGGGAGGAGGAAGGGTGAAACTGAGTTACAGTACCATCACGCATAAGATAATGGTGCACATCCTACCGAATACGGTCTTCCGCGGCGATATGCTGTCCACCATTCTCGGGTTTCGCGAAAATACGTTGCCGGCTCTCCCTCAGGATCCCGAGGATCCCGACAAAAAGGTATATATCACAGAAGCAGACACTGTGGTGAACATGGGACGAGGGCTCGAATCGCTCTACGTCTACACGGATGTCGTGGAACCACGAGTTGTTGGTGACAGCCTCGTATCACTGCTGCGCATCGTTCCACTGAGCGGTAGATATGGTGACATCGTGTCGAAGACCTTTGAAAAAACTCAGTGCGTACCCGTGCTCTGCAAAGCGTTTGGTACAATCGAGATCGATATAAGAGTCGACACCGGACGACGCGTGCCATTCGAGGTCGGTAAGGTGACGGTGGCACTTCATTTCCGAAGGCGACGGACGGCAGTGTTCTAAAGATGAATTACAACGACTACTACTCTCGACAAACGGGCATATTTCGCGGGTGCCCGATACCAACGAGGACACGGACTAGGAAGTCTATTCGGAGGTCTACTGCGTACTGCCATGCCACTCGTCAAGCGAGGTGCCATGGCGTTTGGAAAGAGAGCAGTATCGACCGGCGCGCGGATAGCCGATAACGTCTTGTCGGGACAGAACATAAGAACGGCCGCCAAACGTCGCGTCACCGCTGCCGGTAGGGACATGTTGAGCGACCTCTTGACCCTGGTGTTCAACCGCGTAAGCGCATAGGACGCGAACCCGGCACGAAACGTGTCAATACAGCCAGGAGACGAACGACGAAGAAGCCACGCCGGACACGATATATTCGACGATGGCGTTCGAGCATAAACTATCGTGTGAAGGACTCAAGAGCGAGTTTGATCTCTTCACTGTGCCTCCGACTCAAGCCAGCATCATCGATAGCCTCACGATAAAACATCAACCCATGTCCTCGCTCGACTCGGGCGGACCGATAGAATTTACCTGGATCTAGCCAGCACGATGCTACATGTTCATGCGAAGGTGACGCGTGCCGACGGAGCCGACCTCGATGCCGCTGATGCCGTCGGTCCCGTGAATAACTGGGTCCATTCGCTGTTCAGTCAGGTCGACGTCTACCTGTACGGAATGCTCGTGACTCCCACGCTGAGTTACGGAGACGATACCAAGGAGACGCAACTGATGAGTCAGATGTGGCACAAGGACATGGGGAATCGCATGGAAGCCGTCGAAATAGCCGCCGGCGATGCAGCCAACGCGGGGTTCATCAACAGACGCAACATGATCGCTCGGAGTCACGTGGTCGACGTGATCTGTCGTCTCCGCGTGGACCTGTTCCACCAGGATAAATTCCTCATCAACGGCGTAGAGGTCAAGATTCATCTGGTGCGCAACAGGGATACGTTCGCGCTGATGGCCGGCGGCGCCAACCCCAACTATAAAAATAAAATTAGTCAACGCCACACTGTTCGTCAAGAAGGCCACCCTGAATCCGGGCGTGTAGATGCCTCAAATCAAAGCCCTCGAAAAAACTACGGCCAAATATCCGATGCAACCCGTCGACTGCAAGGTCTACTCCATACCCACGGGTACCCGCTCGCACACGCACGAGAATCTCTTCCTTGGCACTCTTCCAAAACATATCGTGCTGTGCTGCATTATTATTGCGACGCCTACAATGGAACCTACGCTAAAAATCCGTTCCACGCCAACAACGTCAACAACCACATCAACTCCCTCGCCGTGTACGTTGACGGACGACAGATACCCTCCAAACCTTTCCAGCCTAATTTCGAGGACGACCTCTTCGTCAGGTGCTACCACAACCTGTTCACCTCGACGGGTAAGTTGTGGCAGGACGAAGGAAATGGTTTGTCTCGTACCGACTTCCGACACGGCTCACCTTCTATGGCTTGGATCTCACCACTGACGCATGCGATGACTGCTGCTTCCATCTGGTGTAAAAGGCAATCTGCACATCGAGATTCATTTTCGCGATGCACTGACGACCACTGTAAACGTCGTCGCCTACGCCGAGTTCGAGACCGTGCTGGAGATCGACAAGAGTCGCATTGTCATCTACGATTTCTGATGGAAACCCAGCAGATTGCCCGCCTACTCGCTCTGGATCCACACGCCGAGGCCATCGTTCGTGCTATCGTAGCCAAAGACAGACTGCTCGCGATGACGATAGACACTTACCCGGTCGCTTGCGTGCAACACACACAGCAGCAAGAAACCGGGTGATCATTGGATAGCGCTGTACCTGGACGGCAAAGGTCACGGTGAATACTTCTGCTCGTACGTAAGCTCACGACCGCTGGCGTGGTGTTCATTCACCCGCAAGTCATGTCATATCGTCCACTTGTCTTCAATTAATAAAACACGGTTTCATGCATGATATCACACACGCATGCATATGCTTATTACGCTTTTATCTTTAGTCAATAACATTCTTGTGCACTCGTATACTCTTATGTTTCGTTAGTTCTTTCATACACGCGCATTCATACAAACACACACCTTTCTAAGTGAATACCTCATTAACCCCAATTACCCCTCATATCCCACCTTCCCGCAGGAGGCATTACCTCCATAACATTCCGCCAGGTGACACAACTTCCACTTCTTTCCGCTAGGAGGTAGGTCACGTGACAGGCGCCATCTTAGAATTTCTCCATGGGTGCCCCGGCCCCCCTGGTGGCTCATCGAAAAACCCTCTCTAACTACTGATAATATACCACAGACAGCATTCACCAGGCAATGTTGCTATTTTATCGCCTACATTAACTCTTGCGGATATGTTTCAAAAAATTATGCGTCCTCGTTTATAACGTCCTTAAATATCACACAACATACTTCATTTGAACAGTATGTCAGTGAAATTATTTCCTTGTGAAAATAGTATGTAATAAAGGAAATAGGGGGCTAAGCAAGCAGACAAAGTGGGCTAATAAACTAAAATAACAAGATACATAAAATAATGAATACAACCAGATGAATTAGTGTGTCGTGATAATCGTGTGCAATATATCAAACAAAAGGCCAAGAGCATATCAATCAATATATATTTTAAAAATAGTTTTACAGATTATTCCACGAATTGCATCAAGCGAATTGGTCGGAGGCAGACGAATCGCGACCAAACTGCCTAGCTGTTGGACAGTTGATGACCTGAGACAGAAGATAAGGACATTGTTCCCACGTCTGCAGCGCTTCACAATCATATCAGGAAAGGAAGTTGGTACCCATTGTTTCCCAACTGTTGTCAATCTCTAGAAAAGGTGCTCAGAGAGGAGCCCTCTACATTGACAGTCATTGACGGACCTCCCAGACCTGACAAGTAACCAATAACAATACTAGTATTATTTAATATTAATCGAAGATAACTTGCAAGATTTATTCGGGACTGGTCCCCTTTCCTACATCCGATGTTATTATAAATGCAATTGAAGTGATAGTATTTGTTTGGCAAACAAACAAAACAATAACAACTATTAAACTGAAATATGTTATTTCTTCCACATTTTAGATATGCTTTATCATCAAAATATTTGTCATGAAAACTATAAATAACACGCTGTACTTATTTCATTGCTAAATACCTATTTTTCACGTACTTTATTTCTCCAGACATTTATTTCTTCCACGTGCGAAAGATCGGTATAACTACCAACTTCACTATGACGACATACAATCCATTCCTAGTTTATATTGAAAAATGTCCCAAGCGCCAAATAATGTATATTAAAACGGTAGTAGGGCCTACAAGAATTGCGCACGTGCGCAATTCACTTTTCAACGTTTGCTAGGATTGATCTATGATAATAACACACCCGCACGCATGCACGCACGCACGCACGCACGCACGCACGCACGCACGCACGCACGCACGCACGCACGCACGCAAGCACGCTAGAACGCACGCACACACACACACACACGCACATACACACGCACACATACACACACACATACACACACACACACACACACACACACACACACACACACACACACACACACACACATACATACATAAATACCCACACAGCAAGCTGCACTATTTCCTATTTGTGCTGTAGATGACATGGCGAGAGCAACGGGCCGAGACTCTCCAACATGAGATTGAGCCACCAGAAGGTTTTCTCGTGAACACCCGACTGCCCAATGGTGCTAAATTGATTAGAAGGTGTGTCATGAAGGCACAGTTCGAGTTCAAAATTGCAATGTTCATGAAAAGATATTTATTACTTATAAAAATCAGTTTATTTGTAGGTATATTTAGCAAACACATACAATTAGAAATCTGTCTGACTTTCACCAATGTATATCATGTATGTTTCACCAATCACTATGGTATTTGGAAGATGAATCTTTTCATTTAATTACAGCTGCCGACCCAATGTAGTTTGATATATATATATATATGTATATATATATATAATATCAAACTACATTGGGTCGGCAGCTGTAATTAAATGAAAAGATTCATCTTCCAAATACCATAGTGATTGGTGAAACATACATGATATACATTGGTGAAAGTCAGACAGATCTTTTTTATTTCAGACAAGCATTGTGTTCATATTGGAAAAATGTATATATGTATATATAACAAATTAATGGATGCAATTTTCTCATGTTATGTTGACAGGAGCTGATGTTGTTTGTGGTTATATAAAAATTATGAAAACGTAAACAGGTATTCTGTGAGGTGCATCAATTAACAAAATACTACATAATGAATACACTGTTCAAAAGTAGTTGAATTTTGGTCACCATCCCAGCTATACTACTACGACCAAGGTGACATTAAATATCATACCCGTAAATTGACAGTATGTTGAACTAGTATATAGGAGATATACGAAAATGAATAGTATATTTTTTTCAATCACATATACACGGGAGTGTTGCATGCTGTCACGCTTTGTGACTCAACCGAGTCATGCAACATTCAAGTGTTTTTTTAATTTGACTAATCAAGAACTATGTACCGGTCATTCATTGAGAAATAAATACGCAGTGTATGGAGATGAACGCCATAAATTCTTTACCAAAAAAATTTACAAGTAAGTCATATAAGGCGCCATCCAACATTTCCATCTAGTAAATAGATTATAAAATTCCGTATACGTTTTAATGAAGCCTGGTTTTGTATGTTTGTCAACAGGGCATTCATGAGCATCAGGACGATACAAGACCTATTTTTGTTGGTGTTTATACCCTAATTGTGAGTAGCCTTTACAGTTTTTTTTACATATCAGTATCTGCTGAAAACAATATAATCTAATAGTTGCATGAATAACCGGAGAAGTCGTCAAAATTGAAGCAACTTATGGAAAATGTATGTTTGTTTGACACAAGTTATTTCATATGCTTGTGTAAACATGTATAACGAGTTTAGCAGACATTGTTTATACATGTTCCTGCAAATTTGTCTATGTTTAGTGTATTTGAAAACTATCACATGTACAACAACAAAACATATTTGTATTATGCATTTTACTGACTTTTAGTAACAGTATGCATATATGTTGATCTAAAGATTACATATCTTCAAGAACTATAACCTTAAGCAAATATCCTAAGACTGTTCCAAATACTAAAATCATTTGTTCGGTGTAACTTGTTATCAGAGCTGGGACGTAACGAAGTACAAGTACTTCGTTACTGTACTTGAGTAGAAAAGTTTACTTTTCGTGAGTAACGAAGTACATTTTTTAGGAGTACTTTTACTTGTAACGAAGTACAAATGTGTGTACTTTTCATAAATGTAACGAAGTATCCATTATTTATGCGTTAAAAGTTTGGAGCTCCAAAAATATTAGTAACGAACGATAATGCCTGAAGCCCGGAACTGGTTTCCCCCAGCATATATCCATCAATAGATATCAGCCGGAGCAACAACTGGTAGTCTATTCTGATTGGCCTATCATTGTCATTACCAGGCATGATCACCAGGTGTCATTCGCATTCAAAGATTTATCATAGAAGGATCAGCCGAAAACGATCATTTGCAGCATCCATGACCATACTTATCCAGTATGTTTGAGATTAAGTCAGTTCACTGGGCTACTGTTAAGTTGATCTGTTTGTTGTGTGCGTCGATATGCCAGATCTGTTGATCACCTTCAAACCTTCCTTACACACGTGGTCGGTAAATTATTAGTGTTAGACCTATGCAGCTAAAAGGTCTTCTTGCCTCATTTTTGCTGTGCAAATATATTACACCATAACACGTCGTTATTTGTACAAAAGGTGCAAGTGCATTTAATATGAACAAAACATGTTCTTAGATTTAGGTTCGAGCTATTAGTGACCTGAATAACGTCCCGAATTGCATTAGTGATAAACGCACGTCGAAATTCACACATTATCGCCCCAAAACATTCCCTTCGCTGTAGCAATTTAAACTGCTAATGGTTACTCAGATTTATCTTAATAATAAATTAAGTATTGTTAGGGCCTATAAATGTTGTATATATGTATTCTTGGTTCATGTTTTCAATATTTTGTCTCACATATGGACCCCCAGGCCTGGTCATAGACAATATTTAGTGTTCACTTTACACACTACTGAATATGGTATTACTGCTATTTTATTTCTTTTGTCACTGTCTTGCATAGTATTTATAGTTTGTTTGAGGAGCCAGCCTGTCACTATATCCTGCTGAGGATCCTGTCCTGTTCAATAAAGTTTTTAGAGAAGTACTTTTGCATTTACTTCAAGTACATTTGTTTACTTTTTACTTGTACTTCAAGTACATTTTTCAAAAAGTACTTTTACTTTTACTTGAGTAGCTTTTTCCAAAGTTACTTGTACTTTTACTCAAGTACAAAATAAATGTACTTGTTACAGCTCTGCTTGTTATCACCATTTCACACCTGACCAATGTTTTCCAATGATTGTTTTTAGGTCAGCTTCACAATGAATAAAACACTTCCCAATATTAGTTTTGCTCGACGGAGAAGACCAAGGTCGGCAACTCCAACCCCATCAAGGTCGGCATCCCGACCACCAAGGTCACCTCCATCAAGGTCAGCAACTCCACCACCAAGGTGACCTCCACCAAGGTCAGCAACTTCCTCACAAAGGCCACCCCACCAAGATCTGCTACTCCACCACCAAAGTCACCTTCCTCAAGGTCAGTAACACCAACACTAAGGCCACCCCACCAAGGTCGGAATCCCCACCACCAAGGTCACCTCAATCAAGGTCACCCATTCCCCCGGCAAGGTCACCCACTCCGCCGCCAAGTCACCTTCACCGCAACCAAGTCGAAGTCAGCCTCCACACGCTGTACCCCAGCAGAACAGAACATTCGGAAATCAACGTTTACGGTATGTAATGTGTTGGCATCTCCATAATTTATGTTTTTCTTATGTTATTTGATGGTTATATTACAATCTTTGCTCATATTGATAATGAATTCATGATATGCAAGAAACACAGACAATATTCAGTTCGCAGAGGGACAAATGGTATTTGGTGGTTTTGTTTTATTTCCTGTTAGGACGATACGCTTGGGAAGGACCTACATTGTAAAGGACATGTTGCAGGCCTCCAAGCAGAGTCCACTCGAGGGCGTGAGATATGAGTTCGAATTTGCTGGGGAACGAGGTGTGGATGGCAACGTCGTCTTCAGAGATGCCCTGTCTGCATTTTGGCAAGCGGTCTTTGTTAAATACTTTGATGGTAAGGGAAATATAGTTCCCCTCATCCATCCTCACCTGTCAGGTACTGACTATAAAACTACGGGGAAATATTGTATGTTGGGATTCTGCAGCAAGAGTACTTTCCGATTTTGTTCAGCTTGCCTTGTCGTTTAGCTGGCATATTTGGTGCAGACAGTGTAACTGATACAGTACTCCTGGGTGGCTTTGGTAGGGTGCTTGGCAAATTTGAGGGTAATATGCTTGATAATGTCCTTGAAATGGGGGTTTGGATGACGATTTTTTTGACACGCTGCTTGATATCTTTGGGCGCTTAGGAGTAACTCGAAGAATTACTTCAGACACGGTTCGAGAGATATCGGTTCAGTATGCCAGAGTAATGCTCCTTCAGAGGCCGCTGTTTACCGATCAGAGTATGGAGTTATCAGTCAACACAGCCTTTCCGGGGTTCAGTTCTATCGACCAGATGGCATGCCTGTATAAGGTCATGAGACCAACTGGAAGGAAGGTTGCCGCGTTTCTCCATATTGAACCTGACACAAATCTGCAGAGGATAGTTGGGGATTATCTCCAAAGAGCTATCAAGTCCTTTGAAGAAGATCTCCTAATGAGATTTATTCGATATGCTACAGGCAGCGACACACTCGGGTTGCCAAATATGTGTGTGCAGTTCACAAAGCTGGATGGGATCCAAAGACGTATTGTTGCCCACACGTGTACTGCAACACTTGATGTGCCAGTAACCTACAACAGCTACAGAGAGTTCCGTACGGAGCTCATCTGTAAGCTAAACTCAGATTACTGGGATATCGACTACGTGTATTTTACTGTAGCTAATTATCTTAGGGACGACACGGTTCATTTAATTTAAGGAGGATGTATTAAAATTCCTTAATTGTTGTCTGGGCAAGTTTTGTCCCATCTATTAGTTGTATGTCGCATACACGTTTGTGAGGATGAAAACATCGCTACGCTGCCCATGGAATGAAACTTGCAAGTGTCTCATGGGTGTATGATATGATATGGTTTATTTATAATGTGGTTTATTTATATTCTGGTTTATTCAGCTGGTTCCACATACAATTATCTAAATAAAGACTAGATACTATTGAGCACAATACGATAACGAAGTTAGTGGGTGAAAAGAAGATCGGCATGTATTTTATTATGTAATGCCACTAAAACCGTGGTAGAAAGTAACTAGCTCCTTCTCGCATGTAATATTACAAATGCCTAGTCATATTACCCAAGCGCACACTAGTTTTCTGGATATGTTACTTACAATACCATGTAAAGCAGATCTACGAATAAGGGAGTGCGACCTGTACAATTACTGTGGTTGTACTGCCTGAGCGAGCAAGCCAAGCAGTAATGTGAAAAATGCAGTTACGGCATTAAATAATTTATTTATTATGTGTGAATGAGTGTCTGGCTGTAGGCAGTGTTGGCTATTTGTGTACGAATAATCTCGACGCATTACTTGAAGCGTGGCTTAATGCTTCTCAGGGAATAAAGTGTAAAGTGGCTTGAGCAGTAATAGTGACTGGATTCGGCGCTACTTAAGAACTTCTACCAATTTAAGTAATTATTTCAATGTCAGACAATTCATCGTAATGTCGATAACATTAAAATTAATGTAATTGCGTGATAAACCATACAGTGCTGGTCAGAAGCCACTGGTTATGTGAGTGGTTATCAGTTCTAACATGTACGCTGTGTGTGACTATTACATATGTGATGGTAAGTGCTGTATAAGAAACAAAACATGACAATTGTAATCAGATTATTAGATGATTGAGACTAGAAAGTTTCTGCGGTGGTGTTTACTGGATGTACACAAGTCAATAGGTACAGGAACAACATAATATCGATGTACGTTGTCGTTGAAATATGTTTTGACCAATAAAACAGTGTAGTCTGGACAATGTTCGACTGGATGAACTTTTGCTTGTAGTAAATGTAATTGCTGTGTTGATAATAGGCATGGCACAGTTGGGGAATCGACACTTGGTGATTCTTTAGTGGTACTGTCGTCTGTAGAAGAGGCAAGTTAACAAGAAACAGAACATATTCCATTTCTGGTCGCTGTTGTGGTTGTATAATTGGTAACTGCACCGGATATGGATAACTGGCGAAGAGTGCGGTTGTGTTCTGTCCTGATGGGGTGGTTGTTGTTCTGCTCAACAAAATTATCAATGCGGCGTTGAATTAGAGGAAAAAAGACGCAATGTAATGTAAACATGTGTGTATTCGTTGGCGAGATCAAGAAGATTGTTCTGTTCGTGGGACAGGAAAAGGTTGTAAAATACTTGAGTGCATCCATTAAATAGATCACGCCAGAACCTTTCCATGCTCTGCTTATGAGTGCTAGCCCAGGTGATCCCAGATCATGCATGCAGCGCTCCTAATTACGTCAGACAAGACAACGTCCATTAGAAAGTCGATAATAAGTACAAGCTGGAATGTCTTGGCGTGATCATGTGCTGGTTGTTTGCTATTGGATTGTTTTAGGCTGGTGCAATGGTAACGTTACGTTCATAGCAGTAGCAGTATTTAACATTTACTATTTTTATCAGCTTCTTTTCCCGTATCCTGGCAGTAACATTAATAATTCCCATACAGGGTTATGTGTCAGTATGTTGCAGCAAGTGAAATCTTTCAAATCGGTTCGCATGTTTTGTTTGTTTGATTACTCTCCACGATATTCACATGGCTATGTGTACTGGAGCGATAAAACGATGGCTCGTTAGCACGATAGCACGACGAGGCGATAACGAGTGAGCTCTTTGTGCCTCACTTCAGCTCCGAATCCCCGCAACAGTTGCCCAAATTCACCATCAAAGATATGAGTGCAACACGTGGTTGGCATGCAGCTTAGTTGAACATCGTTTCGTAAAATTGCAAGTTGTATTTATTATAAAGATAACTGAATTATGCAATACTCGATTATAAAAATACCAATCAAATTTAACGCGTAGGTGCGAAATGCAATATGCTGTGCATAGAGTGTGCATTTTGTAGAGAGTACTACGTATGTCTATGAAAAATTTCGTCAGTGATGTCGATGATTCAGTAGAAGATATATGACGTTGAAGACGAATATGCTGAAAGCGTGGTTGATGTTGATGACGATGTTAAAGACAAAGAAGACGATAACGGTTATGATAAATTTGAAGATTATGAAGATGATGATCATGATCATGAAGATTACGAACATCATGTCGACGAGGAAGATGAAATGGTGATGATAATTATAAAGATTAGTATAATAATTGTAAATGCGATGACGGTCATGAAGATAAAGAGAAGGCGATTACTAAGATTACGTCGAAGATGGTGATGACGATAATGATGATAATGAGGATGGAGAAGACGTCGATAACGACGACTTACATGCATACTCTCCATTAGTTTCTATTGTGAAATCATGCCATGTTGGATAAACTCTATGCATGCTATCTTGACTGCCCAAACATATTTAGTGAATGAGAAACAACCCTTGAAATAATAATGCATACAAATGTTCTCACGCTATCATTCAAATCCCTGAATAAGGTGACGGATAATTCCGAGGAAACTCGTGGAAAGTAGTTAAAGCTGTAAGATTGTTAATCATCTAAACACAATTAATGGATCATCTAAAAATACAAAGGGACAATTTCAAAATAAAAACATAACGAGTCAATAAAAAATATATCAGTTAAGGGACCATTTGAATAACAACAACAACAACAAATCACCAAATAAGGGGTCGTATCAAAACAAAAACATATGTAATCTCAATAATGTTAATTGCGAGTACACTAAAACAAATAAATGATATATCAAATTACATGGACAATATTTAAAATATAAAAAATTGAGAGGTCATTCTAAAACAATAAAGGATAATCTTAATGTACTCAAATGGCAAAACGTCTTTTCGCTATAACACATTTTAAGTCACTTTGAAATTAATTTTTATAAGAATAAAATTACTCGTTAAGTTGGTATTTTGATATGACTACAGATGATAGTTTTGACATAACCATTTATTTAGAATTAACATTTCTTTCTTCCCTTTTAATGTTCCACCTTCCAAGATTTGGAACCATCAGGTTAAATCTGATGAACATATATTGTTGAGTATGTATTCCCTAAGTGATATTACTGGGCATTGCAGAGTATCAGGCTGCATTTGTAACACTAGTGTTCGTGTAGTGAAATTCCTATGTTTGTATCAGATGACATTTATATTGTATCCGATGCCTTCTAGCCGAGGGATGTGGTTAATCGTTAATGTGTTTGAATGTTGAGTAGAGTATACAGCATCTCCAACTTGTAAGCATGCATAATATGTTAGGAGGAATAATGCCTTTAGCATGATCTGTATGTAGGTAAAACTTGTGCAGTAGGGAATGTTTTGTATTATTTGCCCCAGTTCGGTACTTCTCATGGGTAGCCTCTATAATGTTTGCTTTGATTCTGTTTTCTATATCCCTTGTAATGTCTTAGTGACAAGGAATGTGGCAGAATGGTCGGGTAATCAAATAGTTTGTGTACATTATAAATTGTTGAAAGGTATGTTTTTTATCGTTGAGCTTCGTAGCCCTTGCTGTTGTAGGTGCACAGTAAGCGTAGAGACCAAGATTGAAGTTCCTAGGAGTTTATGTTTGCATAAACTCCCTAATGTATCCCATTGTTGTTGATACTGTTTGTTTGTAGCTGTGCTGTTTGTTGATTTTATCAATTTAATTACAGCAAGTTTAAGTTGTCTAGTTGCAGTAGTTCCGGTATGTGTGTTGTACGCTGTTGCATACCACAGTGATGCAGCATATCTATCGTAACTGCAGTCAAGGTGGTAGTCGTATCTGCCTAGTAGAGGGTCTGTGGGTATTTTGTGTTTGCCTGGTGCTTGATGGACTGCGATTGCGTTGGCACTTGGCAGGTGGCAAATCAGTCATGTTGAAGTGGCGTGTCAATCGCTGCTGAAGCGAGCAATTATTTGGATCAACACAATGTAGTTAATATTTACCAAGCTTAAAATGAATGTTTGCTGTCTAAATTGAGACAGAAGTTCTTATACAGTATATTATTGGTTGGTAGTAATGGTTGAAACTGTGATATCTATCGTTAGAATATTGTGCATGAAAGGTCTTGTGTTGGTATCTGTCAAGTGTAGGGTAAACAGTGTTACCATCTGCCCGAATGTTTAGGTAGGGATGGTTTGACTATTGTTACCATCTGCTCTAATAATAGACAGTAAATGTCTTGAATCTTGTTACATGTTCAAATGTTAGATAGAAATAGTCTTGACTGTTGTTACTATCTGTCTGCACGATATTGAATGTATTGAATAGTGTTAACATATGTTCGATAGTAGTTTATAGAAATGTATTTGCAATGTATTTGCTTATAATTATATCAATGCATGCAACCTAAATTGAGACAGTAGTATTCATAAACAGTATTACTATCTGCTCTACCATTATGCAAGAATGGCTAAATCTGTGTTATCATGTGTCAGAAAGTTGTGCACGAATGGTCTTAGTGTTACTATCTGATAAGTGTAGGATAAACAGTATTACTATCTGTCAGAATGTTTGGGCAGGAATGGTTTTAATATTGTTACCATCTGCCCGAACATTAGACTGTAATGGTTTGAACATTGTTGCCGAATGCTAGGCAGGGATGGTCTTGAATAGTGTTCCCAACAGTTCGATAGTTGTTTATAAAAATGAATTTACAATGTGTTTGCTTATTACCAAGTGTGAAATTTATGCATGCTGTTTAAATTGAGACAGCAGTGCATATATACACAATTACCGTTTGCTCTAGTAGGCAGAAATGGCTGAAACTGTGTTATCTTTTGTGAGAATGTTGTGCTTGAATGTCTTAAATAGTGTTACTATCTATCAAAATGTAGGATCAACAGTGTTACCATCTGCCCGAATGTTTGGCAGGAAAGGTTTGAATACTGTCACCATCTGCCTGAGCGATAGGCAGGAATGGCATGTATAGTGTTACATCTGAATTAATCGACAATCAGGAATGAATTTAATACTGTCAGGATATGTCTGAATATTAAGCAAGAATGGTTTGAATATTGTCACCATCTGCCTGAAAGATAGGCTGGAACGGTATTGTCTATTGTCACCATATGCATGAATGGGCAATCTGGAATGGATTAAATATTGTCACCATCTGCCTGAATGGTTAGGCAGGAATGCTTTGAATACTATCACCATCTGTCTGAATATTAAGCAGGAATGGTTTGAATAGTGTTACCATCTATTCGAATGTGGACTGTTACTATCTGCCTGAATTTGTAGGCAGGAATAGTCTTGATTTTTTACCGTGTAGTATACACCTAATGCTGGGTATAAAATAGTTATAATTGGCATATTTTACACGGTTATAACGTTTTTATTGTGACGCAATGTATGTGGATGAACAGAAGTGATAACAACATTTCTTCAACGTAGACTTGAGTTACAATCTGCATTAATAAGTATATTAGCTTGCTACCATTTATGATAATATTGCAAACAAAAGTGTGTCTATGTTAAGTACTTGAGGGATAGATGATTATTCTTTCTTCCAGCGGAAGTGTTAGTGTGTGTACCGTCACGTGACCACGTGTCATGCGTACGTACATGTCCAAAATCCTCGGTGTGTGTGATATATAATGGAATTCTCTGTGTCGCAGAAATTTCTTAAAATGGTATTGAATTGGTCTACTAGTGTGTAGTACTATTGTGTTGTGTTACGTCCAGTGTTTTTGATGCATTAGAGTCTTGAACATATGATGTTGTAACATGACGTGCGTAATTTTCAAGTATGGAATTAACCATTTGTATTATCGTGTCTACTATTTTTAGCGGGCTGCCTCCGCAGGCTAAGTCATTGCCACCGATATATATCATAACATAATCTGGTCGAATTATGGATAGCTATTTTCTGGGCAGTGAATATTTGTAAAACACAAGATGTTGACTGCGTTGGTTGCGTTGGCTGCGAAATCCAAATGGCAGCCCTTCAGTTACTTTAGCCACATAACGAAATCATAACAATTGTTCCCGAATGTACTCACAAAAAAACTCACTTGTCATTGTATATTTCAATGGCCAACTGTTATAAATATATTGTTATAACAAATATATACATATCCTGATCCTGAAAACATGTTGACATTCAATCTCAAGAAAATTTATATATTTTGTGTTTTCGACTATTTCGACTACGTCGTCCGGTCATCGTCAGCGAAGTATTAAAGTCACGTAAATACACGAGCCTGCAAACGCGCATGTCCACACACACATGCACACAAACACACGCGCACACACACGCACACACACACACACACACACATACAAATACAACCATACACATACGCACGCATACACACATGCACGGATACACACACACACATACACACACACGCACACACACACACACACACACACACATTGGACTATTGACATCTGATCTATTGTAGGATCTAGTGTAGTGTAGAGTGGAAATTGAATGGTAAGTTATTTCAGGTGGATACACTATGGAATTATATTAATATTATGATCTGCTGCATCCAATAGAAATTAGCATCCAGCAGAAATTAAATGACCATGGGAAATAACTTCGATTCAAAATAATGCAATGATGGCAATTGCTCCCCTTGTTTTGTTGTTCCACGTGTAGGTGCTACCTTGTTGTTATGGGTCTCAAAACATCTAAACAAATAATTTACACATACAACTGTGTGTACGATAACAGGATACAGGCTGCTTCAGTACGAATAGCTGCGTTTTTATTTTATTTTAGGCGAATGGCTCAATACGTCATGATTTGCTCGAAGTAAGATTTAAAAACTACCGTCGTGACATTTAAAATATCCACATTTGAATTGCGTCAAACAACTCAGCCATTCTGTTGAGTTGCTTTGCAGCAGTACTGTCCGCACGTTCTCTGAAGGTCAGGTAAGGTGCACTATTTGTTAAGGAAGAACGTATGCATTGACAGTTTCCATAGCGCGCGACTCAACGTAAATTAAATATCGTTTTAATCTGTATTTACAAAATACCTGTCATACAGCATATAGTCTTCTTCCTGATCATGATTAGTCTTCTTCATAGTCTTCATCTTTATCGTCCTCTATTATAATCTTCACCTTCTTCATCATCCGTATTAACGTCTTCGTGTTCCACACCATCGTCATCATCATCATCATCACCGTCAACTATACCAACGTCATCACCATCTTCGTCAACATTCTTCGTTGTCGTGTCTTCACAATCATCATCTTTTACACTAGAAGAATAATTTTACTGAAAATGTGCATTGATCAACGGGTTTATCCGATTACAAGTATTATAAATATGCCAATGCATGATGGAGTAGTTCCGCACGAATTCGAGCAAGCGCTTGTCAATCATCTTATTAAAATAACTAAATCTGTGCGCAAATGACTTTAAGAATTACCGTCTTGTCTCTAGGCTTAGATTTCTGACGAAGGTATTGGAAAAGGTTGTTGCAAATCGACTCCAAGAACATATTTATTCACAGCACTTATCAAATTACCAACAGTCCGCATATAAGCGATTTTATTCAACTGAGACGGCTCTTCTCAATATACAAAATTACATTGTATGCAATATGGATAATAACAAATTGACTGCTCTCACCTTACTAGATATAACAGCTGCTTTTGATACACTGCATCACGACAGTCGTTTACATCGCCTTCATAGACCTTTTGGGAATTTCCTGCACAGCTCTTAAGTAGTTGAATTCATATTTTTTCCAGACCGATACCATTAATATATATGGCTCACTGTCTTGTGCAGAACATCTTCCATTTGGTATCCCCCAGGGTTCTGTCCTTGGCCCTGTTCTGTTTAGCTTATACTACGCCCCTTAGTCGAGTCATAATTAATCATAATATAAATCACCACGTGCATGCTGACGACATACACGTGCATATATCACTTTCACCAAATGATGCACATACATCTCTATCAACTTTAAATGACTGTCTCACTGACATCTTGTTGTGGATGGAAGCAAGTAAATTGAAGTTAAGTCCAGATAAAATCTGATCTAATTATTATTAGCATAAAACAACAACGAAACAAGGTTGTTAGCTACTTTCCAGTTAAATGGCTGGGTAATGACACAACACCATCAGATACTATTCGTAATCTAGGTGTTGTGTTTGACAGCGATTTCAGCTTTCACCAGAACAATTCTCAAGTACGTAAACCCTGTTTTTTACAATATACGTGATTTCCATCGAATTCGGCGTCATTTGTGTTTATCTACTGCTAAAACAGTATCAGTAGCTTTAATTAACAGTCGTCTTGACTACTGCAACTCACTTCTAAACAACATTGTTAAAGAGGATTTAGCTAAACTCCAACGTGTACAGAATTGTTTAGCACGTGTGGTATTAAAAGCACCTCTTTTCTAACCATCACTACCCCTTAAACAGTTACCCTGGCTTCCAATTGCATATCGAATAAAACTCAAGATAGCCACATATGGTGCCTTTTCTACGTAACACCCATCCTATTAATTAAGTCTATTTCGTTTTTTTTATATCCCCAGGAATCTCAGATTATGTGTTTCACATAAATTCTTTTTTTCCGAAAACAAAGCTTAAAGGGAATAAAAACATTTATTGCTTGAATTCATGTTAAATTAGATCCTGCTATATATTTCCATGTCCACCAACCAAAACAAATCCCCCAAAATCAAAGAATTAGAAATTCCACATTTTATGTTGTACATCCGGACTTTTTCGAATATGCATATTTTTGGCGCGCTTTTTGGGATGCTGAGATGTGACGTCAGACATGACTCTGCCGGTACAGCGACCGCTTGTTTACATTCATTCTCAGCAATATGACGGCAGAGGTGGCTGTGTAATGCGAATATCATCATGGTTCATTGTGCGGCATTCGGTTGTAATGCAAACTCTTCTAAACATAGAGCAACACACCATTTTTTTCAGTTCCCTACGGATCCAGTTTTATTTAAGAAATGGATCGCAAAAATCAAGCGAGCTAACATCAAGCCGACGAAACACAGCCGTCTTTGCTCCGGTCATTTTGAGAAAAACTGTTGTTGGCAACCCTTGGATATCCTGGTGCTCGAATATCGTTGAAAAGCGATGCAGTCCCAACAATATTCCCAGCAGTAGAAGCCGTCAATCCGCCGAAGACAGGCGTCGGCACGGGCAGGATCGACGGCCGCTTTGCCCGAGTCGAAGGCAAGCGGGTCTCGCAAGCGTAGTTCCAGTGCCGCAGTCGCCGCTGCAGGCTCCGCTGCCACTACAGCCGGCTCCGCAACTACACCCGTGGCTTCTTCGGGGTACCAGGTTCCTTCTACGAGTGATGAATTTACGAGGTCTGCTTTCCGAAAGCGGCAACGGATCAAGGTAATTCTTATATGTGATTTCTGCTATTATTATTATTCTGTAGGTCTAGTACAATGCCTGGACTGGACGGTCTCGTGTGTGTCAAAATAAGTTATTCAACTTATTGTCATTGTACCCTATTGGTTCCAATCATATCACGGAACTCTTCCTAAGTATCTTATATCCTAAATGTTGTAGTTATGCACGATACTACTATAATAAATCTACATATACTCAGTTTTTTGGAAAATTTGATAGTGTAATCAAATCGATTCAGGTGACTGTTTTTATCATTATCGTGGTTACAGGAATGTAAGGCAATAAAACAAAAACGTCAACAAATTAATTGATGCTAGTTTGTTAGTTATGCATTTAATTAATCTATGTACTTTTACATGCAAATAAGAAATAATTATTTTAATTATACTTATTGCCGAGTCAGGTTAGTCTGTTATCATAAGTTTTTTAAACAGTAAGAAGCAATACTTAAATATGTTCACATTCGGATGTGGGTCGTTGCCCAGCTACCAAGTGTGAAAATGGTAATTTGCCAAGTTGTGAAACTAACAATAAATGCAATGCAAGTTGCAAACCTATCTATTGTATATTTAGTAGATGATTAGTTATAACCAAAAATAAAATGTTCACAAGTAATATATTGTCATATTTTCCAGGTAATTGTTTGCATAAAAGTGTAACATAACAAAAGTAACTATGTCTCTGTGTAGATTATGTAAGCGTGATATCAATTATTTATGATGTTTTTATCATAGAATAAACAATACATACCTTGCAACTTGAAATTAATTTATTAATTTGTATTTTTCACAGCTAGGCAAAGTCTTTTCACACTTGGAAGCTGGGCAAATGACTAGACAAATGGATGTACTCCTTTCTGACAAGATGGTAAAAGACAGGATTTTGTTTGCTTTTGTCAGAAACCTACAACAATTTATTTTTTGGCAAATTCTATAAGGGTAATTTGTTATTTCAGTTATTTGCTGACATTCTGGCAGCAGCTCGAGATAGTCCACCGTCGACCAAGAATGGGTCATCTGAAGATACAGCAACTGAATATGACAGCTCTCGTACGGATTCCTGTGATACAGAGGATTCCACACCTGAGTCAGTCACAGCTTTCACTCCAAAAAGGAGCAGCAAATGCTTTCAGGTTGACATCAGGCCATCAACTCGCACGAGAAGAGTGCAAGCAGTCTGTGCATCAGAGCAGGTTGCTGTGCAGGTGACATCAGCAGTGAGGTCAACGAGTGTGCAGTGCAGTTTGTTGACTGGTCCGATTAGTGACTCGAGTGACTCAAACGGGGAGGAAGTGACATCTGCTGCAGATCCAGAGTATGTTTGCTCTGACAATGAGTCGACTAGTCGTGACAGCAGCAACAGTGACAGCGATGACCACGTCGACCAGTACACTGACACAGAGGAGGGTGTTACAAACAAGACTCCCTTGAGGAAAGATTGCTGCCCTTCCAAGGAAAGGTACTTCTTGGTGGCGTCATCTTTTCGCACGTTGCCGAAACTGCACTGGCCAAACCAATGTCGCAGTGCAGCAGTTTCTCGGCTCAATGGGAAGTTGCCCTGTAAAGATAATTGGTCTGTAGATATGAAGCTATGCTATTTATTAGAATGTCATAGGTAAAGTGATCAACAAAATGGACTAGATAACTTGTTTATCAATGGGTATTTGCTGAAGCCATATTCTCATCTGCCTGCAGGGGAAGTATTCCCATGGGTGTTGTTTGGCTTATAACCATTGTCTGTGCACCGTGTGGTGATTCACATTGTGTTACCAGGTCTACACAGTTACCAACATTTGGAATGATTCATCCCAGTAACACTGTGTTATGAAACTTGCTTGATGAATTTGTAATGATTCAACCCAGTAAAACTGTGTTCTGAAACTTGCTTGATGGATTTGTAATAAATATGTCACACAAAAAATGTGATCAAAAATGCTATGTCCTTATGATTTTTATGGACATAGTCGTAGGGCACATACATACCCACTGGTAGCATCTCACATATAAGACCCCTAAGGTTACACTAAACCCCTAGGTCTAGGACATAACCCTTCAGGCTATAACCCATTACCATAATTATTCAATTGTTCTGCATGTTGTTTTAATGTTTATTTTGATTATATAGTAGCTATATTGTTATGTGTCAAACTCAGAGTAATACAAATCATTGTTCAACATAAATGACATAATCTAGAGCTGTCATTATATATGATATTATGGTCATCTCGCGAACAACTGTCCATCTAAAAAAGTGTGGGTTTTGTCCAGAGGGGTGATATCGTAAGTAGCTATAACGTCGTAAACTCGATCCGCATAAACCAGAAAACCATGCTTACGACGTTCGTAACTTTGTGAAGTTTGTCTTTGACAAGTCTGTTTACAATTACTTCGTCCGATGACCTACTTAGCTACAACCCCTAGCTAACTCTCTGTACAGCTTTAACACCGCATTTTATAATATAACAAGATTTAACAAGATTTCCACCCAGAGAATTAACTCTAGGTGGCAGGTGGACAAGGAAGCCCTTTGGCTTATCGAGAGTCCGACCCTTTTATCTATGTGTATCCCGCCCGTCTGAGGTATGTGTCGATTTTATTTTTAAACATATTCACGCTACTAGCACCCACACAATCAGCAGGTAATCTGTCCCATTCATTTAGAGTCCTTTGTGAAAAAGAAAACTTTCTTATATCCAATTTACTCTGCTCCTTTGCTAATGTAAGTTCATGTCCTCTAGTCCTTCTATCTTTCTTAACTGAGAAAAACATATTTCTATCAATATTTTCATAACCCTTCTATCTGATCTCCTCTCAATCTCCTGGTTTTTAGGCGTATTTCGTAACTAAGATCCCTCAGATTTTGAATCATTTTAGTTGCTCTCCTCTGCACTCTTTCTAGCATATCTATGTCCTTCCTGCGATATAGCCTCCATGCTTGAATACAATATTCTAAATGAGGCCTAACTATTGTTTTGTACAGCGGTATTATTAGCTCTTTTTCCTTATACGTTATGTTTCGCCTAATTAATCCAAGGATTTGATTTCCCTTTGAAGCTGCAATTCCGCACTGCTCTGAAATCTTCATATCAGCACTAATGGTTAACCCTAAGTTCTTTTCTTTTACAGTAGTACTTAGTACAGTACCCCCCATTGTATATTCTACTTCTTCGTTCCCATGTCCTGTGTGAAGGCATTTACATTTCCCAAAATTGAGCAGCATTTGCCATTTTTCAGACCATTTGATCAACCTGTCAAGATCATCTTGTAAATGCTGTCTATCTTCATCATTTTTAATCCTTCTAAACACTTTTGTATCATCCGCAAATTTCAACGCCTTGCTTTTTATTTCATCATCCAAATCGTTGATATATATTAAGAATAATATAGGACCTAATACTGATCCCTGTGGTACCCCACTCAATACCGATTTCCAGTTTGAAGCCTCCCCATCAACTACTACACGTTGTCTTCTGTCAATCAGCCATTGTTCTATCCAGTTTATTATACCATTTCCTATGCCATGGGCCTTTAGTTTAAGCAGTAATCTTTGATGTGGTACTTTGTCAAAAGCTTTTTGAAAATCTAAGTAGACGATATCTACTGGTGATCCCTCATCTACCCACTTAGTGATGTCTTCCAAAAAACATAACATATTTGTTAAGCATGACCTCCCTTTAAAAATACCATGTTGAGGTGGGTTTATCAAGTTTTGTTTAACAAGAAAATACACCATGTGATCTTTAATTAGTCTTTCTAATAATTTACAAATCACTTATGTTAAACTCACTGGTCTATAGTTCTCTGACGTGTTTCTCGAACCTTTTTTGAATAACGGTATAATGTTTGCTTCTTTCCATTCTAAAGGAACCACTCCCTCTTCTAATGACAAGTTGAAAACTGTTGCAAGTGGTATGCTAATTTGTTCTACAATTTCCAATAATAGTTTGGGTGGAATACTATCCACTCCAGGTGATTTATTATCCTTCATAGCCCTTATTTTCTTAGCTACAATTTCCGGGGTTACAATTAATTGTCCTAAATAGTCTGAATCTGCCCCCTTGAACTTAGCCTCTGGTATTGGCAGTGAACTAATATCTTCCCTGGTAAACACTGAACTAAAGTACTCATTCAGGTCTTCTGCCATTAAGAATCCCTCTGATATTATATTTCCAGCACTATCTTCTAGAGGACCGACCTTGTCTTGAACTTTCTGTTTGCTTCGAACATACGCATAAAAACTCTTGCTGTCATGTTTTATATTACTAGCTAATTGTTGTTCATAGCTTCTCTTTGAATTTCTCATTTCAGCTGTAGCTTGGTTAAGTGCTTCTTTATAACTGTTGTAGTCTTCATAATTTCCAGTACATCTATATGACTTCCGCATCATTTGTTTATACTTAATTTTTCTAATGGCTTCTTTCGATAAGTGTTTCTTTTTGGACCGTTTTCCTTGTTTTTTGAAGGGTACAAATTTATCGACTATGCACTTAATTTCACTCTTTAATATATTCCAGCATTCTGTTGCCGTCTTATTTTTCAGTGCCTTATTCCAGTCTATCTTTGCTAAATATTTCCTCATCTCCTTATACCTTCCTTTGTGGAAATGTCTCCTATACTGCTTTTACTATTCCTTTCTGATTTCACTTTGATGGTAAAATGTTTCTGGTTGTGATCGCTACTCCCCAGTGGCTCACATATCTTGACATTGTCAACTTATTCATTCTGTGAGGACAAAACTATGTCTAACACATTCTCACCCCTGGTTGGTTCTAGCACATGTTGAGAAAGGAATGTATCTTGAACTAAAACTAAAAACTTTTGGTCCTCTCTCCCCATACTCTGTAGAGATTTCCATTGTATATGCCCATGGTTAAAATCCCCCATAATAATACAGTCCCGTTTGCTTACTTCCCTTATAGCGTTTTGTATTTTTTCATTCTCTTCTATGCTTATGTTTGGACTTCGATAAACTAACCCAACTGTTAACGTTGAGTTTCCTGTAACTATGTTACACCAAACAGCTTCTTCGCAATCTGCTTCTCTTTCTAATTTTATTTCATAAGCCTGAATAGATTCTTTAATATATAAAATAACTCCACCTCCCTTTCTTCCTATTCTATCTTTTCTAAACATTACATATCCTGTCAGTCCCAATTCAGCATCTGATATATCGGTGGTGGTCCAGGATTCGGTTATAAATATTATATGAGGGTCAATATCTTCTACCATAATGTTTAGTTCATTTCTTTTGTTTACTATACTCCTTGCATTTAAACAAACACATTTATATCCAGCTTCAGAAGAGTTTTCCTGACTGTTATTTGCTGATTTATTTGTGCTGCCTTTATCTATGCCTCCATTTTCAGGCTTTTCTGTGAGTCCCCCCTGCGAATCTAGTTTAAATAGATGCAACCTGTCCCACTGTCAACAGATTGCAGCAGATTCTCTGAGAAAACTGCTGCCCCCTTTCCACTAAGATGGAGGCCATCTCTCATGTACATATCTTCCCTCCCAACAAAGTATTCCCATAAATCGGTGAATCCCACCCCCTCTTCTTCACACATCTGCTCAGCTAGTGCATTGATCGCCATCCTCTTGCAGTTTCTATACGTTGCCCCCCTTCCTCCCATTACTGGCAAAATTCCTGACAAAATAACCTGCTCGACTCTCGTCTTCTTTAGCTTCCTCACTAACTGTCTATACTTCTGTACTATCGCAGTTGTTCCCTCCCTGTCTGCATTATTTGTTCCTACATGTACCAGTATAGACCCCCCTTGCCATGTCCCAATACCTTCTCTACCCTGTCAGTTACATGTTCAATCTTAGCCCCCGGTAAACAAACAACGATGTCCTTCCCCTCGCTTAGTGTCTTGTCCGTCTTTCTCATAATGGAGTCACCCATAAACACCCTCTCTTTCCTCATTGCCCCCTCAATCACTGCCTTAGAATAGCTCCTTCTTCGGTTTGCATCTATCTGGTTGTTGTCTTTCCCCCCTGTCGTCTTCTCTCCTGTCACATTCTCTTCTGATCCATTCTTTCCTGTCGCTTTTTCTCTTGTCACCTTTCCTCCTGTCAGCGTCCCTTTTATCGACTTCTCTTCTATCACATTTGCTCTCACTTCCTTTCGTCCCTTCTTCTTTCGTCCCATCTCATTTTCCACTCTCCTTTTCCGTTCCATCTTCCCTCCCTCCTTCTCTACGGTCACTTTCTTCCCTGTCACCTTCACGCTTGTCATGTTTTCTGTTGTCGATTTTCAAATTTCTTCCCCTCCAATCGCCTTCCCTCCTCTCAATCTCCTTTCCTAAGTTTTCTTGCCACTGCTATTCTCCTTCAGTCTTGCAGTATTCTCGCCTCTCTCCTTGTCGTCTCTCTCCATTCGACCTGCCTCCTTGCTAATTCCCATCTCCATTCCCTTCACAATATCTGTCAACCTAACTATCTCCTTCTGCAGACACTCCACCTTCCAACATCCAATGCACTGAAAGCTGAATCCTTCCTCCATGGTTTCTGCCCATGACTTTCCATACCCGGACAATGCAAAATCTACCCAGCTGTGGCAGTGATCGCACACCAAGTGTCGCTTTGCCTTGACTTTCCGCTTGCAAGGCGCCATATCCCGATCAGAATTTATTTAATAACTTAACTAACTTAGTCTTTATAAAAACTGTTTCCTGTGTACTACAGCACACTTTAGGTTACAAATTTCAATTACACAGCCGACTATTTATCCTAACACGAACGCTAACATTACCGGTAGTGACCTAATTTAAATACAATCAATTACGTTATGTTAGGCTGCTTTATTTATTTAGGTTACGCCGCCCGACTATCGCCCTTGCTTAATTTTAACAACAATGCTACCTAATCAAAATATCTAGCAAGTACTGGCTTACATAGATATTATCTTATGTAAGTAGTTTGATGGTTGTTACTTTATCTCCTATATATTCTACCACATAATCAGGTTTGTTAAATCTTGTTTACAACTTATCGAAGGCTAAGCCGCCTAACTGAGTTACCCTATTATCACTCACTATACTAAGGTGTTCTAAAATACTTTAACTAACTAACTTTAAGCACAACTGCTACTCAATATATGTTTATTGCAACTTTATGAATGATATTAAGGCAAGAATAATACTTATCAATCAGTAATTCCACTTGTTTATCAACTTTTTTACACCACCAATTTCTACGATCTATCTCCGCCAAATATTGCCTCGTACTAAAACGATATAATTGTTGTTGTCGACAGTTTTCACACCATATGTGTCATTATAATGAAATTGAAGCTTACCAATACCAGTCGGTTTTGCATGAGCGAACATTGTGACTGTCCGACTCCGCATCATCTTCTTCGCTACCGTCGCTGAAACGCTCGGAAAGAGCGGAATTAGACGAATCATCCGCTGTAACCGTTCCCGCTAGTGGCTCAAAATCGTATGATTTCACTTGAAACTCTGGGAAACTCCCACTAGCTATGATGTTACAAGAGAATGGGGAGAACAACAATGGCGATGCATAGAGGTCAACAAAGCCGCGAGTCAGGATTGACGTCACGATACCACGTGATCGCCTAGCTCATTAAATTTCAACTTTCTGCGGGAATCTCTACACAGACGGGTTTAAAATAGAATTTTGTCTACAAACGTATTTTTCTGTATTTTTAAAATGTTGTCAAATGTTACATACAATGTTAATCTTTGTGTACACATGGAAAACGGATTTTAGCTAATGCCTTGTTTTGATTTCCTTTAATATTGGCAAACGTGCTCTTTCTGTAGCTGCACCAAAATCTGTAATAAACTTCCTATCGCTTTAAAATCATTTGAGACCATAGATACCTTACGTAGAAAAACTGAAGATTTA
This sequence comes from Escarpia spicata, assembly GCA_963995525.1. Lineage (NCBI taxonomy): Eukaryota > Metazoa > Annelida > Polychaeta > Sabellida > Siboglinidae > Escarpia > Escarpia spicata. Next base: position 33,706,256 of record OZ023212.1, read on the forward strand.
TTTATTTGAAATTACATTCCCACCATCATAGTCGGCGGTCCCTTGCGTCGGCGACTACTCTTGCTTGTCCACGGTAACAATTCTACTTCTGATATCAAATTCCTGGGGATTTAGGCCCTACAAAAGTTTATAATTATTACTATTATTATTATAATATTATTATTATTATTATTCACCCTAATCATCATCATTTTCATCATCACCTTCATATTTACCTTCATCTTTTCAATTACTTTCATCACCGTCGTCACCTTCGCCTATATTTTCATCATCGTCATCATGTTCATGTTCATCATCAAAATCGTAAGTTTCGTTGTCATTATCTTGATCATCACCATCGTATTCTTCTTTGTTTTCATCTTTGTTATCATCATCATATCCATCGTCATCATTATCAAGATAGTTTTAGTCTTCATCTTCAACATCTATTCATCATTCACTTCGTCATCATCATCATCATCATCAGCATCATCATAATCTTCGTCTTCATCATCGTCTTCATTGTATCCTTTTATTTATCTTGCTCATCTACTTGTTATCGACATTATTTGATGGTTACTAATTAACCTCCTGCTAATACAAAATGGGTCGTTTTTACAAAATTAGCCTGATTGTTATTACAAGTTTGGTCATTATTACCAAGAGGGTTGTAATAAGCAGCAACTCCATTATTCTCGAACAGACATGTGTTTAAATGGCTGTGTTCGATAGCGCTATTCTGATCAATACGCATATGAATGATTCAACAACAACTTACCGACACACAAAGCAAAATGCTACCTTTTGATGGTATGCAAATTTAATGTTCAGATGTGATCCGCCTGCACATGAAAACAAGCAGTTTGATTTCAAAAAAAGCTTAATCTGTCTAACTCATTCTATTGGTTGCAATGTTTTGTGGTGGGCCTGGATTTCAAGTATAGCGGATTTGACAAAGAAGCTTGTTGTTGTAAGCGCTGCCAATGACCATGAATCCGCCGTAGTGGACAGCGGCGCTTGCCCCAGATAATTCTTGTCCATCGTTCTAGTACACCTCCCCAACGTCTGACACCCTGGAGCCACCGTCACACATCGTCAGCCGAAACACCTACACCGACGACAGGGTGTTATTGTAATCGGATAGTAAATAGTTTAACTATATTACAGAAATAATGGAATACAGAAATATAGAGCGTGGGGTGAGATAGAGATAGATAGATAGATAGATAGATAAAGATAGATAGATAGATAAAGAGAGAGAGAGAGGGAGAGGGAGAGGGAGAGGGAGAGGGAGAGGGAGAGGGAGAGGGAGAGGGAGAGGGAGAGGGAGAGGGAGAGGGAGAGGGAGAGGGAGAGGGAGAGGGAGAGGGAGAATGACAGACAGACAGGCAGACAGGCAGACAGGCAGACAGGCAGACAGGCAGACAGGCAGACAGGCAGACAGGCAGACAGGCAGACAGGCAGACAGGCATACAGACAGACAGACATGCAGACGGACAGACGGACAGACGGACAGACGGACAGACGGACAGACGGACAGACGGACAGACGGACAAACGGACAGACGGACGGACAGACGGACAGACGGACAGACGGACAAACGGACATATAGGCTTGCAGACAGATACAGACATGCAGACGTGCAGACGTATCGACATAATACACATATAGACGGGTTTACTTATCGACATTAACACACATACGTACGTACGTGCAACAGACAGACAGAGAGACATAGATGCATACAGACGTCCCGATATTAAGACACACATACAGGTAGAGAAGCAGACAGACACAAACAAACATCATACATGCAGACAAAGACATACAAACAAATATATAAAAAATATACTAACATAAACAAGATAAGTGCATATCACATAATTCCACGCATGTAAACACAAACACACGTTTCCATATGTTTACCATCTTGTTGAACATTCATTATTAATCTGTTTTTTAAAACTATATTTACATTTCTGACCGTTCTTTGAAAACTATGCAGTAAATATGCATGGTTACCACCATTAAATAAAACGTTTATTGTATTACGTGATTATTAACAGCATTTTACGTGTTTGCTATGGCACAGAACTCCACATTTAATTATTTTTTCCGCCACAAATTGATATTAATACACGCTTTACATAAAATTGTTATGACGAAACGAATGAATGGCTTCTCTATCATCCGCGCCAGGAAATATGACCTGTATTACCTGCGATGGCGATATAGAATTGTGAGGTGGTTGCGTATATTTCAGAAGCAAGGTGAGATCAGCGTGCGCTGCTACCCACAAATCTCCGGTTGCAACGTCAACGTCAATGGCATCGACCCATGAGCACATTGGAACTACCTGAAAACACAAATCAACAAATGTACATGCTCACAACGCCATGCCATTACTTCATTCTACTATATTATGCTTCGATGATATTAATTAAATATGAATGTATCTTAGTTTGTGGATGTACAACATGTCACACAAACAAAATGAATTAACCACACCTTTGTATCAGATAGTTAGGCCACTTAAGAACAATTCTGGTTCCAAACCTGTGCAGACCCAAATGATTATCCTTGGCAGACAATGGGTAAGAAGGTAAACTCTTACACCAAAACCATAGACGCTGAGTCTTGGCGGCGGTAAATAACATGGATCCAAAAGAATTACATTTAACAAAACAGGAACTTGTACGCTGTGTTCATAGACCTCGCAAAGGTCTTTCACACCACCAAATGGGATCCCCTTTGGACCGTCCCGACATAGCTTGGCAGCCCTAGTAAATTCTTGAAAATCATCAGCCTATTCCGCGACGATATGACTAGGTTCGTCCTCTCGAACAGAAACGTGCCAGCCCCGTTCAAAATATCCGACGGCGTCACGAACTATGCGTGATTGCCTCACCTTTATTCAACCTCTTTTTCACCTGTATCCTCAACCATGCACTGAAATTTAGCCTGAACGGTGGAATGGGAATCCCGACGGAGGAAGTTTCATCTAATGGCGGAAGAGTCAAGTTCCTTTACCAACCGCAACGACACCCCAGTCAGTCAGTGATGCGGCGACGGAAACAACGAAAGAACACGATGAACACAATTTCAGACTCCTGGTAGAGGTTATTATAAAAATTGGACACGCACGCGCCTGTATGTGTGTGTGTGTGTGTGTGTGTGTGTGTGTGTGTGTGTGTGTGTGTGTGTGCGTGCTTGTGCGTGTGTGTGCTTGTGTGTACGTGTTTGAGCGGATACTATAATATTAAATTATGTCATGAGACAGTTAACTGAAGAATCTCATATTCCTTATCTTCGTTTTATCAACAGAGAAAAGATTAGTAGGCGGTTTCGATAAGTAGAAATCACAGATCTTGCTGATGATATTAGACGTAATAAGTGTTATCATCAAGTCTGCACAGACATTAGTAGAACATATCCAGAAAAAAATGCAATAACTGTTGGACTGACTATTAATGTGAATCAATCCACGGCCATCACTATCAATGTAAATATGAATATAACTTAGTCAATTATATGGCTCGTGGTGAAATACTTGAGGTTGTAAATGAATTCTGGTATCTAACTTCCTGAATACGTACCAAAAGGCGAAATATAGCGTATAAGCACAAATAACTAATAATACCACTGTACAAAACAATAGTGAGGCCTCATTTAGAATATTGTATACAAGCGTGGAGGCCGTAGCGCAGGAAGGACATAAATATGCTAGAAAGATTACAGAGACAGAAGAGAGCGATTAAAATGATACCAAAACTGAGGGATCTTAGTTATGAAATTCGCCTAAAAGAATGTGGTTTAACAATACTAGAGACCAGGAGATTGAGAGGAGATCAGACAGAAGTGTTTAATATAATAAATGGTTATGAAAATATTGATAGAATTTTTTTTCAGTTAAAAATATAGAAGGACTAGAGGACATGAAGTTACATTAGCAAAGGAGCAGTGTAGATTATATATAAGAAAGTTCTAATTTTCACAAAGGATTGTAAAGGAATGGAACAGATTATCTGCTGATTGTGTGGGTGCTAGTAGCGTGAATATGTTTAAAAATGCAATCGACACATACCTCAGAAGGACGGGATACACATAGATAAAAGGTTTGGACTCTCGATAAGCCAAAGGGCTTCCTTGTCCTCTTGCCACCTACAGTTAATTCTCTGGGTGGCAATCTTGTTAAATCTTGTTAAATATATAATGTATGATCGATCCACGTGAAAGGTCTTATCTATGCTCCGGCCCCGGCCCATCAGTGGTGGATGACCAGGCTACATATATCATAAGGTATGCCTCATTGTAAGAATTGCCCCATATCGTAAGAAGTATATAATATGCACGCTACATAGAATACTGAGTAATTACACAAATACTCATACACGTTATATGTGCATCAATATTGACACACATAATATGCGTACAGTTGTATCGCGTTATCAATTTTTGAAAATGTGACATTAGAAAAAACAATAATAAAATATTTCTTCTCAGAATGGATTATTTAAAGTAATTGTATAATAATGTGTGCAATTGTTAGCAGCATTACTATGTTTAAACACAAAATAAACAATTATATCATAAGTGTCTGTTACACATAAATGATTTTTTTTTGGATTATCAACATAAAACCAGTGGCTTCCTTTCTGTTTGTTTTTTTGCTTCGTTTGGTGTAACTGTCATTTTGTGAAATGTTAAAATGCCTCATCAGTTTACACTGTGTTCATATGTCACACTATAAAGTAGAGCGAACAAGACAACCACACGTTGTCTTTTTTGCAAGTCCTCCTAGTCTTATGTATATTCGGTAATATTCGCAAACATACTTGTTTCTGAAGCAAACATTGGTCACCTTGAGAAAACGTAACCTGTGTTTTTGTGTATTAAACACGCTACCTTACCTGCAGTAATTGCAACTTGTTCCAATGCCGGGCGTAGATGTTCAAACGTTTGCCACCAAGCTCTGTCAAATACAGGTATCTACAATATGGCACGAATCACATTATGGCATCAAACCTAGTATTGCACTTCTCAGTCACATTACGTACCTGCCAAATGGTTCATATGAAAACGGAGCAATACTAACAAATTATATAGCACCTGCAACCCCAAAGGCCTGAGGTCTGAGGCGTAACATGCACGAATTAATAAGATCTTTCTACCCAGTTAATTAAACCATTTCCAATGCCATGGGCCTTTAGTTTAAGCAGTAATCTTTGATTAGTAACACATCGAATGATGCATTTGTAACAGTCGAAGCACACCTACTGGCATCTTAGTTATCTTCCGGCGAAAACCAGAAGGGTTTACTTCGATGTAGGAATATGTAAATGATGCCCCTCAGTCGGAATGTGAATACCATAGGTCGAATAACATTGGAAACTTGCTACACTGATTTTAACTTAACGCCGGTCAAAAATAAAACTTTGTCTTCTATGCTACCATTTATATATTTTCTCTTTTGTAACCATTTCAAAGTTAATTGAAACCTTTATTCTCTGGCAACACTCTCGCTGTCCCGTATTGTTGCAATTATCATGGATTTACTAAACTACATATTAAAAACAATTTATTATTTGTTAATAAACATCCCACAACACGTCGTCATATTCGGCTTAACTGAGAAAATTGGCATATGTGACCTGTCTCTGGAAGTGTCGGTAGCATATTCTTTGGTAGTCAGTAGCTTTTTCATTCACGTTGGATGTGTTCACGGGACATATTTTTCTCGAATGGCATCCGAATCCAGGGATTGTCTAGCGTTACGCCTGCATAAAGAGATCGCATACACAATATAATACACTACACCTACCTGCCATTTGAAGACACACTTATGCCGTCCGGAATAAAACGTCCCTTTAACATAATACGCCCCCAGGTGCCGTCGTAGAAACCAACATAGCCAAGCCGAAGACAACGATTCAGCTCCTTTACTAAATCGGATTTGAAGTAGTTGGTGAAGTAGAAACGGTCTTCACCCGTCGCCACGAGGTCATTGAGGCTGACAAACCATATATATATATATATAGATATATATATATATATCCATTATTTTGTATGGTTTATATATACAGTGGAAACTCATACAGTAAATTATAGGATGTTAGTTCCACTAATACGGTCACCTCGCTAATCAGGTCACGTTTGTCCAATTCCAAATGTGACCTTAATAATGATGTTCCACTGTATTTGTTCATTGCAATTGTATAAACCATCGTTTGTTCACGAAACGTTCACGTAACGATTATATAGACCATTTGTATTATATTAGAAATTAAACATTGTATATTTGTACTGCTACCCCTAATCCAGAAGTGATCAAGAGTTTTTGGGAGCATGAAATACAGTAACCTGAAAACGATTTTAACCATTATATGAAACATATATAAGCGTATCCAATCTGTTGACAAATGACATCATATCGAATAGCCAGTGTGGCGTCAATTGACATTAAATATATCTGGTACGTTCTCACGTGGTATAACTTTCTTCTCTTCGCGTCGAAACGAAACTTTTCCACCGTTTCGTTGTTCCCATTATGATTTATTACAAATAGGAATACTACGTCTGAAACAGTGTCATACATTATAACTGTTAATCCATAATGTACCTTTTGATCCGCCCACATGCTGAGTGACATAATGTGCTAAACCACTATGTGTAAGCCTCTTAATTAAGACGTGTACGTAAATAACTGTGCCTAAATATTTAAAAAAAACTAACACATCTTGAAGACTAAGTGAAAATAAATTGTTTTGAAACATTGCATACGTAAACTTAATACTCTTTCAAGTAAAGTGCCAAATATGAACCTTTGTAGTTGCGAACTCATATCACTAAGCCCACTCAAACGTGGTAATCTGCTTGTCACTAAGTAACCAGCCCGCCACATGTTGCTGACGTCGCCATAGGCCATGCCGCTGAGCGCGCCCTATTCTTTAGCACGGTGACCGGTGGTGCGGCTTGTTATTTCAGACTGTACATGAAATTGCAGTAGCGTAATTTAATATTTATTGAAATAACAGTAAAGATACTAATCTTATGTAAAGGTCTGATGTTGGTTGTACACAAAAATTGTGTTAACTTGTTGAGTTAGTGCCGCTGGATGTACCCATGCTTTATTTTTAGATTTTGAGTTATTGCTGTTTGAACATCGCGAATGCTCAATATTTCATGATATCCACTAAGCATTCGAGATGTTCAAACAGCAATAACTTAAAATCTAAAAATAAAGCATGGGTACATCCAGCGGCATATTTATTATGTCTAATGTGATATCAAAATATATTAAATCCCATTGCAAGTTTGTGTATTCGCAATCTTCAAACGGCAATAACTCAACAAGTACAAACAAATCCTGTGTGCATCCAGCGACGGCTATTATCTTTACGCTGATATAAATTAATATAAAATTCCGCGATTGAAATTTTAGATACGGCCTGAAACACCAACCCGCATATATGCGCGTCATCCTAAACTCTAGCGGTGCTACCTGCGGTGACGTCACCTCGACCGTTAGATGCTGCAAAAAACTGTACAGAAAATGTACAAAAAAGCGCGTCCAAAAGGGGCCTTGAGCACTGTGACGGAGGTGGTTAAAAATAGTTGAATATCAGGACACTATTTTTAAAGTATATTTAATTTAGATTGGGAATAAAAAAGTTTCATTTCGCTTAGTGTTTAGAGGGACATAATCAGATCATCTACCCGGAATTAGCAGGCTTTATGTTTTTCCAACTGGACGTCTGCTGTATTGACCGTGGGAAAGTGAGCGTCGTTGAACATCAAAGGATATGGAAGTTAACTCTGCCCGAATAGGCCGTATTACTAATAACGCTGTTTTGAAACTGGATGTTTTGTTTCTGTTTGAACATGCACCCATGCTCGTGCGTTCAACTTGCGACCGTTGTTACGGGCTTACTAAACACAATTTCACAGGCAGTATACCATCAACATATTTAGTATATTCTCAAGAACATTATATTAATTAATACACGAATAACTATGAATAGACTACGTTCTTTTGAAACATGGCAGTGTCAATGGCGGTTTTAGACGACAAATAATTGTTAAAAGCATCATGTCCTGGAAGATACCTTACCGCGATTGGTGTCTTTCCAAAGGCTGAGACCTTGAGGAGAGAACGTTGATCTGTCGATATCTCCTACAATGTCGAGTGCGTGGACTCGCCGTCTGGGTTTGTTGAAGTCAAACAGGAATATATTGCCCGGATCTTTTGGATCCATGCCCTGTCCAGCAGCATATACAATATATTTTTTTCATCTTAGTTTCTTATCAAACAAAACAGTTTATTATTTTATATCTCCTACATCCTCAAGTCAAACAGGAATATATTATTGCCTCGAATGTGGGTATCTATGCCCTACCAACAACAAGGACGATTATATATATATATGTGCGTGTGTGCGTGTGTGCGTGTGTGCGTGTGTGCGTGTGTGCGTGTGTGCGTGTGTGCGTGTGTGCGTGTGTGCGTGTGTGCGTGTGCGCGTGTGCGCGTGTGCGCGTGTGCGCGTGTGTGTGGGTGTGCGTTTGTGTGTCTGTGCGTCTGTGCTTATGTGCGTCTGTGCTTATGTGCGTGTGTACGTGTTTACGTTTCTGCGCGTCTGCGTGTTTGCGTGTCTGCTTGATTGCCTATCTGCTTGTCGGCATGCAGGCATGTTTGCATACGTGAGTGTCTGCAGGTGTGCGTGTATGCGTTGTTTGCGTGCGTGCATATGAATATGAATATGAGTGTGAGCGTGCGCGTGTTACGATGAAACAGCTTAACACCCATATAAGACACATCGAAGTCACGTTAGCCGATGTGGGTCACAAACGCGTTATATGGTCAATATTGTGGACAACATATCAACGTCTTATCGCTTCGCCTGATGCACAATGCAGGTATATAAGAACCAAATTTAATAGATTATATAGTTGTGGACGTTATCATCTTTATTATGATTATCATCATGATGATTGGCGTCACCGTCACCACCACTGTCTTGTCCACATCCGTAGTTGTAGATGTACCACTTTTGTCACTATCATCACCACCATTGTGATAACAATTGTAGTCATCCATACACATCACCATTATCGTCACCATCATCACCACCATGATTGTGGTAGTCGTCTAACGTATGTTACATTACAATACCCATAGAGGAATGGTTAATATACGCACAAACAAAAAAATACACAAACACACGCACGCACATATACAAACGCGCGCGCACACACACAACACAATAATAACTAATACAAGCAGCCACCACTACTTACTGATGAGACAAAGGTCAGTCCTTTCGGTAGCACTTGGATGTCGTCAGCGCCGTGATCTAGCAGGCACGACACAACCACAGAATCATACAGGAAATACCGAGTAACACTACCACGAAATAAAATAGGAAATATCGAATAGCATTACGTTTGATACGATGCATATACAGGAAATAATGACAAGCAACATCTCAAACGCAGCCAAAACAATACTAGCTTATACACCACAATTAAACATAAAAGTTAATGTCGTTATCTACAGTAGCACTCTTCCTCTTCATAATAACTATGCAATACCTTCAAATACAACGTCGACATTTAAAGTATCCAAATACAACGTACTAGTTCTTCTTTTTATTAGCGCCGTACTACTTTGTGTGGTGGTTTACGAAGTGGGTTTAGGTTGATTCTGAAGAATACGGCATCGTGATCACTGATGCCGCGAGTGGTGTGAGTGTTGACGATCGTGGATGGATTTGAGGTGAGTATTAGGTCAAGGATATTGCCAGAAACGATTAGTACGGGGTCATTCACCATGTTTTGCAATCCAAATTCACTCATTATTTCTAGTAGTTTGTTGTGTTTGCTGGCAGTTCTATTGCTTGTGGTTTATTGGTTGCGCCAGATGATATAATGAGTTTAAGATCTCCTGCTATAACTAGGTTAGGAGGAGTTTTTGTGTGATATGTATATGTTCGTCAAAGAAACATGGAGAGCTTCGAGAGATCGAAGATGGACATTGAAGGGTCGGTAATAAGATGCAAAGTATATGCATTTGTTTCGTGCAAAGTGGATTTCTGTCATACTATTTCACAATTGGAGTTAAGGTTTTGATGTGGTTCTGCAACGATGACATCGCGAAAGCCTATAAGTACTCCACCATCATGGACATTTCTGTCTTTTCTTACAGCATCGTAGTATGGTTGTAGAAATCAGTAGGTGCGATAGTTTTCGTCTGTTTTGGTTTCAAGTTGGAATATGATGTCGCGATTGTTTGAATGGATTGTTGCCTTTAGTTGGATTGTTTTTTGACGCTGTTCGTGTTTATCAGAATACCACTGAGTGTGTTTCGTTTGGTTTTCCTGGGTCGTTCAGGGGTTGATGCATTTCGGGGATTTTGTCCAAACAGTGGATCTTGAGTTACAGCTAAACCGACACCTTGTCGATCTGACTCGACTAACTTTTGGATGTAGGCCAAGTTTGTGTAACTGCAAACACAACGGTGATATTAATGTAAGCGAGTTTCACTTAAGCAATATAGTACGAATACGTGTTATTATGTTAGCTGATGTGGAGAATTTTATTAATTTCTGTACATCCCTAATCTACCTGGACCCGAATATTCACCAATATAGTTGTCCTCACTTAATATCTAACAAATTTGATATACCTATAATTAATTACTATAAAAATGACAAAAGTATAAAACAGAATTACATTATTAATGTAAGATGTGTCAGAAACAAGTACGAATATATATAGGAGAACAGTCATAATGACCAACACACAGAAAAACGTAAACAGTATAATGACGGACTTACGCTAATTGACACCACAAGAATAACGATGGAAACAAAGACAAGACAAGACAACTAGTCGCGACATGGCTGTGTCGGCCGAAGAGCTTGAACAAAACGGAGTAGCGGATTTGACAACCACATAAAATCAGAGACAGCTTAGAAAAACGTGGACAGTTAGCTCCTGTTCGTCTGAGTCTTACTCGTAAAGTCGACATGTAACCGGAAACCAACAGTGAAGCAGACAGTTGATGAGTTATGGAATAACAGTTAAAGATCCGAAACACTTGACGGTGATGGATCTTGGCAACGGTGCAGGCTATCCTCAGCCGTATTCAATTGCATGTGCATTTACATGTGTATTAAATCAATGTACTGATACTAATATGTAATAAGATGTAGATACACAACATAGACATTCTAATTTCTCACAACAAAATCTGCACCATTTCAATACATAAACAATGCAACTTCTCGAAACAATATCTTCAGCGAGATGATGGTGCATTACGATGGCGCGATGGCGCACCGGGGTGTAATGATGGCGTAGTAGCACCAATTCATCAGCATAGCGTCGTTCCGAAACGACAGTGCGATACATCGACGGCGACGCGGTGATGGTAACACTCACTCTATCGCATCGCGCCATCGCGTTAACATCCGACCGCCTGGTAAGACTTGCTGATTCTCCTGCTTCCTCAACCGCCGAAATCGGTCCGACAATTTAGAGGACACACTGAGTATTGTTGTTGCTAAGTACATTGATCATCATCATCATCAACTTCGTTTTCGTCAATATTCATTATTATCATCATCGCCGTTAGCACATTCGTGTTCAACTAAATTGTCATCACCTTCGTTATCATTGTTTGATCATTATCTTCACCTAACGCATCGCTATCATCATCTTCGTTTTGATGGTCATCATCCTCAGCATCGAATACCACTTTATGATCGTCATCGTAATAATAGCCATAGTTTTCATCATCACCAAAATCACCATCATCATCATCATTATCTTTTTTTCAAAATTGGTCATTATCGGCATTGGGTAGCGCCATTACAATCCAGCGTCCAGCAGTTTGTGTTGCCAAATGGCAAGTACCGCTGCACACAGTATTTCAATAAGCGAAACAGCGTAGCTCCGAGCGTACAAAAACAGAAAAATATACATACAACAACACAAAGTTAGAACATGGAATGTACTGAATGGCTATTGTTTTTATACTATAAGTGCTAGAAAACAGCTTTCCATATACCACAGGACTGGATACTGCGCTATATAAGAACTTACCTTTTACTTTATATCCAGAATTGTCTACTTATGAAATAAATCGTAAACATGTAGACAATCTCCATTAGATAGATAAGCGCGAATCAAGTCACTCACTTGGAACTTTCATTCAAAAAAGGAGGCGATACGCAGTGCTCTAGTTTACCGATTTAGACCGATTTACCGTTTTTTAGTTTGTCAGTAAATTTTTGTTTCCATTAATGCATATTTAACTATATGACATAAAACAGTTGTGCTTCATTTCCCCTTTAAACAAACTGTCTTATTGGCGTTCCGTATAACCCACTTTTTATCTACTTGGACTCGATCCTCTAGCTATACACGACGCCAAATAACTACCCATTTACATGTACAAGGATTTATGCTGATTTTCAGATGTTCTGCAATACAAAATCCCATGCCACGCCTCTTAGTCAGTCAGCAAAAACTGTCAAACTGATTTAATGGTTTCTGCCGTCTCCCGCAGTAATACCAGTTACACGATTCGTCTCCAATGTCTGCTGATAACTAGGGCAAGCTAAAGTAGTCGTCTTTCTTTTGTTCTCCATGAAGCATTACCCATGTTCGATGCAAGATTAGTATAGGAAACGCAAAGTAGCTAGTCAATCTCAAGAATGTTTTGTTAGCGACATAAAACTTATCATAATATATAATAAGTTGCCCTATTACAAAGTAATACTCCAGCCAGTGTCATTTGGTCAGATAAAATTTGCTTGAATTACAGAAAACACGAGTAGTGTTTTACCGTAAAACACTACTAACACTTTATACTAGAACAATGGTGTAATTTGTTTTCGAGTGTGCCAAATTAATCTAAGTTATTTAACATAACGTATCATATTAAGTAAGGATTATGTCTTGTGTTCATAGATGAACAGTTCATTACATACCTCTAAACGTAGCCAATGCCGTAATTTCTGATAGGCAATAAACATTGTAAGGACCAAATCAGGTGTGGGACAAATGAGACGTTACGATTATGTAATTCCTTTCCAAAGAAACCTTCAAAGTCTAATTGAAATGCTCGAGCTATGGCAGTGTGTGCTCCATGCCCACAACACTCCTGGATATGTCATGTGTCATTTATGTGATGGTTCGTACATGTAGAAACAACCTCTGTTTCAGAGGAAACATACAGCTCTTCAAATCCTCTTATATACATATGAAATGTAACTTGTGAATCTCATTGGTGCCCATATTAAAACTTAAAGTGATCATGTTTTACCTCATACTGGGTAATATACTCCCTCAGTTTAGGTCAAAACTTAGTAGTATTCGCCTTCTTGGAATGGCAAATCATTGAGATAAGAAATGTTTTGGCCCAAATAAATTACTGGCTGAGTTTGACGAAACAGACACTAAACTGAGTCAAGGAGGCATAGATATGGAAATCTCTCATATCTGACAAAACATCGAAGGAGCTCTTGTTACTGTAACTGGAGACACACCAGCAATTAATTGGTTAGGTGGATTTAGATGTTTCATTTAGATGTAAATTTTGCAAAACATGTGATGCTACAACACGTGACATGAAGTTGACATTTAAACAGCTAAAGCAGTAACAATAGCACCTAAACCATATTGGAGTAAAATGTGGGGAATTAATAGAGACAGTTGCCTGGCTAGAATATCCGTATTTCACAATGCAACTCTTTTACGTAATTCCATGCATGTCCGTCTTGAGGGACTGATTCCATACTAGTTGCAGCTCTTCTTGTTCCAAGCTATCATAACAGAGAAGTACTTCATTTTAGATTGGCTAAATGCAGCCCTGTGCAGATTTCCCTACACTTAACTGGAAAATCAGTGCCACAAATATTTCAGAAATTTGATTTTGTTGACAGAAAGCTGAAACAAACGTGATCAGCAATGCTTACTTTGGTCAGAGTGCTACCCTTTATTCTCCTTGAAGAAGTACCTTAACATTATCAGACGTGGCAAAATGTAGTGCGACTTTTCCAAATAACACACATGATTGTCAGTTACTGTACATATGTAGATGTATTGGGAAAGTTGGAGCAAGCCGTATACGCACACCACACGATGTTTAAAAGGGAATATCTCAGCACAAGTGTCACTCCTAGGATGCATTACCTGCTGCACATGCCTGACAAGATGACACTATTTGGGCTTGGCAGACACCATTGGTGCCCCAGGTTGGAAGCAAACCATGCATTCTTTAACGGTATAAAATGCAAATCCTACAAAAACTTGCTGAAAACCCTCAGCAAGAAACACATACTGTGGTTTTGTTATAAACAACTTGGTGCTAATGGCATGCGGTCACCAAATAGTGTCTACAATGGAGATAGTATAGGGAAAGGAGGTGATGTAGATGTCAGGTCAGATTTTCCTGAGTTAGTAACGAGCATGGACCACATATGTCACGATG
>OZ023212.1:33723228-34000728 GCA_963995525.1 Escarpia spicata
CGTCCTGAATGCGCAGGTTTAACATATTGATTAAGGAAAACAATATTTTCTTCACGTTGCCTTTCTCAGCATTTAACTTTAATCTTCTCTCTGTTGCCCTACGGAAAATGTCGTTAAGATCATTTATGAGCTGATATAAGTAGCAATTAGTATTAGGAGTAGATGTCTATAAAGAAATGTAAATAACTAAGCTAAATGGTGGTCTGCAGAGAGTGAAAGGTAATGATACAAGAACAGAGCCCTAACTAACACAACATAAATAAGGATTGATTACAAAAGGTAATTCCAATCGTCACTACCTGGTGCCTGTATATATATATATATATATATATACATATATATATATATATGTACATATATATATATATATATATATATATATATATATATATATATATATATATATCAAACAAAACTAAGAGGTTACTGAAATACAAACTGTCCAGGGCCCAGAATAAGATATTAGCGAAGGGACTAAATTACGCGGTAACGCCAAAAAAAGTACCAACCGAGGAGTACGTCGTAGCGGCAGAACAAGCGACATGGAAACTACCACAAGAACAAAAAGACAAACTTCGTGCAGATATCACGGGAGTTCTGAAATCAGCAAAAGTTCCAAAACAGAACCTAACCAGACAAGAAAGAACAGCTTTGAAAGAGCTGCAGAAGGAGAAGTCCATCACCATACTCCCAGCGGACAAGGGAAAGGCCACAGTTATCATGGAAACGAAAGAATACCAGGAAAAAATGAAAGAAATGCTAAGTGACGAAGCGATATATGAGAAGTTAAAGAAGGATCCGACCAAGAAATATAAGGCAGAACTCATCAGAATGGTAAATTCCTTGGAGAAGGAGGGGAAGATCACCAAAGATCAGTACTGGTACTTATATCCTACGCTAGAAAAAGTACCACGGATGTATGGATCACCAAAAATCCACAAGGAGAAGGTGCCACTCAGACCAATTGTCGACTACACACAGCCAATAGCATACAGAGTATCCAGAGAATTGGCCAACATACTACAACCACTTGTTGGAAAAACAGAACACCATACGGAAAATTCACAAGAATTGGTGAAAGAAATGACAAAGCTGAGAATGGAAGAAGGAGAATCATTTGTGTCATATGACGTTGTGTCACTGTTCACGAAGACCCCAATCAGAGAAGCTTGCAAAGTCATCAGAAAAAGACTAGAAAATGACAAGACACTAAAGAAGAGAACAAATATAAACGTAGACGACATCATGGAGTTGTTGAAATTGGTCTTGGAGACGACATACTTCAGATTTGGAGGAGAAATTTACCAACAGAAGTTTGGGGTAGCCATGGGCAGTCCAGTGTCCCCCATTGTTGTGAACCTGTACATGGAGGACCTGGAGCAGAAAATCATAGCCACAGCACCAGTCGATTGCCAACCGAGAAACTTGAAGCGATATGTGGACGATGTAATTTGCCTGGTACACACAGGAAAGGTAAATAAATTACAACAACACATGAACACTGTAGACCCCACAGGTAGCATCATTTTCACGCGGGAAGACGAAGAGAACAACAGCATGCCCTTCTTGGATGCAAAGTTCACCAGAAAGGAAGATGGCAGTGTGAAGTCCACAGTGTACAGGAAGAAGACGCACACTGACCAATACCTGAATTTTGCATCCCACCACCCCAAACATCAAAAGTTGGGAGTTGTCAGAACCCTTATGAACAGGTGTGAGACAATAACTTCGGAGGAGGGGACAAGAAAGAAGAGGTGGAACACCTGAGAGGAGCTCTAAGAGTATGTGGCTATCCGTCGTGGGCCTTGAAAAAGGTGACAGATAGCAGTAAGAAGAAAAAGACCAACAAAAAGACTAAGGACAAAAACTATCGGAGCCAAGTAGTCATCCCATACATAGAGGGGGTCTCAGAGAGAGTACATCGAATACTGAAAAAGTATGGAGTAGCAACGGCCATGCGTCCCCATACCACCCTCAGGCACCTGTTGGTACATCCCAAGGACAAAGTACAGCTAGAAGAACAGGGCGAACTGGTGTACCAAATACCGTGCAAGAATTGTGGTGCGGAATACATTGGGGAGACAGGAAGACTACTCAAAACAAGACTGGAGGAACACAGAAAAGACGTAGACAACACGAAAAATGAGAAATACACAAGGAGCGGGAAAAAAAGATTGATGTCTACCATCAATAAATCCGCCCTTACAGACCATACGACAACTGAAAACCATATCATAGACTGGGAGTGAGTGAAAATTGTAGACAAAGAACCCAACAGAAGAATTCGGCATATCAAAGAAGCCATCTGGATCAGAAAAACCAAAACACCCATCAACAAAGACGAGGGCAATTACGAACTGCCTCACGTGTACGATGACGTCATTCAGCGTCATAGGTACTGATGAAGTCGGCGTGACACGTCAACGAAAGCCTCTACCAGGTAATTTAACATGATTCTTGGATATGAAAAATGAAAGTTTCTAATATGAAAACTAAGAGGTGTACCAGATACACTGAACCATAAAGACAAGCGATTTACAAGAAATACATGATGGTGTATATATATATATATATATATATATATTTATAAGACCTTGCTTGATATATAAACCTGTATGTATATATATATATATATATATATATATATATATATATATATATATATATCATATATATATTATATATCAAGCAAGGTAAGTGCAGTACATAACAAAATAAAAAAGACTAGTTGATTGGGCCATGCCTTATAATTATAAGAAGACACTGGGGATCCTTCGTGTAACCGGTATCTGTGCATGAGACGGCTGACCGACTTTTCGGTACATTCGATTAAACAAACGATAATGTCAGTTAGAACTTGTGAATTACATCGCGTAGCTAACTGTCTAATAGGCGTGGCGTTGGATTTTGTAACGGAGAACAGTTGAAAAGTAATTTATAATTATAATTTCTTTATTTGCACAATGCATACGCATCGTTGTTCTGATGTAATAGCTTATAATTACAGTTTACTGGAAAGGCTTGTATCCGTTAGTGTAAACTAGCATTTCGTTGGCATTGTGTATGGCCAGAGGATTAACTAACTGAGACCATGTAGATAACAAGTGGGTTATAAAGAATGCCTGTGAGACAGTTTGTCTAAATATATATCATTGTATCGACATCATATATAGCAGCAACAACAAAGATGATTGTTACAACCCATATTGTAATTAACGACCCATCTTGTAATAACAAGAATACAAAGATGATGATGATGATGAAATATATGAATCAGAGGCTAACGATGAATGATACTATGAAGAGGAAGATGAGGAAGAAGACTATGATTATGGCAAAGAAGAAGATGATAGAGATGATTATGATGATGATGATAAAGTTGAACGTGGTGATGAAGATAATGATTAATATAAAAAAACGAAAACGAATATGATGGTCATGATGGTGACGTAGAGTATAAAAAACGAAGAAGATGAAGATGGTGATGACTAAGATGAATGTGGTGATGAAGATGATGATAATGACGAAACTGACGAAGATTGTCATAGCTGTTATTGGTATCAGGCTGATATCTCGTAAATTTGTTGTCATTGAAGAGTGCAGTGTAGTATTTCTCTTTTGCTTATTTGTAAACATTAATATGTGTATCCGTTGGGTTTGATAGGTTCTTTACTGTGTATTGTCTTGCTTGACAAACACACTGGCTGTCATGCATAGTGAGATTTTGTCGTTGTATTCTTTCTTGGCAGTTTTCGTTTCGCTACTTAACGGTTTGTTTTCACTAGGCATTTGTATTTTTCAAACGGGTTGTTCTCTATATCGTAGCAATGCATTGCGTATTTATTGTAGGGTTCAACGATGCGTTGCCTTTGTACCCTTCTTCATGGATCTCCAATAAGCATTCAGTTTAACAGATGGTATTTTCTTTGATGCTCCGACGCTCAATCTAATTGACAGTTGATACTAATCTGCGGACTGAGCCAACTGACTTGAAAAAGCTGGATCCTGCTGCATCTCTACTATTTTTTTTATTTTCTACCAAAAAGAATATGGTCTACACTTGTTTTATCTATATTTGGGTAATGGAATGTCCATAATTTGTTTTCCCGTTTTGGAATATTGTATTTGTTGATAGCATCTTGTTTTCCTGGAGAAAATCCAGGAGTCAATGTCGATTTCTATATGTACTGTGGTAGGAGTATTCGACTATATTTTTCCAAGCTTTGCATTGAAATTTCAGCATATAATTCAACATTATGTTTGTGCATATTGTCCAGTAAGGTTTGGAGATCGCTGTAGAATTGATATATGTCATGGTTTCGCAAACATCGTTAATGCTGAAGCAGCTGATAAGGCTGACGCGTAGATTACTAGTAAATGAGACGATAATGATTAAAGGAGATATCTTCTTTAATCATTATCAACTCATTTACTGGCATTCCACGAATATATTATTACTTAAATTCGTCTTCGTGTTTCCTTCAGTGCTCTTGTATATCAAGTATTGAATGTCATACTTCGTAGCACGGTATTGTAGATCGTGTTGTGCTAATGTTGATCGTAACGTTCTTGTGTTGATTGTGTTAATGATTGTTGCCTTTTTTGTCCTGAGAATGTTAGTAGTCGCTTTGGGGTTGTCATCAGTAAGATCCTTTTCCTCAGACGTAGAGGAGGTTACATCATAATTGTTGGCAAATGTCACTTGTGTGTCTTTTCTCCTGGTACTGCAAAATGGGTACATCAGGATATTACAAAATGTTGTTAGAAATTGAGTCGTTCTTATAAATAATAGGCCTGGTTTTATGACAAAAACAGTATTGTTATTAAGGAACGACACCTACGTGACATAGTTGTGAGGAAACTTCGCAGTAGCAACAACAGGAAAGTGGAACCTATGAAGCAACAGCAGCAACAACAACAACACAGGAGAAATGACAACATTACGTGTTACCATTGCTACAAAACAACTCTCCTACGACTCATACAGGAAGTACAACATGAACGACGACACGGTGTCACTAAGCAGCAGCACAAATTATTATGATTTCATCAAGCATAATCCTGACAGCAGCAGTAGCAGCAGCAGCAGCAGTAGCAGCAACAACAACCACGGGCAACAGTAGGCAATAGCAGCAGCAGTAGAATTCGCAGCATAACGTATATACTGACAACATGTTTGTCTGTGGGACCCACTCGGCAGCAATAACACTGACTTTTGACTGCAATGTGGAAATCCGTACAACGATAACACAACAGGAAACACCACGCAGCGAAATCAACACTGACGGTGACAACACGTTGTGGAAACTGCGCAGCAGTAGCAACAACTCTAACACGCTCACTCACTCACTCACTCACTCACTCACTCACTCACTCACTCACTCACTCACTCACTCACTCACTCACTCACTCACTCACTCACTCACTCACTCACTCACTCACTCACTCACTCACTCACTCACTCACTCACTCACTCACTCACTCACTCACTCACTCACTCACTCACTCACTCACTCACTCACTCACTCACTCACTCACTCACTCACTCACTCACTCACTCACTCACTCACTCACTCACTCACTCACTCACTCACTCACTCACTCACTCACTCACTCACTCACTCACTCACTCACTCACTCACTCACTCACTCACTCACTCACTCACTCACTCACTCACTCACTCACTCACTCACTCACTCACTCACTCACTCACTCACTCACTCACTCACTCACTCACTCACTCACTCACTCACTCTCTCACTCACTCACTCACTCACTCACTCACTCACTCACTCACTCACTCACTCACTCACTCACTCACTCACTCATACACTCACTCACTCACTCACTCACTCACTCAATCAATCAATCAATCAATCAATCATACACTCACTCACTCATTTAATCACTCACTCACCCACTCAATGCTCACTCAAGTGTTCTCTTATTCAAACGCATGTTCTCACTCAAGCACTCATTCAGTCATTAAATATCTCAATGACTCACTTATTTATTCATTCATTCAAACACTCATTCAATCAAACACGTCGGCTAGTGGCTCCAATGTCGTCTAACTACTACATTATGTCGCTAAAACTGTATATCCCCCAGAGTCATTTATGCAGCGCTCGTAACTAAGTCTGACATCGTCCTTTAGAAAGTCGATAATAAGTGCAAGCTGGCCTGTCTTGGCGTGATCATGTGCTGGTTGTTTGCTACTGGAGTGTTCTCGGCTGGTGCAATGGTAATATTTAATACATAATAGTTATGAACATCTTTTCCCGTATGCCAGAAACATTAATAATTCCCATGCATAATTATGTGTCCGTATGTTGCAGTCAGCAAAAACAAAACATAATCCTTATTTAATATGATATGTTGTGATAAATTACTAAGATGAATGTAGCACACTGGAACAAATGTTAACGTTGTGCTAATATAACGTGTTATTAGAGTTTTACGGTAAGACACTACTCGGGTTTCCTCTAATTGAAGCAAATTATATCTGACCAAAAGACGTTGGTTGTGGTATTACTGTGTAATAGGGCAACTTGTTGTATATTATAACAGGTTTTATATTGCTAACAAACCACTTTTGAGATAGTCTAGCTACTTTGCGTTTCCCATACTACTCATGCATCCAACATGTGTAATGCTTGATGGATAACAAAAGAAAGACGACTACCTTGGCTTTTCCCTAGTTATGAGCAAACATTGGATATGTCTGGTGTTACAGCGGTGGACGGCACAAACCATTAAATCAGTTTGAAAGTGTGAATTGTGTAGTTTTGCTGACTGCCTGGATTTTGAAGTGGAGAACATTATTATCAAGTTGCTTTGTTTGCACAATGTACGTGCGTCATACATGCAACATGAGAGCATATATCATTCAGCATAAATTGTTGTACATATAAGTGCAAATGCGTAGTTATTTGGCGTCATGTACAGCTAGAGGATCGAGTCAAAGAAGATCAAAATTTGGTTATACGGAACGCCAGTGAGACAGTTTGTTTAAAGGGGAAATGAAGCACAGCTGTTATGTGCCATATAGTTCAATATGCACTGTATAAGTGTGCATTAGTGGAAACAGAAACTTATTCATTTATGAGACAAACTGAAGAACGGATTATTTTCGAAGTCTAAATCGGTAAACTACTGCAGTGCGTATCGCTTCCTTTTTTGATGAAAGTTCCAAGTAAGTGATTTGATTCGCGCCTATCTATTGAGAGTTTCTCTAGTTTTAAATTGATTTCACAAACATACATTATGGGTATAACGTAAAACAATATAATTTCTTATGTAGCGGAGTATCCAGACCTCGGGCATATGAAAAGTTGTTTGCTAGCACTTATAGTATATCCAATAGCCAATCAGAGTATTCCATTTTGTAATTTTATATTGTAGTATGTATATTTTTAAGTTATGCTGAGAGGTACACTGCGTCGCTTATAGAATTACTGTATGCAGCGGTGCTTGACATTTCACATCACAAACCACTGGCCACTGAATAGTAATGGCGCCGCCCAATGCCGATAATCACGAAGAACATGATAATGGTGATGATGGTGATTTTGATCATTGTGAAAAGTATGACTATTATGACGGTGACGATTATAAAGTGGTATGTGATGCTGCGGATGATTCTGATGACCATGAAAACGAAGATGATGATAACGATGTGGAAGATTTTGTTTTTAAAGATATTCACGCTACTAGCACCAACACAATCAGGAGATTATCTGTTCCATTCTTTTGCATTCCTTTGTGAGAATGAGAACTTTCTTGTATCTAATATACACTGCTAATTTACTAATGAAGCTTCATGTCCTCTGGTCCTTCTATCTTTCTTCACCGAGAAAAACATATTTCTATCAATATTTTCATAACCATTCAATATTTTAACCACTTCTATCTGATCTCCTCTCAATCTCCTGGTCTCTAGTGTTGTTAAACCACATTCGTTTAGGCGTATTTCGTAACTAAGATCCCTAAGTTTTTGTATCATTGTAATTGCTCCCCTCTGTACCCTTTCTAGCATATCTACGTCCTGCCTGCGACATGGCCTTCACGCTTTAACATAATATTCTAAATGATGCCTAACTATTGTTTTGTACAGCAGTATTATTAGCTAAGAAGCGGCAATACCACATTGCTCTGAAACCTTCATATCAGTACTAATGGTTAACCCTAAGTCTTTTCTTTTCTCTTTTCTTTTTGACTGACGTTACGTTACAATCAATGTAGCTAGTTTCCAATGTTAGTAGACATTGGCACTTTTTTTTCTGTTACTACATACTTACTCTCTTTGAGTGTATGCATGATGTTTGTCTTTGTCTGTTTACCTGTTTAACTCTATGCATGTCTTAATATAGGCACGTCTGCATGTATCTCAGTTTCTCTGTCTGTATGTCTGATGAACGTACGTATGTGTGTTAATTTATATAAGTAACCCTGTCTGTAGGACTATTATGTCGATACGCCTGCATGTCTGCCCGTCTGCCCGTCTGCCCGTCTGCCCGTCTGCCCGTCTGCCCGTCTGTCAGTATGTCTCTCTCTCTCCCTATCCCTCTCTGTCTCTATTTGTCCCCGCTATATTCCCTTATTTATGTAATATATTGAAACTATCTACTATCCGATTACAATAACACCCTGTCGTCGGTGTTGGTGTTTCGGCTGACGGTGTGTGACGTTTGCTCCAGGGTGCAGACGTTGAGGAGTTGTACCACAACGATGGACAACAATGCTCTGGGTCAAGCGTCACTGTCCACTACCGCACACTCATGGTCACTGATACAGTCTACACCAATATGCTTCTTTGTGAAATCCGTCATTCTTGAAATCCAGTCCCACCACACAAAATTGCAACCAATATCATGAGTTATATAAGATGGCGCTTTTTCGCTCTCGAACTGCTAGTTGTCATGTGCAATCGGATCACATCTAAACATCAAATTGTTATACCATTAAATGGTAGCATGTGTCGATAAGTTGATGTTGAATCATTCGTATGTGTATTGATTAGAATAGCGCGATCGAACATAGCCATTTAGACACATGTCGATTCGTGAATAATAGCTATTCTGCTTGTTACAACCAACTTGGTAATAACGACCCAGCTAGTAATAAAAATCAGGCCACTTTTGTAATAACGACTCATTTTGGAATAACAGTATGATCATTTTATAATGACCATAAATAGTCATCAAATAATGTCGATAACAATAATATGAAAATCATGAATATGAGAATACAATGAAGACGATGTTGAAGATGAAGATGATGATGATGATCAAAATAATGATGAATCAATGTTGAAAATGAAGACTAAAATTATGTTTATAATGATGACAATGGAGATGATGATGACACTGATGATAACGAAGGCGAATATAATGGTGATGATGAAGATAAAGACAACGAAGATTACGATTATGATGACGAAGATGATGATGATGAAGATGATGCATATATAGGCGAAGATGACGACGGTGATGAAAATAATCAAAAAGGTAAATGTGATGGTGATCATTGAGACAAATACTATGATGATTGTGATGATGATGAATAATCCACTGAAAAGATGTGCCAGAAATCCCAAAATGTCTCTAAAGGCGATGTAAAAGACTGTCGTGATCTAGTATATCAAAAGCAGCTGATAGATCTAATAAGGTGAGAGAAGTCAATTTGCTATTATCCATATTGCATACCATGTCATTTTTTTAGGAAGAGCCGTCTCAGTTCAATAAAATCGCTTCTATGCAGAGTGTAGATCACGTGATAAGTGCTGTGAATAAATGTGTTGATGGAGTCGATTTGAAACAACCTTTTCCAATACCTTCGACAGGAAACTAACAATAGAGATAGGACGGTAATTCTTCAAGTCATTTTTGCATAGACGATTGACAAGAGCTTGTTTACATTTGCGTGGAACTACTTCATCCTGCATTGGCACATTTATAATATTTGTAATTGGATAAACCAGTTGATCAATGCAACTTTTCAGTAGATGATTTTTCTAATGTAGAAGGTGATGATGGTGGAGACACGAAAACAAAGATGTTGGCGAAGATTGTGATGCCGTTGATAAAGATGACGGTGATGTTGATGATAAAGTGGAAGAAATAGAAAGTAATAATGATGGTGACGAAGGTGAAGATTACCATAAGGAGGACGATGAAGATGAAGACTATGATGAAGACAAATCATGATCAGGAAGACAACTATATGCTGTATGACAGGTATTTTGGAGAGAAAAACAGGTTAACATTATTTGCGTTACGTCGAATCACGCGCTTTGAAGAGTGTCACTGCATATGTACTTCCTTGGCAAATATTGCACCTTGCCTGACCAACAGAGAACGGACGGAGGCACCTGTAGGACAACACTAGTGTCATGACGATGTATGATCGTGGCTCTTTGCATTTTGAATCACAGTGCCTGTGCACCATGTCTTGGATGGTTTATCATGGATCATGACATTTTGTTCTGGGTGAAGGTGAAGTGGCGGTGAATCTTCTTTCCTAGCATTGCGATCATAGTACTTCTTCACTGAGGCACATCGCTCTTCTAGTCTGTTGTTAACAGTTTCATCAGACGTGTTGTTAGGATGCGACGGTAGGGTGGTGGAATGTGTCTCTTCATCAACAGTTTGGCAGGTGAAGGTAGCTTTGCATCAATTGGCGCAACTCTGACATGTAGTAGAGCTTGTTGGATGCTTTCTGATGTCTTGATTCATTTATTCACTATGGATTTGATCTATCTGACCTGCCTTTCTGCAAATCCATTTGATTATGCATAGTGGGGAGATGGTGTAACATGTTGGATTCCCCACCTCATGCAGAACTTCCTGAAGTATTCACTCGCATACTGCCGGCCATTGTCTGATCTGATCTGATCAGGGCGACCAAACATAGAACAGGCTTCTTATATCACCTCTGTTACAGCGACTGATGTAAATAGTGCATTCAGTTATTTCACTACTGGATACTTTGAGTAGTAGTCCGACAGTATGATGAAGTTCCTTCCCGTGATTTCGAAGATATCTGTGCCAAGGATTTTCCGTGCTTCTGAGAGGGTATCAGTTGGAATCAATGGCTCTTTGTTGTTCATGTCTTGCATTTCTTGGCATACCACACAGCACTTTTTCAGTTTCTCAATGTCTTCGCTGATTTTTGGCCAGTATACCGAATTACGAACAAACATTTTTGTTTCTTCGATTCCTTGGTGACCTTGTCTTAAGATGTCACCGCGCATGCTCTCAGTATGAGTACTTATTTCCTTTTGAACAAGATCCCACCTTTTATCCCGAGTTCCTCTCTACATGACCAGAATGAGCGCAAGGACGTGGTAGATCTCTGATCTGTTCCGGCCATCTTTGGAAGATGACCGAAAACAACTTGACGACAAACAATTGAAGAAGAACTAAAGACTGCCGGGCTGACTGGGGCACAGCAGCAAAGAAAGCCCAAGACAAAGGTGTCTGTCGAAATCTTGTGTGAGCCTTATGTGCCACACGGCACAAAGAGGATAAGTAAGTAAGTTTGGAAGATGACGTCAGCCAATGCATCCAGGACAGCACATTTGTGTGTTTCCTCGCGAAGTGCTAGTATTGTGTAGGGCTGAAGTTAACTAAATCAACTGACAGTTCAACTACTCTTACTGTTGAACCTCTTGTGTTTCGTTTGGGTTTGGTAGTCGTGATATCGTATCTGAAATTACCATTTCATTTCCACGACGGTATATGATTCTATAATCATATTCCTGAATTCTGAGCATCGTTCTCTGAAACCGAAGCGGTGCTGCCGCGATTGGTTTGTTGCATATTATATCCAGGGGTTTGTGGTCCGTTGTGATTGTAAAAGACCTACGATAGAGGTATGAGTGGAATCTGTCAACTCCGTGAACAACAGCCAACATTCCTCTTTCTGTGTTGCTGTCGTGGGAATGTGTCTTCGTGATTGGCTTCTTCTCATCATAGTAGGCCATGCATGCCTGCGTTGTGATGGCCTTCTTCAGCTCACTGAATGCGTTATGATGGTCTTTAGATCACTCAAATGGAACATCCTTCTTCAGCAAGTCACGTAAGACGCCTTCAACTTTGCTGAGATTAGGGATGAATGACCCCCATATATGTCATGAAACCGATGAAATGCTGGAGATGTTCCTTGTATTGCGATATAGGCATCACATGGATATATTTGACCTTGGGCGGATCCGAAGAGACACCCGCTGACTGTAGACACTGTAGCGGGTGTCTCTCCGGATCCGATCCAATATTGCCAAAGAATGATATAGAGTCCTGTTTTATTGTGCATTTCTCCGAATTGAAAACAAGTCCTGACGATTTAGCAACTTCCATGAGAGCTACGAGACATTCTTCATTTGCTCCAAAGACACATATGGCGTCTGCTATTCCCACGCAACGTTCCAGTGGCTCATGTATGTCATCCGTGCGCTGTTGGAAGATGTCTTGACTTGGAGAGGATTGTTTGCGCTCACCTGACTAAGACTTGTCGCCGATCGCATAGACCCGTTGCAGTTCGCCTATAGAGCTAGAAGAAGTGTCGAGGACGCTATTCGGACTATTGTAGATCTCATAGCTATTCATTTCAGCTTCATGTTTTGAGTCAGATGCTGTTAGACTTGGATGTAAATTCTGATCTCGTTTTGTGGATAAGGCAGTTTCTGTGCGATCGACCATAGCAGTTTTGTGTTAATGCCCGCACGTTTGCCAAACCTGTATTATCTGATGAAATTGTGAACATTAAAGCCCCTCAAGGGTGCGTTCTCTCTCGCGTACTTTTCTCACTGTATACAAATAGTACCAGATGTAATGACCCAGTTCTTACCCTTCTGAAATACGCAGATGACATGGCTCTTGTGGGTTGTCTGAAAGATCAAGTTTCCATTTCGCAATACTTTCTTCAGTTTGACGAGTTGAATACAATGTTTAAGGACATTTTTCTTGAATTAAATGTAGGGAAATCCAAATAGCTTGTCCTTGGCAACAGCAGGGGAAGAGAGGCAGGAAGGTCTGTAGTGATAGACCAGAGGGAGGTGGAGAGGGTGGACAGTTTCAAATACTTGGGTATTACTATTGATAAGAAACTCACTTTCTATGAACTTGCTGACATGGTGCACACAAAATCATAGCAACGTCTCGTTTTACTTACGAAACTCAGAAGCTTTGGGGTCAGCCCACGTGTCTTTGAACTAGTGTACAGAAGTCTTGTTGAGAGTATCTTATTATTCGACATTATAACGTGGTTTTGGGCATCTTACTTTTAAACAAAAGACAAAACTGGGCCAGATTTTTAACATAGCTAGTAAACACATTGTTCAGCTACAGCGACAGTTGTCCACTCTCTACGACTCTGCCCTTGACAGGAAGGCATTTCACATTTTCAATACATTTCCACTTAACTTAGCATTTTAGAAACTTCCATATGGCAGGCGTATTAAAGTTCCTCTTGCACGAAAGAACGTAAATAAATTTGTACCTTCAGCCGTTACTGTTCTGAATGCTGCACTCAAATAATGAGTCAGTAGAGCTGCCGTTTTGGGTGTGGGTGATGGAGGAGAGAGTGTACATGCATGTTTATATTATGTGAATACCATTAGTATACTATTTTAATCTGCACATATCAGGTATTAATAACACGGTTTCCTGTCACTGTATGTTTTGACAATGCAGATATTGACGTACTAGTGCCCTTCTCTTGTGTTCTGGGAGTGCTTGGGTTTCGTAGCTTCTATGCTCGGAAA
This sequence comes from Escarpia spicata, assembly GCA_963995525.1. Lineage (NCBI taxonomy): Eukaryota > Metazoa > Annelida > Polychaeta > Sabellida > Siboglinidae > Escarpia > Escarpia spicata. Next base: position 33,736,995 of record OZ023212.1, read on the forward strand.
AACTTTACATTTAATGAATTGTCTGTTTGTATGGTATGTTTAGTTTTCGTTTTATGATATTATAATGTGTTATTTATCTTGCTCTTAAAATTTTACATGTGTGGATACTTTACTTGTGCAGGCAATAATGTGTGTTTTGATATATTTACTTTTTTTAGAGCTAATTGAATGATTGGATGGTCGACGGATAAGCCTGAAGACAATTTTCTGTTTTAAAGTGTATTGTTTTAGGACGACAATAAATAATTTTTTGATTCGATTTGATCACCGGTCAATCTTTTAGATGAGGAAACGTTCGAAGACTTAACACAATGTCCAATGTTCACCAAGGAAAACAACCCTCTAATCCCTTATGCCGGGAGCCCAATGAACATTCTTAAAAAGTTCAATGCTGAGACCAAAAGAAATCAGGTAACAGTCAGCAGCACTGTGTATGTGACGAGTGAAGGGAAAGGCAATCTCCAAGTTATGAAACAGTTCTGCTACTTGGATACGTCCCTGAAATCTGTGAAGTGAACGAAATAGGGGAAACGTCATATGAGAAAACAGCCTATCGGTACTCAAAACTGTGTCAGGAGTACAGAGCGACATATTTGAGGCATTGGCAAATTGAGAGGTGTCCAAGTCAAGCTGCACATTGATGAGACGATTCAACCTATGCAGAATCGGCATTGAAGAATTCCCTGCCACTTCAGAAATAAAGATCAGGAACAGCTGGAAAAGCTGGAACAACTCGACATCATAGAGGAAGTAGTAGCTGTTCCAAACCCGTGGGTGAGTCCAAAAGATGCTCAGCCCAAACCAAAGAAACCGAATGAACTGGACTGGACATCCCGGAAGCAAATAAAGCAATCCTACGTGAACGTCACATAACACAGATGGTAAATGACATAATCATTGAACTAAATGTGTCACCGTACTTCACGAAACTTGATTTGAATAAAGTATACCACCAAGTAGAACTGGCACCCGTTTCAAGGCACCTCAGTACCTTCCATGCAAACCAGAAACTATGGAGATACAAGCGACTGGTGGTTGGCTTGAGCTCAGTTTTCCAGAATACTATCCAGACGACACTATAGGGCATCCCGAAAGCTTTCAACTTCAGCGACGACATTCTGGTACATGGTCGCACACAAGCTGAACATAATGACAACCTGCGTCAAGTGTTTGAACGGGTTAAAGCAAGCAATCTCACACTCAACAGAGAAAAGTGTGTGTTCAACCAGATATATTCTTTGAACATGTCTGGAGCCCAGAAGTAGTTCAGCGGATCCTCAGAAGCTGGATGCCTTCTACGGATGAACACTACGGAGAATGCAGAGGAAGTGAGATCGTTGCTATGAATGGCTGGTTACGTCTCTCGCTCAATACCGGGCTTTGCTACCATCACAGAACCTCCGAGAAGACAAACAAGGTCAAAGGTTCCCCGGGAGTGGGGAAAAGAACAGGAAGAATCCCTGGAGAAGCTCCATGGTCTCCTTCATCTGGAACGAGTAATGACATACCATGACCCTGCGAAACACTCTGATCTGACAATAGACGCATATCCATCTGTGGAAGGAAAAGGAAGAAGATAGTTGCTCGCCTCAAGAACCCTCTCTGATGTAGAACAGAAATATAGCCAAACGGAGCGTGACGCGCTAGCGGTAGCATGGGGAACCCAAAAAATCCATCTCTACATCTATGGAAAGCCGATAGAGATTATCACAGTTCACAAACCCCTGGAAGGGTTATTCAACAACCAGCGAAGCAAGCCGAATGCTATGATTGAGCGTTGGCTTATGGAAATGCAAAACAAATATGACTGCAATGTAGCCTATCGACCTGGAAAAAAAAGTGAGCAATTCCGCGAAAGAGGCAGAGCAGTACGTGAATTTCATCGAAAACCATGCTATACCAAAGGCAATGTTAGCAGAGGAGGTGAAGAAAAAAACCTTTGAAGATGACACGCTACAAAAAGTGTTTGAAATTCTGTTTAAGGGCCGCTGGAATGAACATTGTGGAAGGGTAGACACTGACACAATGAAGACCTGTAAGAAGCTTCAAATTGAACTGTCGGTAACCAGAGGTAGTCTTCTGAAGGGAACGAAGTTGGTAATCCCGCAGAAACTTCAGGAAACTGTTGTAGAACTGGTGCGTCAAGGTCACAAGGGGATGGTCAAAACAAAGCGTTTGATCCGAGAAAAAATGTGGTTACCTGGGATAGATGCACAGGTCGAAAAGAGGGTGAAGAGATGCATGGCCTGTCGTTCAGCACATATCTGTCGAAATCATCGATGGAACCTCTGAAAATGTCAAAGCTACCAGAGGGATCATGGCAACATATTGACATTGACTTATGTGATCCATTCCCGTCAGGAGCTACTTAGTCGCGATAGATGAATACAGTCGTTTCCCAGAAGTAGAAATCACCAGGTCCACATCTGCCTACTACTCTACGATCCCAAAACTGGATAAGATGTTCAGCACACATGGCATACCGGAAGTCAATGGGCCTCCTATCCAAAGTTCCGAATTCAAATGCTTTGCGGAGTTCGCAGGTTTCCAACGCAGGAAAATAACACCGGAATGGCCGCAAGATAATAGTAAAGCGGATAGATTCATGCGAACCCTGGAAAAGGCGATTCGCTGCGCAATACGTGAAGGAAGAGGATGGAAACAGGAAATGTACCGATTTCTACGCAGTTACTAAGGCACGCCGCACAGCTCGACGTGAGTACCTCCAGCCACGGCACTCTAACAGGAACATCAGGACAACCCTACCTGAAAGCAAACAGACGTCAAAGTCTAACATAACCATGCGAGACGCAGATGCGATTTCAATGTCTCGAATGAAGCAGTATGCTGACAAAAGAGCAAAGACGAAATCCTCAGATCTCCAACCAGGGGACATAGTCATATTGAAACAGAGGAGAACCAACAAATACTCTACTCCGAACCAACCCATGGCCCATGGGGTGGTGGCAAGACGAGGACCGATGATCACAGCTAGGAATAAACGTCATGTCATCACTCGAAAGGTTTGAAGGTTCAAACCGGTGGATGTGAAGATGGAGCCGCCATCGGAAAGTGACTCCACGGAGCACCACTCCGTGAATGAGGATGCCCTAACTGAAGTTAGTAAGACGGAAAACTCTACTCCGAACACTGTGGAACCACCTAGTTACCCATCTAGGTATACAAGAAAAAGAAAACCTATTTGGATGAAAGAGTATGTTAATATGAGCATAATCATATATGCAGCCATAATAATTTTGATTAATGGTACCACGCTAGTCAGTTTTGGGAGCAAGTGCTGGTAACCTCTGCTTCCAAAAGGACTGTGTTAGTTTGTCAATGACGAATGGTGATAATGTCAGTCAGATAATCGTAAGAGATTAATTTTGAATTACGTTTAATAGCAGAAGAGACTAAATCAGATACATTCAATGGAACTTGGAGTTGACATTGTTAACATGCTGCGCAATCACGCTACGTTTGCAAGTGTGCGTTTTCTATAAGTGAGCCTGTATAATTAATCAGAATTGGTGGACGTTAGTTTTAAAGAGAGGAGGGATGTAATGTCGTGACAGTGCACTATATCGGTTACAGTAATTAGTTATCACTGTGTCTGTTCCTTCAGCTATAACAATGTATGACCCATGAACATCCGGGAGGTAGAGTTGGTGCACGATGTGAAAATAAAGCATGGTTTGATATGTACTTGCCTTGTCTGTCCAAACGTGTAGAACACACTAAAGTATCTTTGCGATTTGTGACAGGTGATAATATGCATTGCGACATCATTTCGCTACATGTGACACCATCGATACATCAGTGTCAATGACGAATCCGAGATGTCGGATAACGGCGGAGGTGTCAACGAACTGGCCATATACACCGATGTATGTTGACGCGACTTAACGATATAGGAGTACGCAGACTTGGCGAACGGATGACAATGGCTTCTGATTTGTTGTCATTCATCACGAGTCCGTTGTCGTAGAGCCATATTTTCGCTTCCTGTATGCAGGCTTCCATACGCGCGAGGGCTTGTGTGTGGTCGGTTGGTGGGAAAGTGATATAGAGTTGAGTGTCGTCTGCATATAAATACCGCTAACATAAGCGTCTTTGTATAACATTGAGTTAGTACTAAAATAAGTGAACATACACTAGTTTCGTGAATTGCATTTCCAAGACATTTATTCCATATAGCATATTTTGTTCGGTGTATTCCTATAAGCATTCCCCCAAAAGATTGATGCCACGCTAAAATAAGTAATGCCATCACAGACGGGTTTAATTGGTGTTGTTCAATAACCAATGTTATAGAAAACACACCAATAATTACAGATTCCGTTAGCGAGTATTTGCAATAGCGATTCTGTAAATAAACACCCAAACATAAACTAAGTAATATATCACTAATTAAACACATTATGTGTTTACTTAAGGTTAATGACTTACAAACCATTAGTGTAAACATAGCAATTATTTCTGTTACCCATTGTTCCTCCATAATACTAACGTTCACCGTGGTTCCAAACCGTAGCGTGTGCGCGCGAACTGTACCCACCCGCCCATAGTTATATACATGCACGTAGTAACAATGTACACGTAGCAGTGCATTAGAATAATGGGTACGCTCTTTAAAGGCCATATCCTGGGATAAAATGTGCTCTGTCCCTTAATAACAAATGGTTGATGGCCAACATGTTTAAATATCGCATATGTGCATACAACATAAAAAGAGCCTTTAAATTTGCCATTTTACGGAAACTCCCGAGCAATGCCGGGTTTGCATTTGTTGCTGAAACGTGACGTCAGTCCTGGTTCCGCCGTGAGTTAGTGCAGCGGCTTCACGCCTGCGGCCCTACGCAGTCGCGCGGTGTCATGTAAACAACTCGATACAAATGGCGGCTTAGTCGAGTATTTCAGAGAGCGATATCAATTTTGACGCGGATCACGAAACGTTTGATCACATATATTTCGGAGACAGTGAGGATGACATTGTCGAGATCGACAATGTTGATGTTAGTCAGCACGTTGTGACACCGTATGTACACATAAACCAGTGAAGAAGCCCCGACAACTGACCGGGCCCACTTGCGCAGATTCGCCGGTAACCGATTCGCCTTCGCCTCTGTTGTGTTCTTCGAAGGAACGGCAGATTTCGTTACATCTGACTTACGCCTGAAACCCATATTCCATTGTACGAAGCCTTCGAAGTCGTCAGGCGCAACGAAATGCGAACCACAAATAATGCTAGTTGCCGTAGCATGGGTCCAGTCGACCCTGCCGTTTCGAACAAAACGTTCCCATTTCTGCCGAGTAACTGGCTCTTTGGGAAATTTGTGCACTGAATAGCCAGTCAGATTCGAATTGTAGCAGTTTCCAACAACACATTTGTTCACCATTTCTACTGTATATGTGAACGAATGTATACCAGTTCAAATATCCACCAAGGAAATCCAGCCGCCGAGAACGCTTGCGATCCCGGGAATGTGTTCCACAACTGACGTCACGATTCTGCCCCTCGCGGCATTTCCGGAAAACAGACTTTTCGAAGCCTGCACCAAGACAGGTCTCGTTTAATGTCAATTTTATAAATGTTTCAGCAAACGTGTGGTTTCGGGGTTGTCATTATATTGCAGAACACATATGTACATGCATATTTTTATACTTATTAGCAATTTTTTTTCTCCCAGGATATGGCCTTTAATTAAATTGCACACACACACCATGCATTATACACAACAGTCGTAAACACTACGCTTCAACCCCTACGCCTCTCGAAGCGGCGCGGGTGAAGGCGAGGGCGCGGGCTACTACTACACTCAATACAACAAAATACTAGCAATTAACATAATGTGCTCTGAATAATTATACACATTGGGTTCACAATAATTACATCACCGATTACTTCTAGTGTTACCATACCAACAATTATTCCAATTGCATTTAATAACGATCTACTAAATACAGCTAACATAAACGTCTTTGTATTATAATGTTGAGTTAGTATTAAAATAATTTAACAAACACTAGTTTCGTGAACTTCAATTCCAATACACGTATTCCATACAGCACAGTTTGTGCGGTGTATTCCCAATTTCTCAACTGATGGTCCGATAACAGCGTTTTCGTTTTCAAATTGGGTTTGCTTTTAATCGTCTGTTAAGCTTTCATCCATTGTATTTTCAAACGTGTCTACTGCATCCTTAATAGCTCTTCTTATGGTAGAAGCTTTATTAAATTAACGTATAATACTTCAAGTGCATGTAGTTGATTCCTCTATTGGATATCTTACATTTTAGCCTCTGCATTAGTAGCCTCTGCATTTTCTAATGTAGCCTCTGCATCGTTACACTCTACTGCATTGGTAGCTTCTAGCATAACCTTGGCATTGGTAGCCTCTGGTGCAACCCCTGGATCAGCCTTTACATCAGCCTTTTTAGCCTTAAAATACCCCCAAATCGAACCAAGCATGCCTCCTGCGGAGGCCGTGGCAGCCGTAGCGGTACTGCTAAGCCCCGCCGCACCAATGGACTGCAACACGGCCACCAAACTACCAGCAGCAACATTTCCTCCATACAACGACATCATCCACGCTGCTATGCTGTTTGCTATAAAACAAAAGTATTATTATTAGAAGATATCAGTGACTGGTTTTCAAAGGTATTGTTCATTAAATATGCAACAGATTCCTACTAGCCTATGCCATTCTATTGTATCCAGTATCACAACAACCAAATAAGCAGAAACCCACTTAAAATAAAAAACACAAACCTGCAATTCCTCCGGCTGTAAAGCCAAGTGCGGTAAGCCCTGCTGGAACGACAACCGCTGCAGCGCCTACCCCCGCTATAACGCCACCAGTAGCAGCTAATCCAATTGCAAGCTTCTTGTTTCTACAAAAAATAAATAAGTTAGCCTTTTGTTGTAAACTACGGTTTAAAATTGTATTACCCCACTAACTAACTAACTAATTATATAAATTCAAACCTTAACATTTAACCTTGGTTTACAAGGTATAACCTTTATATTGCTTTTGTGTAACTTACCTCACCATCGTGGTACTTTGTATTATAAAAATACTTTAACTACTAAACCGTAACTTGATGTCACTACCTCTACCTAAGTAGAATAGTTCGTTCGTTTGTAGCTTTTAAAATATAAAATAAAATAACAAGTTACTTATCTAATGATAGTGAGTTGTTTGTTATCTGCCATTGTTTTTACTTCAGTTTACTTTGTTTTAGTTGGTTTACTTTTGTTGTTGTTGTTGGTTTACTTTACTATGCTTGATCAGGTGTGTGATTACTTAAATGCTATCAAAAAAGCTCACCCTATGTAAACTATTTTTATTGTACATTTTTTATTGTGTCTACACGCATGCTTGACATGTACACAGCATGTATGGTAATACTTTGTAAAGTCTCGAGTGGTTGAAACAACTATTCCCAAAGTAATGTTACTCCATTGCTTGTAGTTTTTATTATAGGTTCTGGCGTTTTTTAACATAAATTCTTATTTTTACCACCAAAGCAAAACCACAAAGGTAAATTTAGCACCCACACAAACCCAAATATTATAGTAAACAGCACCAACATAAGCACTGGTTCGGTTTGGCGTCCTTGCCGTCACTATGTGCAACTATAAAGTATATAGTGACTATATTTTCTATTAACAGTCTCACTGCGTTAGGGTGCGTCAAGAACTGTTAATATTTGTTGTCAATGTACCCCCCTGTTAACAGTGTTGTAAGGTACTCTCTGTTGTAAACCTCATAGTTTAGGCGTATAGTGTAGGTTTAACTTACAATAGGATTTTACAGAAAAAAAAATTCATCCGACATAAACGCCAAAACCAGGGGGGCGGCCATTTCTATTTCTTATTTTTATTTAAAAAAGTCCGAGTCTTCCTAATTTATTGATTTACTTTAACAAATATTCTGTTAATTATTACATACAGCTCCAAGGTTTAGTATTAAAAATACTTTATTGCGCATTTAAATACAGGTATATTTACTGCTTCATAGAGAGTACTTTAAAAATAAGCGCCGCCACACAATAGAATACACAATTTGTTTTAACTTTATTAGTGAAGTACCTTAATATTATTATGAAGTACTCTCTCCTTCGTAGTGTATTACTAGGTATCCTCTGTTAACAATGTTAGTTAATATACCTTTTGTTAATAATGTGTATCTTTGTTGTGGTAAAAGATAGTCTCTGTTAATAATGTGTTCTGAACTGTTAACAGTGTGTCATTAGGTAGTTGATGTGTTGTGAGGTACTCTATGTTGTAAACTCTTGATGTTCTGTATGAAGCCCAGTTCCTGTCCGACAGTATGTGAAAGATGGCTTAGTTCCAACCTTATAGTGCAGGCTTAACTATTTGCAGCGCCATTTAGAGGTGGCGTGGCACACCAACCATTTTTTTTTTCCGAGAGCTCGTTTCAAACTATTTTTTCAAAATGTTTTTGTTCAATCCGGGATAAACGACGAAACTAAGAGGGTGGTGGCCATTTTTTGGTCTTATTTTTTATTAAATAGACGCCCGAGTCTTCCCAATTTATTTATTTATGTAAACATAAAAAAATATATTTTGTTAATTGTTGTTTGTACGAACATTTACAGCTCCACAGTTTAGTACTCTTTTGTAATTAAACAAAATACCTTATAGTTTTTAATACAAGTATAGTTCATCTTGTCTACCAGTATTTGCCAGCACAAGCACTGTCTTAGTAGTGAGGTCCGTTAACAGTGTCACAACATGACACGAAGTATTTTCTGTTAAAAATGAGTTTGTCATGAAATACTCTCTATTAACATATGTCACGAGGTATTCTCTTTTAATAATACAGAACCCCAATGTTAAAAGTTATAGTATTTACTATAGTATTTACCAAGTAAAATCTTAAACTGCTATTGCTGGTAGTTGTACAGGTGTATATTTTGTTAAACCTAAACAAACATATACCTTATAAGTTCTAGCATTTAATAAATAAATTTAACCTAAACCTTTCATTTTTATTACTTATGTGGTTATGTTTCTTTATAAACACAACTGCTATGTTATAGTATTTATTAAATAAAAAATACAGCTATTGTTAATAGCTGTATATTTATTTTATAATAACCAAATTATACCTTATAAGTTATAGCATTTAATAATTAAATATAACTAAATCTTATATTTATATTGCATGTTTCTTTATAAACCCAAACACACAACAACCGTATAATATATACCTCAGTTGAAATTGACGATAACACTTACTCTTGTTAGACTATACTCAAGCGACATTTAATGGTTTTACGCACGAGATTGTGTAACAACCGACACCCAGTTTGAGTTTGAATGACGTATACAAATACTTTATAGTAATATAAAGCTACACTATATTGATTATCGATATGTTGCGAAGTACCCTCTGTTAACAATGTATCATTTACCTTATAATATAAAAAAACAATAATCCAAGGTTATAAGTTATAGTATTTGCCAAATAAAAACTTAAATAATAATTGCTAGTAGCTGTATGTATTCGATAACCAAAATTTATAATACCTGATAAGTTCTAACATTTAATAAATAAATTTAAAACAAATCTGATGTTTAGATTGCCTATGTTTCTTTATAAACGAAAACACACAACTCCAAGGTTGTAAAAAACCCTAATAGGTGTATATTTATTCTATAACCAAAAAAGGGATACGTTATAAGTCCGAGCATAAACCTATATTTCTACTGTTTACGTTTCTTTATAAACCAATACACACAAAAAGCCTGACAATACGTAGTAATAAAGCTACAGTGTAATTGTATAGCGCCATCTAGTGGTGGCGTGGCACACGAACCAAACGTTTTTGAGTGTTTGAGAAAAAAAACAATTTTGAATTGTTTTCAATCCGAAAAAACCACTAAAACCAGCGGTGGCGGTGATTTGTTTGGTCTTATTGTTTGCCCGAGTCTTTCTCATTTATTTATTATTAAAAAAATATATATATATATATATGTTATTATTTGTTCGTTCTATTCTGTTCATTCGTTTCTACAGCTCCAAGGTTTATCGCATCCCTCTATTTATTATATTGTATGAGTTGTTTATAACCTCGACAAAACTACAACACAAGAGTCACACCAACTACAACAACAACAACAACAACAACAACAACAACAACAATAAGAATGTATCTTTACAACGCAGAGCTCGCCGCTACTGCTCTCGCTAAAACCTGCTCCAAAATTCATATTGGATGCGGATTTATTAGCGCAGAGTGCGATGAGTTTTTAAATAATAACGATGTTTTTATTGGAGGTTCTCACGTTACGTACATGCTTGCCGGGCTTCACAATAATGTAATACTAGTCACACATTACATATTTGGATATCAATTAACTGGAATCGTAATGGGCTAAACCAGTTGAGGAAGTCACTTTAAATGTGGTGAAAGATTTACAAAGTAAGCGAAGGGTCTCGTTTTGGTGCACTGTGGATATTTGGGTCACGGATCCCATATATAGTGGCTGGCAGCCGTCATGTCATTTGATTTAAATGGTGGAATTGGCAGCAGGTCTCAGAAAAAGCCTGAAAGAGGAAGTACAGAAGAAATTGCTATGTACTATTGTACTGAATGCCACCATTAGTTAACGAGTTCAGTTATTCTCAGTTATCCATGCATAGACGTTGAATCACCTCTAGATGGTGGGGTTATTGTTTCGCTGCTCACAGGGCATGGTTGGCAATGTTGTGCGTGTCATGCATGTCATGGTAAATACTCCTTTTGTTGTTTTGTTGACTCTATACACGTCTGCTGGAGAAACAGGTTCTTCTTCAAAGCTCCCATTGTAAATGGGTGAGACTAGTTCGTTTACTGCTGCACCAATTCGTTTGTTATATATTTACACTTTCTCCCTGTCGGCAGCCTTCTCCCTCTACGTGTCACTCTCTTTCACCTTTCTTACATCTTCTTTATGTAGTTTTCCATATTTTGCCTGCCCCTTTTCCAGCAAATGTTTCTCTGCTGCATTTGATAGTTGGCCGTCTTCCATTCATATCAAGTGATTTGCACCCATCATCCTGCTTCCTATAATTCTTCCTGATAAGTTTAACAGCTTCCCAGTCTCTCCCTTCAGCTTATCCACCTCGTTCTACCCTCGTTCTTAAACACCCCTCTTTGTACCTGTGATTTGTCATACCCAGTTGTTGTCTTATAATAACATACTTATCATTTGTAGCAGCAAAAATGTAATTATTATATATTTTAGCAGAGATTATCTATGTTGGTGCTAGCAATAATTATATATATATATATATATATATATATATATATATATATATATATGTATATATATATATATCTGTTGATTCGATTTAAGAAATTGTGTTTCAATATCATATTGCATTTTATATAATCGAATAGCGAAGACACTATTGCGTTTTTTTTTAACTTATCAAAAAACGTGTGCACTGTTTATAATAATTATGATTAGATTTTATTGTATGTTCTTCGTTTGTTTGTATATCTACACTCAGCTCCAAGGGTTAATACGTAACACTTACTTCAACTTAATCCATAAAAGTTACGCCACCTAGGGAATGCATTGCCAAATATATTTTATAGCGCCATCTATTGGTGGCGTGGCACACCAACCAAACGTTTTTGAGAGCCCGTTTGAAAAGAATTAATTTTTTTTAAATCCGAGATAAACGCCAAAACCAGGGGGATGGCGGCTAGTTTTTGGTCTTATTTTTATTAAAAACACGCCCGAGTCTTCCTAATTTATTTATTATTTATATTTTAGAACTAGGTTGCACTTAATAAATGTAATCACGTAACTATGTATTTTTATTATGTTTATTGTATATGGTATTAAAGTGAAATGTAACCATACCAATAATTATTCCAATTGCGTTTAATATCGATCTACTAAATACTGCTAACATAAGCGTCTTTTTTATTATATTATTGAGCTAGTATTAAAATAGATAAACAAACACTAGTTTCGTGATATATATATAAATATATATATATATATATCAAGGATATCATTATATATATATATATATATATATATATATATAATGATATCCTTGATATAATTTAACAAACACTAGTTTCGTGATATATATATATATATCAAGGATTTAATTATATATATATATATATATAATTATATATATATATAATTATATCCTTGATATAATTTATGTCACTAGCCTGTATAACCTTACAGGGTACGCTTCTGCGGACGGGCTATGGCGGCTGCAGTCACGACATCTTGTGACGAGTCGGTGAACCAGCCAGGCTCAGGGCTCCAGCCATCTGTGAACCGGGGCGTGTATGGGGGCACATGCCCCTCCCATTGGTCCCTGCCAACATATATTCAATTATACAATGACCATAACATTGATTACACTGGATATTTTAACAGATTATTATTTCGCAAGAATTACAACAGGGTATCTGAATACTAGTTTTCTAAATGAGATGTTGATGTGTCTCTCTCGACAGCCTATCATGTGACATATTTTGTAAGAAGCAAAGAATCCCAGCTTGAGCATGGGAATTACATCTACCAATTTATCTTTTCGCAAACCCTTCTTGGGTGGATTTGTGCCGAGGTTCATCTGGTTATTCACTTCTATTTACAACATACAGCTATGGTTTTAGCTAATTATGGGGATTTAAAATTCTAAGTAAACCATAACGAAGAATGTTATGAACAAATAAAATAAATTTAAAATAAACTTCAGCAAGATAAAAGTATTGTAAAGGTAAAAAGTCCTCTTACGATGTCAGTTGTTCACCAAGTGTTTCTACTAGCTATGAATATGGGCAACAAACCATGGTGCCACCTGAGAAGTGATAGACAACTCAATTTGTCCAATGCTAAAGTAAGTAACTATAATGACTACCTCTTGTATTTGTTTTGAAATACATCTCCAATTATGAGACGTGAGGCTAATGATCTCAGTGCCTGGGGCCCTGGGATGAGATACAGTTACAATGCTCTCAGTGCCTGGAGCCCTGGGAGAAGATACACTTACAATCCTCCAACGTTAGCGTAGCGTATTTATACACAGAACATCTGAAAAGAAATGTTAGTACATACCGGGCGACAGTCCAGGCGTCACCCAGTGACAGCCACAGATCAGCCTCTTTCGACGTCAAACAATTCTTCAGAAGTTCTTTCGCTTCAGCCGTTAGCAGCGGAGAAACGGTCTTGGAGGCAAGGGCAGGGGTGCCATGTCCGGAGTCCTTCGATGCCTCCACAATGAGGCTGAGGAGGGTAATGAGGAAGTGGACCGGCTCTGGGGCTTTCGGGTCATGGATGTACTTCCTCAACTTGGCCTGGTGGGAAATTACCAGGGTAATTTAGGTACCCTTCAAAAATGTGACACTTTGCCCACCTGTCGTCTTCAAATGTCATGATTCTTGCACATAATAAAGATGACCTTGCTGCCTTCTGTCAAATTACAAATTGTGGTTCAACAGACCATTACAGTATTTTTTATCTTTCCACAAAAAAATGATTCCTAACTGAAGTGGGCAGTTTGCCATTGTACAATAAGCTAAAATTATATAGTTTTTTTACTCTGTTTCTGAACAAACATTACTTTATAAACCTATCCATCAAGACTTCTGTGGTAAAGACCATCATGCGTAATGATTCTGAGTTGTTGTGCCTCTGAGCTCGGGTTCCTGGGATTTAAGCGAAATAGAAGTTGTATATTTTGTATTCTGTTTCTACCAACTGTTAAATTGCCTCCACACCTCAATTTGTGAATATAGCCACGCCATATATTATCTGACACATACATTGTACAGGTCACTCACCACACAATCATATGACACTTTTGTATTGATACACCTCTGACGTTGGTTTCCAATGATTTTGATGCGAAATTAAGCTTTTATTAATATACATGTGATACGTACAAGCAGATTGAAGGCAAGCTTGAACTTCTGGAAGATGTCAATGAAGTCCTTGGCATCTGGCAACAGGACAACATGACGGAGTAACCACCTGGGGTGGATAGGAATTGCAATATTCTGTTTTTACAAATCAATATTCTGTATTATTGTCTAAATTTGCATTAATTACACAACATTCTACCCTAATAAACCAGGTATCTGATAAACCCTCACCTCCAAAATCTCAAAGGGTACTAGTATGGCAGCTCAATGCACCCATCTCCCAACAATGTTGGGGCCAACCTCCCATCTCCAACCTGTTTTTGTGCCAACCGCCCACCTGTGTTGAGGTTAACCTCCCACCTGTTTTAGGGCCAAACCCCTATCTCCAACTATTTTTGGCCTCCCACTTCCCAACTATTTGTGGGGCCAACCCACCACCATTCTCATCCCTTTAATCCCACACCCTGCCTTACCTCCCATCCCCCTCCGTCGGTCCCGCCCCTCATGTCTCCGGTCCAGCTCCCCGAATGCCTCCGCCGCGTACTGCAGCCGTCCCACAAACTTATCTATGTCATCAAAGCAGTGGTTGAGAAGTTGCTGCAAACACACAAACATACAACTGTCATTGGATGATTATTAATATAAATTATTATTATTAGGAATGGTAAGGAGTCTCAGTGACGAAGAAACAGCGAAAGCACTCAGAGTAAAGAAAAGTGGGAAGACTGTAGGAGCAGATGAAATACCAGCTGAAGCTTGGAAATGTATGGGCAACTTTGGTGTAGAGTTACTGTGCAGACTATTAAACTGCGTCATGACTTCAGAACACATGTCATCGCTTTGGCGACAGAGCATACTGGTCCCAATCTTCAAGGGAAAAGGTGACATTCCGGAGTGTAAGAACTACCGAGGAACCACACTGCTGACGCACACCTTTAAGAGATGGGAGGGAGTCATAGACAAGAGGATGAGAGAATGCACAGACATACATGAAAGTCAGCTTGGGTTTATGCCAGGCAGGATTACGGCAGATGCGCTTTTCTTTCTCAAGCAAACAATAGATAAACATAAGGAGGGGCAGAAGGACATCAGAGTGTTATTTATAGACCTGGCGAAAGCATATGATCGGGTACCAAGGGAGGAGATATGGAGATGGATGCGAGAGAAAGGAATGTACTGGAAAAGTACATCAGACTGATACAGGATATGTACCGGGGGTTGTGAGACAAAGGTGCGCAGTTTGGCTGGTGAAAGCAGCAACTTGGGCATAGAGGTTGGATTGCACCAAGGCTCTGCATTGAGTCCATACCTGTTCCTCATATTGATGGACGTCTTGACGGAGAAGGTGAGAAAAGATCCACCAGAATCAATGATGTTCGCAGATGACACTGTGTTGTGTGGAGGAAAGGAGGTAGACATGACAAAGTACATGGAGACGTGGAGGAAGACACTGTAAGAGAGAGGAATGAGGGTTAGTCGACCGAAAACCAAATTCATGGACTTCAGGTTCGAACGGAATGATGAGGTAGACAAACCAAATGTAAAGATACTGGGAGACCAGCTGGACAAAGTGACACATTTCAAATATTTAGAGGCAGTCGTGGAAAAGAAAGGTTGCATGGGAACGGAGATCAAGCAGGTAGTGAGTGCAGCTTGGAGAAATTGGAAGAAATGCAGTGGAGTGTTGTGCGAATCAGGTAAGAAGAAGACGATTATCATTAGGATATATTTGCAATGCGCCATGCATTCAGGTTAAATCCTGGCGCCAACACTAAGTACATTTCAGACAAATTTAAATAAAATGTGTTAACTTAAATTAATTTGTTAAGTAAATAAGTTCAGTAAACAAAATCAAATCCAGCCTACCAATTGTTTGTACCACTTTGCCACCCGTCCATTTTGAATTGATAATTTGGTTGTGGTTGCATGGTGAGTTGTTAGGGAGTATGCAGTGTACATTGAGTCTAGTGAGGTGACTTACGACGTCTCTGTCGACACTCTCTCTCATCAGTGGTTCCTCCTCCTGGCGCGGGGGGCGAATCGACTTTCTGAACGCATCCCCTGCACTCGGCCCCGACATGTACGCAGCAGTTGCCATGGCTACAAGGGTCATCACACGACATGCATAGCGAACTTTAATCTTCAAACGTGTTACAATTTCTTGTCGATTATTTTTTGGACACTCAATAAAATTATCATTTAAACCAAGAACAGCTAGGTGACAGACGAAAATATAATATGTATATAATAAAACATCAATAAAACACTGTTTTTGTCACATACTAGGGGAAACACTGTATTAAATAATTATTGTTAGCACCAGCATAGATAATTTTTGCTAAAATCTATATAATAATGACATGTTAAAACTGCTGCTACAAATTATAAGCTGTTATGATAAGACAACAACTCGGTATGACAAATCACAGGTACAAGGTAGGTAGGTAGGTAGGTTTTATTTGAAATTGTATAAATCATACATACACATATAAACAATCCGTAAAACAATTGACAAAATGATATACAATTCCAGGATTTAAGGCTGTAACCAGTTTGTTTTAATTATTCCAATACAAAATGATAATGATTACATAAACTAGTCGCCGTCATCCGCAAAATAAATATTATTAACAATGATTTCACGTGTAGTGTGTTGGTTACGTTGCTATAATCAATAGAACATATATGTAAATTTAATAACAGTAATATTAGATGATACATGTTCACATAAGTAGTCTAGCGAAAAAAAACATGTGGTTATGCCAAGCTTTAGCAATGGTATAACACCTAAGTAGAATAGCATTATATTAAACACATATGTCAGACGTGTCGGGGTGGAATTAAATTAAACTAGAACACCATACCCCCTTACAACATTTGCCTTTAAATGATAATATAAAACTATTTAAATTGGGTTTATTTTGTATAACAGTTGGAATTGTATTCCAGATCATCGGACCTTTACATAGCAAACTGTTCGAAGATCTTTGAGTAGAACTGATAATAGGACGTATATTACAGGTTTGTCTTGTTTTGTAAAAGTGAATGTCATAGATAAATGTAAAAATATCCGATAATGAATGTGGCAGACTACCGTGGACATAATTATACATGAATTTTCCAACTTCAATTTCATAAATATCATGCAATTTTATTAGATTTAAACATGTAAAAAGGGGATGTGAATGTTCCCAATAGTTTGTTTTAAGAATGGAACGAACTATTTTTTTTGCATAATGAATACTTTTTTGATATGTGTTTTGTATGTGGATCCCCACAAAATGATTCCGTATGTCAAGTAGGGGTAAACTAAAGTGTAATAAATTATTTTAAGTGCAGCTACTGGAAGGCAGCGGTTAACTTTATTAATTATGTATAAAGCATTAGTTAGCTTGTTTTTGCATGCATTTATATGTTCATGCCATTCAAGTCTGTCGTCTATATGAAGGCCTAGAAATGTTATACATTTTGTTCGCTGAATTATGTTATTAGCTATCGCTAATAATAATTCTTCGTTCTGAGCAGGACGAGATCTAGAAAATAACACGCGTTTTGTCTTAGAAAATTTTTAAGATAGTTTATTGGCACGAAACCAGTCAGCTAATATTTCAAGTTCGTTATTCATATCTTTATATATTTCATTAATATGTTTTCCAGTTTTGTATATAGTAGTGTCATCAGCAAACAATACAGTTTTGCACATATTTACACAGAATGGAAGATTATTAGTATATAATATAAACAAAAGCGGACCGCGGATAGACCCCTGTGTGACACCGTGTGTGACATCCTGCTGAAGTGAGTCACTAGAACTGTACTTAATATACTGGTTCCTGTTTGAAAGGTAACTCTTAAACCATTTGAGTGGAGTACCCCTTATACCGTAATATTCAAGTTTGTGTAATAGGATTTGGTGGTTGATAGTATCGAATACTTTACTTAGATCCAGAAAAACAGCAAGGACCGAGTCCTTTTTTCTAGTGCATTAATAATGTCACTAGTAAAAACGGTAATAGCATTGGTTGTTGAATGTTTCTCACGAAAACCATATTGGTTATTGTTCAATATATTGTTTTTTTGTATAAAATCATAAGTTCTTCTATGTACAACTTTTCCCAGTATTATAGAAATTGAAGGTAACAAAGATATTGGTATATAATTAGAAAAGTCATCAGTAGCTTTAGACTTATAAACAGGTATACTTTTTGCTATTTTTATTTCGTCAGACACTATTCCCTCTCCCATTGATTTATTTATTAAAATAGTTATTGGTAACGCTATTTGCTCACCAAATAATTTCATGAGGCGGGGACTAAAATTGTCTTATCCAGAACTGGTCATAGGTTGGAGAGACATTATAATTTGCCTGATTTCATTTACATCGGTCCGACTCATGAAGAGACTTCCTGGATTTTGTTTAGGACAATTCTGAAGATATTTAGTAAATTGCTCTTTAGGTTGAGGGATTGCATTTGCGTGGTTTTAGCCAATATTAGTAAAAACATTACAGAATATATTCGAAATTTGATGAGGGTCCTTAATTATATCGTTATTATATTTAAAGTGTGACGAAATGCCTGATTTATCGTTGTCTTTCCCAATCATGGTTCTAAGTAATTTCCAAGTTTTTTAGAGTCATTCTTAAATGTTTTTAACTCATTCGCATAGTATGTTGTTTTGACAATTTTTTTCAGTTTATTATACATATTTCTATAATGTACATAACGGATATAAGTAGGATGTGTCTTACATTTGCCGATACATTTCTTATAGAGTTTGTTTGATGTTACTGACGATTTTAATAGACCTTTAGTCATCCACTCATTCCGTATTACGTATTTGGGATTAACTTTAGCAATTTTCTCCGGCGCGAATGTTTGAATAACGTAGTTAAGTTTGTTAGTGAATTCCCTGAACGCATTATCTGTATCCAACTGGTGTAAATACGTCCAATCAATTTCGCGTAGTGTAGATGTTATATGACCAATGGATTTGTCAGAAATAGGTCTATGTTTGAATAGTAACGGCTCATTTGATTTTTTACAAGACTTCTGCTTGCCAATTAAACAGAATATAGGTAGGTGATCAGATATATCACTATATAATATGCCAGAATGAACAAATGGAGTTGTATGTCGTACATATATGTTATCAATAAGGGTAGCGGATGTATGCGTTGGTTTGGTAATTGTTGGAATTGTGTTAGCAGCTAGGTGTAAGTATAGTAAGTCGGATGAAGGTTTATATGAGTCAATTTTTAGGTAGTCAAAATTTTGATCAGTGCCAATTATGATCTGATGGTTTGAGTGCTGAATCTTATTTAGTATTGTCTCATATCTTTGGATAGATGAAGACACATTTGAATTAGGGATCCGATATATTTCACCAACGACAGAGGTTTGACCATTAATGCTGCATTAAATAAATACAGATTCAAATTCCCCCTCCACGAAGATATCAAGGTCTTCGCGGTGATTATACTGAATATTATCACGTACATACATCGCGACACCACCTTTAGATTTAAATTTCCTATTCTTGTAAATAAAATTATGATTAGGCAATTGAAAAATTGCGCATTGTTGTCATTTAAAAAGGTTTCACATAATAAGATATAATCATTTTCAACATGTGCATCAGATTGCTGTGATAGTAATATTTTAAGTTGAGTTTGATGAAAGTCCTTGTATGTTGAGATGGAGTACCTTGTGCTGAAAACGGGTATGGCCAAATTTAGCGGGAAGAATATTATGAACATCATAGTAATCACTATTTATATCAGCTAGGTTTAAAGGATTTACAACCTCTTCGTTTTCAAACAAGTGCCTTATGTCTAATTCAGTATAATTACTTAGCATTTCATCGATTGCTTCTTGTGTGTAATTAGTTTACGAATCAGACAGTACACTGTTAAATCATAATATAACGAAGACGCTTTTGTGCTGAGGTTACGTAAGTAAAAAATATTTTTTAACAGCCCCATTATACTCCAATACCAGGGCGCCAAAACCTTACCATGCAACTGATGTTTGCACCCCACTCTGAATACGTACCAACATTTTAAAGAACAATAAGTAAAAGTTCTTAAATTATGTACCACTCTAGGACATTCCGACATGTTAAAGAACAATAAATGAAAATACGTTTTTAAACTACTTACGCAAATATACAAGTCATATATAATGATGAAACTTAGTTGTATGTATAGCAATCATTGTCAACAACGAAAAAACAAATGAAAAGAAGATATACATTAAATGAAGTAACACCATGAATGATGAAAAGTTTATTAATGACTTTTCCAAAATAAATCCCTCCTGACCGGCTTTCCAGTAAATAAATAAATTAATATATATATATATATATAAACTATTTAGAAATATTAAAATAATGTGCCTGCTGGCTAATATGTTTTCATACTTATAAAACAAATAATTATAGTTTTCACTTTACGAATATGGAAACACAATAATCACAATAACAAAGAAGAAGAAAAGATGAACATGTTTTTCATCGACGACTGATATCTCAGTCGTTGGATGGCGAGTGTCAGGGCAGGGGCGGGATCAACCCACAGCTCGGTCGCGCGAAACTCGAGTCTTCAATCTAGACCACCGTCGCGATTCGCGAAGTCAAAGTCTTTCTCCGTATGGATTTCTCTAATCAGTCCAGCGTTTGTCTTTACGAGGACTCGTCCTGCAAATGTCCAGTAGTCCGAAATCAGTTTCCTACGTTTCAGTGTTCTTGTCTGGAACGCCAGTGCGGCCCGCTTCGCCGTTAGGTCTTCGTTTATAAAAATCGGATTTTCGGATTTCTGCTTGTTGTGCTCCTTCAGCTGTGTTCGGGCACGGAATACCTCAGCGCGGGTTGATTCAATTTTGAAACGGACTATAATTGGTCGTTTTCGTCGGTGACCCTGGTTGTCCGTCTTAGGGCCGAGTCGGTGACTCCTTTCCATTGTACGCCGATGTTCACCAGTCCCATCTTGTCTTTTGAGAGGCGTATTTAAGAACGTGGGTAGAATGAGGTGGATAAGCTGAAAGGAGAGACTGGGAAGCTGTTAAGCTTATCAGGAAGAATTATAGGAAGCAGGATGATGGGTGCAAATCACATGATGTGAAAGGAAGACGGCCAATTATTAAATGGAGCAGAGAAACAGTTGCTAGAAAAGGGGCAGGCAAAAGATGGAAAACTACATAAAGAATGTAAGAAAGGTGAAAGAGAGTGACACGTAGAGGGAGAAGGCTGCCGACAGGGAGAAAGGGTAAAGGGATAACAACCGGAGTGGTGCAGCAGTACACGAACTAGCCTCACCCATTTACAATGTTAGCTTTGAAGAAGAACCTGTTTCTCCAGCAGACGTGTATAGAGTCAACAAAACAACAAAAGGAATATTTGCCACAACATGCATGACACGCACAACATTGCCAACCATGCTCTGTGAGCAGCGGAACAATAACCCCACCATCTAGAGGTGATTCAACGTCTATGCATCGATAACTGTGAATAACTGAACTCGTCTAATGATGGCATTCAGTAGAATAGTACATAGCAATTTATCCTGTACTTTCTCTTTCATGTTTTTTCTGAGACCAGCTGCCAATTCCACCATTGACGTCAAATGACATGACGGCTGCCAGCCACTGTATATGGGTACCGTGACCCAAATATCCACAGTGCACCAAAACGAGACCCTTCGCTTACTTTGTAAATCTTCCACAGCATTTAAAGTGACTTCCTCAACTGGTTTAGCCCATTACGATTCCAGTTAATTGAAATCCAAATATGTAATGTGTGACTATTTTTACATTTTGTTGAAAAAGGACATGACCAACTGTGATGGAAAACATGGAGTGAAGCAAAACGCGTAGCCTTTGACAGAGCAAGATGAAGAAGGTGCATGGCAGCCTTTTGGAACACAAGGTTCAACGAGGATAAAAGAGGTGTGGTAAATAGCTGAAGTCATTTTAACAAAACAAAGGGCGTACCTTTGCTTAAAAGATAACAAATTGGTTTGGACCATTACATCTGGTAAGTTGCCAAAGCCAATTGTTAGTCCAATGTCTAGACTTAGACCCACTGAATTTGTTGGCAACATGTTTTTGAGAAAGCAAGGAAGGTCAACAACATGAAACAGAAATATTCCCATTTTGAAACCTTGATTCCCTTTAATAATAACTTGTATTGATTCCTGGAAAAGAATTAAATAAGTTAATAAGTTTTAATATTTTATCAAAATTACAAACAATAGCTGCACATATGAGCCTGCCTGTTATGTATATTTGACAAAATCGATCAAATGTTGTCAAACATACACCTCTGCACAACAACTGATCTGGCTACACGTGATGAAAACCAATGTTTCGCAGATCCTATCCATGTCTTCCATCCTGCATCAGCCGAAGAAATCACACACAAATTTT
Organism: Escarpia spicata; assembly: GCA_963995525.1. NCBI lineage: Eukaryota > Metazoa > Annelida > Polychaeta > Sabellida > Siboglinidae > Escarpia > Escarpia spicata. Next base: position 33,759,331 of record OZ023212.1, read on the forward strand.
GCTACCACGAACAAAACTTGTGTGCTAGATCCTCTATCTGCCAACCAGCTGAAAGACAATGCCACCAGTCTTGTGTCCATTGTAACACTGATCACGAATGCATCTCTTGAAGATGCGGTCACGCCTACACTGCTTAAGCAGGCTGTTGTAGTCCTTTGTTGAAGAAGCCATCGCTTAACAAAGACGTCTTGAATAACTATCGTCCAGTGAGTAATCTCACACATTTGTCGTAGTAGTAGTTGAGAAAGTAGTGGCGCTTAGAATATCCACACACGTGTCTGATTAGGGAATGGATGACAGCTACCAATCAGCGTATCGAAAACACCATTCGACGGAAACGACTTTACTATACGTTACCAATGCCATGGAATCAGCCATGGACAACAAGCCAGGCACATCACTGGTACTCATCGATTTTAGAGCAGCTTTTGAGACAATTAACCATGCCATCTTAATTCGACGATTACGATTGCGCTACGGCTTTGTTGACAAAGCATTAGACTGCGTTGTCTCGTACCTGCAGGGACGGACTTAGCGCGTCGTAATTGTTGACACATTTTCGGGTACAACTCCTCTGACGTCAGGTATCCCGCAAGGGTCCGTCCTAGGCCCACTGCTCTTCTCGTTATATGTGCAACCAATTGGCGATATCATCAGAAAACATGGTCTTTGCTACCACCACTACGCTGATGATTTACAACTCTTTGATCTCAGTACAACCGCTTACGCTGCTGTTTTACGTCGAATGGAAGCACGCCTGGATGGCGCGGAATTACATGTGCATGAATGACAGCAAGACCGAATACATTCCAGTGGTGCCTAAGTCGGCCGCTGCACTTGTGGATGGCAGCGTAGTGCGTACGTGTTAGTGACTGTACGATTGCAGCTTCACGATGTATCCGGAATATCGGCGTCTACGTGGACAGACACATGAACATGCATGAACAAACATATGTCATAAACCGTTAGTGTGTGCGCATTCCACCTACGCCACATTAATCAAATCAGCCGATTTTTTTCTAAAACAACGAAGGAACGCATAGTCAACGCCATAATAACATCGCGGCTGGACTATTGCAACTCAATCATATACGGAACATTTGCAAACAACATCGCTCGTCGTTCGTTCTGCAAGGAATTCCCGAACTCATGTTCATTAAACTAAATATTTATTTTAATGAACATGACGCATGATGTGTTGTAAAGCGTCATGAACAAGTGTGGATCTGGCGCTATAATAAATTAAATATATTATTATCTGCTTTCCTACCATCATTAGTCAGACATTACCTCAGCAGATGACCGCACCAGACGAAAACACGAGCACAAACTACGAACACTTGCAGTCTCCTGCACAACCTACATTTACATTGTCAACATTTAGTGCGCATAGCTAGCCTGCCAGTTTTATTGAGGCCAAGCACTTACCCCATTAGCGGCTATCTTTACTAGCATCATTAATTAATGGATAGTTCCGGTAGTTACACTGCATACACTGTCAGATGGTCAGATTAGACAGGTCAGTTTCGGTAATAAAGTCATAAAACGTTTCCCTAGTATACTCTTGTAATGAATGATTTACATGTCACTAACAGAGGTTACTACTTCTTCTGGGTTAATTAAATTCAACACGCTCAGAAGTGGATATATGTAAGCATTAACGACAGCTACACATGAATGCATGTTTCCATGCCATGCCCTCGCCTGACTATGCACCAGCATGCAACTGAAAACAAAAAAATTTGTGTTAGCACATATTCACATAATACATGTATATTATTTATATCCTGTAGACAGCACAGCAGAGCCAGAGAGTTGTGTTACTCTTCTTAGTTCACACAATAGCAATATAAATTACTTTTGCGATCCACGGTAGAAACCAACGAGAAGGTAACAGTAATGTTCTACCATATGTGTTGTGAATATGCAATATGGTGTATGTCGAGATTGTAAATAGTGCCATATTATGTCACGCTTTTTGGGCAGATAAACTTAAATTATGAAATATATGTCTAACAACATTTGGTTTAGCGTGTTATTAGTTGTAATCTAAAGGAATTAATAACTTGGCAAAAAATAATAATTATTAACGAAATAAACGTTTGAAATGTCTAGTGGTGTAACACAGTATTTATGAATGTTTCTAAGTTATGTGACTATATTAATAATACTCTATAAACTTTGCAAAAATGTGATAGAATAAAAAGTATGGCTTGTTGATGTGTTAAATGTGCAAAAATTGTGTCTGGAAGGAAATTATATCATTAGTTACATAATAAGGTTTTCGTTTTGTAGTTGCCTTCTGGAAGAGTGATGGAATATCAATCTTGGTTGGAATTGCACCTACTGCTAGACGCATAATTATTAACTGAACAAACACCGAGTTTGGTCGGCGAGAAACCTTCACGCCGCAGATTTACTAACCATCTGCGGTGTAGTTCGGCTGACTTGGTCACATCTGGAAAACTGAAATATTTCCAAGACTTATATGAATGTAGTGGAATAGTAATGCTGTATATATATATATATAAATGACATCATACCTGTACTTAGTTTACATTATATAGACGTATAGTTACACCTTTGCAGGTTCCGTGTACCAACTCCAACTGCTGAAATCACACTATTACTAGTACAGTATTATATTACTCACTCACTCACTCACTCACTCACTCACTCACTCACTCACTCACTCACTCACTCACTCACTCACTCACTCACTCACTCACTCACTCACTCACTCACTCACTCACTCACTCACTCACTCACTCACTCATTAAAAGTTTTGTTTTCCTGCTTAATAATGCTAATGTCACCACAGGCATAGATTATAAAGTGTTCGAGCGCAGGTACAGGTACCTGAAGTCGGCCACCAACGGCCTCCTAGACTCGCACCAGTTTGCATATCAAGCAAACAGATCAGTAGACGATGCGGTAGCTTTAGGTCTGCATCACATTCTGAAGCACCTAGTGACACCGTCATACTAAATTATTTATTTATTATTATTTTTTAAATTTATTTATTTGTATTTACTAACTTAACTACATGTATATACATACTTTTTAACTGTCAGCTTAGTTTATATATCGTCAGCTAATTTATGTTTTCATTTATTTATTATTTATTTAACTACATGTGTACTTTTTAACTTTTTAGGTAATGTTCATACGGTATTAATATTATGTTACCAAGTTCATTTTATGTCAATAGATGTACGACTGTCGTAAACTGTGTTGGCAGCTGGCCTTGGTTTAAATTTATACTAGTTGTAGCATAGTTTTATAATGTTTCTGATTGTATATTTTGCGTGTGCATGATGGGGGCAGGGGAAACAAGCGTGCATGTATGTTGACGCCGCAACGCCAAGAATTCCAAATAAACAAATGTGTATTGCATTGTCATTGGGCCTCACTGCATAGCCGCAGATGAAAACATGCAAATCGTAGGAGGTCGGCGGGTTCATGCTTAATAAATGCCGCGTGCGCTTGTTTACTTGGCAGCAACCAATGACATTGGTACCACAGCGCTAACAAAATCTGTAAGAGAAAAGCGCCTCCCGGCCGACCTCAGCCGAACCCGAGAGTCGCGAAAGCCGAGCACTGACCTATTTTATAACTGAACTGGCTGCCTAGCGTTATCAGTGAGGCCGCTGGGCGCCATTAGGCTAGGCTGAAGGACCCTCATCACTCAGCTGCCTAACGGCACACGCTGCTGATGTTACACTTACACTCAACTGCTAGTCGACATGTTTTGGTATATTTTTCTTACAAAATAGTGTAATATGTTGAATATATATATAATATATATTCAACATATTACACTATTTTGTATTTATATATATTTTGTATTTATATATATATATATATATATATAACCTGAACCCACCCTACACATGACAACCATTACATGTTTAAGGTTTATGATTTGCTGAAATAAGGGGAAAGCGTCACAGCGCCCCAGAACACCTTGTACACATTAGTATTGCGTAACGCTGACACGGTGACACCAGAAGTGTGCATTGCAATTAAAGGAAAACAAAAGGGAACGTTGTGGTGTTTAGCACCTAAAAGAGTTAGCACAAACTAACCATTTGCATCTACAATCAAAATTTTCAGTTCAGTGGTTTACTCGGAATGTAGTCTTAAAGTGGAAGATTCTAACGAAATCTGCGATAACATGTAGACTGCCATCTTACTGATGACGCGTTCATTTGGCCGAAAGCAACCAATCAACGAGCAGCATTATTTTTGCTGTGTACGACATACTGTCTTGTGTAGTTCGCGTAGTTGGTTCATGTTCATGGGATGCGGTTCGTTATATTAGTATAAGTTGAGCTTACAGTGAAAACGTGACTTGCAATATGCCACATTGCTCTACATATGGTTGTAACAGAAATAGTACAGCGAAGGATAATGAGCTGTCTTTTTTGTTTCCCCTTGAAACAACCAGAAGTGAAATAGTGGATTTACAACTGTGGACGGGCTGGTTGGAAGCCTTTGAAATACAACGCACTAGGTTCAGATCATTGAAACGTGCTTCGAAGGAAATCTATATCGTAAGTTAATGACACAAGATCCGACAAAACGTCGCCGACGTCGATGTTTGAAGCCAGGTGCAGAGCCTACGATATTTAGTCACGGACCTCAGCCGTCGAAGCGACGCATATTTTTGATCAAACTCGCCGCTGCCGCACTTGGTATCCAATTAAAATCTGTTGACATTTGAGATTCAAGATATGCTGGAGCCAAGCCAGAACAGTACCAAAATGTACTATATTGCACCACAAAGAGTTTGGACTTTAGTCTTTAGAAGATAGCCGAATAGCAAAAGTTAACGGCAATCAAGTCGCGTGAGCGATATTACAGTAACTGATTAACATGGGCTGGAATGATTGTCGTTTATAATAACATTGCAAAACTTACTGTATTTTGTTTTAAATGAACAAAAATACGTTCTGCATTCAATAATATTGCATTAGACATTGTCATATATCGAACTGTTTGGCCTATTATTTATGTCATGATGTTATATAATTGGACTTCGGACGTATATAATTATGTGTGACTACTGTTTATGTGACGAAGAATATCACTATACACTCTATTGTAAAACGTTTAAAATGGCTTCATTTGTATTTAGTAAAATTACATAATGTTTTTTAGTTAAGGGGATACAACCCAGGTGAAAGTGTTTTTGTTTAGAAAAAAATACTAAAATGTTTTTTATGCCAGATTATGATAGCTTATTATGTTTACTGTGAATATATATAATTTTATAACAATTACATACCTTTAAACCATTCTTATCCATGGAATAAGGGTGTCAATATCAAGTAATTTTTTATCCATTATGCCACATTTGATGGCCATTTTCTAAAAAAAACATTAAAATTCTGCATTTGGAAGGATATCTCTGGGAGTAATTACGTGATCCAAATATAGTTATCAATGAGCTCACCAGATACACCATGTTTGTATTATAAAAATACTGGCATCACTCAATAATCATATATTGTTGAAATATCTTTAATAATATACCATGTGCACACATCTTCACTAACTTGTTTTTTGCACACTAACAGCAAAAACAGGTAACAGCTGTTATGAAAATATCTTGAATTTGGATCAAAAATATAAATAATTGTAATTTGCATTTCAGCTCGATCACCAACATGATGTGGCACATGGGGAAAGGCATCAACCGCAAGTTTACTGCGAAGGTCCGAGGCAAGGGATGCGAGGACCTCCTTCATTGGATACAGAATGTATCAAACCATCTGTGGTGGTGTTGTGCAACATGCAACGGTGACGCACAGTTGGTGGAGTAAGTACCAAACTTGATATGATGTATCCATATCCAAATGTATTCATTTTATACCTGAGGCATGTCCAAAGCAACAAGTAACCTTTAGATTTGCCATCAGTAGATGATGAGTAGGGACCACGACCCAAGTAGTGTAAGGTGAATTCCAGTCACCGACTTGAATCCCAAATACACTAAATTAGCTCCTATGCATAACTAACATTATAATAAGTTTTCGAAATTACAGCATTTCATAGGCATCCAACTCGTTTTTTTCAGGATGGCTACTCAAAAGTACCAGCCAGCATGACTACTACCTTATCAGTAATTGTGTTTATTCAGACTTCCAAAACTGATAATGTAAATGCTGTTTACATGTTAATATGTGGACCACCGACTTATGAATGGGACCAAAAATGTTACATAGTCAAAGTTCCTGATGACCAACTTTTCAGTAGTTTAGTTACTATACAGATGGATAGTTATACAGATGAATAGTGCCCATTCTGTACCACCCTACCTATTCCTTGTAATCTGTTGCTGTGTACATTTATGAGTACAGTTACTTGAGTGTAATAAATTACATCTCCGTGTAATAATTACATTCCAGAATGCAATTGTCTGTAGTGAAATAAATAAGAGCACTTGTGTCATTATCACCAATTTTATTAAAGAAATATAAAATCAAAACATGATATCACAATACAGTGACTGTATATATAGTAGATACAGAAATTAAAAAGAAAAAACAAGTTATAATAAATTATGTGAAGGACTGTGATGATGGAATGCCTTATTTGTAAGGATCAGGTAGGTTTTATTTGGAATTGTATAAATCATATATACAAATATAAACAATCCGTAATACAATTGACAAAATGATATACAATTCCAGGATGGCAGCGGAGCCAATTAAGGCTGCAACCAGTTTGTTTTAATTATTCCTATAAAATGATAATGATTACATAAACTAGTCGCCGTCATCAGTATCGGTTTACTGATTACCATGATTGGCCATTGTATTGTTACTAAAACCAAACCAACACTTTACAGAGGAAAAGCACTTTAAAGTTCACTGAATGCTACAGTCATAAGGTAAATAACAGCAGCTTACTAACAACATATAGACTGGTGTGTTACACCAGTTGTTTGCAGACATTTTATCAGAATACTGCATGCACTATTCTTCACTGTAGGAATGAAAGCTAGATTGATGCTGTCTGCTCTGGCGTGGAACTACCGACCACGTCCCAGCCCAGACAAACCTGTTGAGACTGGTGTCATGTGGTCCAAAAGACGCAAGCAATGGGTGCTGCATAACAGACCACAGCAGGTGAACCCACGTACCCACCTACAAATGCTCACGGATCGAGTGACAGATGTGTTTATAAAGAAATATCACACTGCATGCGATCACAGACACTGGGGCAGATGTCCCAAAACCAGAGGAGGATCTGCTGGCAGCAAGAGTCAGTCAATTTGTAAAGAAACAGTAAATACTGCCACCACAAACCTACACCTTCACAGGTCACATGTACATTGTCTAGTTTAGTTTTCAAGTCCACCGTGGTATCCCTCGTGTTGTCCCCCATCGAGGGCAGGGAACCTCGATCTTATTCCATGGCTGGTGCATGCTGGTAGAACTCTCTGTACACTTCGTCCCAGCTTGCCATGGATCCACCAGGTAAACTGTCTGTATGCAGCCCACCTGAGACCTGAAATAAATTAGGCTCAAATAAACATCTGACATTGTAAATAAATGACATATAAAAATCGGTTGTATAACGACACCATTCCTTTATATAAATTGTTTACCATTAAACATTTGTTCATCTGAAATAAGGCAAATATTGATAATTTTGCACTACAGAACAAATTATGACGGTGCAACAAACATTGTATCTATACGTTATGATAACTTAAGTGGAACCATTATAATTTGTTCTGTAGTGAGAGAGTATCACTTTATTCATACAGCAGAATACAATAAAGTGTGAAGCGATAACCCAAGTACATGTGTGAATACAGTAAATAACTATGTATAGTAGTATATTGTAGCAGGCTAAGGTAAATAATGACTAACGGTTAAAGTAAGTCATATTGAAAATGAACACATTTATGTAGGATTACTTGCTGTTGAGGGGAATTTTATTTTGTAATTATTGTCATATTAGGGTGATGGTCATCAAATTTAAATTAGTCTTGGGTCAAACCAGTGTGGTTCGCCTTTACATTTAGAAAGGGTGAATGGCGTTAGCAGGGCTAGTTTAGACAAACATACGATTGAATTAGTTGTTCTTTTGGTGGTTTTATTCCAAGAGATTTTAAGGAGGTTGTCAGTCTTAGATTTGTTGAGTTCAGATACATAGCCTCTGCAACCTATTTCAATGCATGTTAATTCTGATTTTATTCCGTTATTGTTTACATCATGGATTAGTGCGACGTACTTGTTAGTTTTGAATACATGATCTTTCTTGATGTTAGGGTCAAATGGTAGTCAGTTTCATGATGTGAATTTGCTTAGCATGTGGATGGTAGATGACGTGTGGTAAGTCCACTAAGTAATTTCCCTGGAAGATTGTTAATAATTTGGGCATCAGGCATGAGATTGCTGATAAAATTATCTATATATATTTTTATTGCTAGTGCTACTATGATGTTGTATTGTGTTCATTATTAATACATTTCAATAAATATTTAACAACACATTTCACTGGTCTTGTAACAATGCATGCGCACATATATACGTACTTGTTTGTTGGACGGCGTAATTCCCATTCTGCAGCATCACCTGCTCCAAACAAAGAATTCTAAATCTCCTGCTGTTTGTAATGCACAGCAGTCCACCTGTAACAAAGAATTAAGCATTTAGTTTTACACGAATGTTAAGCAAACATGGATTATTATTCTGAACAAATTTCACAAAGAATGCATCACGATCCTCTAACTGTATTCATCCCAGTATTGTGCGCGGCACTTACTTGGGCAGGCACAATGGTGTAGCCCGCAGCGGAGGCCGAAGGCCTACGGGAGCGTCTCCTCGATGAGGGGCTGTGCTTCTCGGCGGCGGCGGCAATACGGACCCTTGGCTATTGTGTAGCACGGGTATTTATAGGGTGTGTGTGTGTGGGTGTATTGTTAGGGTGTAATGCGGATGTGCGTACTTATATTGTGTGTGCGAACTATTTACAGTGTAGCTCCGCACTACATTCCCCCCAATCATAAAAAGAACGGGTTATATTACGATGAATATGTATGCGGTATTGTATGCAGATAGCCGTGAATTATGTATGGATAATTACAACATAAAATATATACACTAAATGTGACCGGTTAACCAAACCCGCACGCCGACTAGCACCTCAGGCAAAGGCTTCACTCAAGTCTCAATATTGATATTTAGGTTATTTCCTTTTTACGTTTAATTAAACCATTTACGTCAACCCGAACACCGACGTAATATTTAACTATTTAGGATCTTTCATTATAAGTACATTTGATTAAACCCAACCAACATTATTTTAACACTTGTATAATAAAGCAAAACGAACTTATTGAAAATGAATCTTCACTCCCAATCACAATAATAATCTATACACAAAACTATATACACAAATTATATGTAGACCCTAGACCCCGGAGACCGACAGGTGTCTCAGGCATCATGTACTACGTGAGTACATCCCGGGCACCGACAAGTGCCTCAGGCATCATATACTGCGTGAGTACGTCCCATATACTACGTGAGTACGTTCCGAGCACCGACGAGTGCCTCAGGCTTCGCATACTACGTGAGTATATATACACAACAATATGTATGTTCTAGAACCCGGACACCGACAAGCGTCCTAGGCTACTATATTGTGTTTGTGCGTGTGTGTATGCGTGTCAGAATATCCTACGGCTAGTTGAACAGGAATTACTCAGTCATCATATTCCACGAATGCCTGCATGGGCAGCCTTCGGTGGAACAAGACTGATGGATCCTCCTGACCCTTGAACTGCGTACATTCTCCATTTTGTCGTAACCGACAAAGCAGACAACAACGCTGTTGCTACTTGCAACAGTCGTGGTCACCATCGCTGCCGTGCACCATTTCTCGTCATAAGGGAACTGTGCTTCGCAAGGCAAGGTAATCAGCGCTCCGCAATTGTCATCGTTACTGTCCGTCATTAGGGGAAGTTCCATCATTGAAAGTCTTGTTTGTAGGCACTGGAAGGTGTGTGGCGATACGGGTGAGGACACATGGACTTCGTGCGTCTCATTGGCTTTAATGGTGTACCCTTGTACCTGACAACATCCGACTCTTTGTCATAGAGACTACAATCGACGGTCGTTCTCTCACACCTGTTGATGGTAACTGTCAACCAAGTAGTACCCATCTTTTGCTGAGGCACTGACCCGCCAATGACGTCATTCATCTTTGCGGCATTTGAGTCATATTTGGTGACGTCAGTCATCTCCGCGTTAACTCCGTCGAATCGACATGCCAACGCTTCAATTGGCAATGTGGCGGACTCCGTGTGTAGCAACTGCACAGAGAAGCCGCCGTTGTCGATGTATTCCATGGACACATTACCCGTGCCTGTGTCAACCCTGGTGATACAAGTGATATGGTTACAACAACGTCTCCTCTCCCTTATAGATTTACCATCCTGACCACTACACCAACTCTCCTCCCTGACAAACGTTTGAGATGCATAGTACTCGTGCATTTCAACTGGCAAATGGGTCAACCTGTCGTCCCGCAGAAAGTCGTGCGCGTCAGCAACTTGCGCATTGTCGGTGTTGTTGTTACCGCTGTCATCGTCTTCAGTTTCTTCCGAGAATTCTGGTTTGTTTCTCAGCTCCCAGTTGTTACCTGTCTCACCGAGAGGCGCGTCATTGAGCTGCTCTGACAATCGTGTCAATGCAGTCTCGTCACCCTCCAGTTGACACCAGAATTGCGCTGATGATACACACGCCTCCATCGTGCGACCAACTGAGTCCGCCCGAGACATACTCAAGTTGTCATTGTGCGGTTCGGTATCGGCTGTCTTACTGTCCCCGTCGTCCGGCGACACCTCCGCAGTTGGCGTTATTCGTTCCGGGAAGTGGGACGCGATATCAGCTGTATCATCCACAGGCGGTGCTCCAGTGTGTCCGATGTTGTCTCGTCCTGGGTCAATGTGTGTGACTATGTTGGAGTCAGGGTTGGCATGTGTTTTAGCGATTGACGTCATCGTCTCTGTCAAGTCGCCTGGAGCGATGACTGCAGTTACAGACCGTACGCGTTCGATCTTTTCTCTGTGTGTTTTGGGCATGTATCTGTTGTCATGACGTAACGTGAGACAATCTAGGTAGCTGTCTTTCTGTGGGACTAGTCTTTCTGTGGGACCGATAGTGTGCGGTGAAACATGTGGCGCGTAACATTTCGTCTTCAGACGCTACATGTCCCGCTGACATTGACAGCTTTCTACCTAGAAAAACAGTTTGACTACTGATGCTCGTGCTAGATGGGCGATGTCCTAGCGCACAGGAGGGCTCATACATTCCAGTTGTGGAATGGTCATCGGAGGAGGATTTCTCGTTATAAGTGTAGACTAGAGATTGATCGTTCTAGGTATAATCACACGATGTGTATGGACGCGTACACTCGTAGTCTTCCATTCTCAAATTCGTCATCTTCATCACACGATCCAATTCCTCCCTTTCAGTACGGCGTCTGAGAAGCTTTCGATTCAGCTTGTTCATATCTTTTAGCGCTTTCCTAATCGACTTCGGATGTTTGTTACAAGCTGCTAACGTTATTTCCTTCTCCCTAACACCCCTGAGGAACAGCTTTGAGGCATATTTAGTTACGTCTTTGTTTCCTGTCCCTTTATATCCCCTTTGGACAGCATACTGAACACGATCAGCGAAGTCTTCCAACGATTTGCCGACTTCCTCCTTCATATCTTGGATATTCCGATGCACAAGGCTTGGATCTTCTTTTGTTTCAAATTTGCTCTTCAGGCGTTTCATGAGCCTTCGATAATCGCTACAAGTCTTGCGAGAACGGGTCCGGATGTAATCAAGTGCTTCGTCGCGCAAGCATTCCTTTAACCTCTGTAGTTTTTGGTGACTACCACAGTGATAATGTTTTGCAGCACCATTGAACAGGTAAAGAAAGGCATCCCAGTCTGTAGAGTCCCCCGAGAACATAGGTAATTTAGGTCCGGGAGGGCTATTTCGTTGACGATGTCGTGTGTCATTCCCCCGTCTCTCCCTTTCCATTGATTCGTCAGACGATCCTGAGTTTGAGTTAAGAGAGTCAGAGGACGATGAAGACGACGATGAAGACTTTCTTCTTCGACCATGGGCTACGTCATGTGTGTGATGACCCTCATTTTTGTCATGTGTGTGATGCCCATCGGTTGTGTCGTGTGTGTGTGTGATGCCCATCGGTTGTGTCGTGTGTGTGTGATGTCCATCGGTTTGAGGTGTGGTGTCTATTCCTCGTATTGGTTCGCGTTTCACAGGATCTGGAAGATTTGTGTTGCTAGTAGGTTGAAGTGGGGTATCCTTCCTGCGTGATTATTGTCCCAACAACCGCGAGGGACCGGCGCTGTATATGCCATCCTTTGGATGCGCATCAAGGGGAGGTTTGTCATCAAAAGGATGACCCATTGATTTGGAAGGGCTGTTATACCCCATGTTCTTACTCTCATACATTTCCCATCTCATTTCATCACCTATTTCCTGTGAACTGCGTCTATTCATTGTGTGATCCCATTCTTCCATCTCCCTTCTCATTCTTTCTTCCAGTTCTCTTCTCTTTACTTCCCTCACCCTCTTGAATTCATACTCGTCAATACCAAATCTGACCCTGTTTGATATCTCTCTTTCATATTCTTTGATTTTGCAATCCCTCTCATAAAGTTGCGCATGATATTGTGCTTCCGTCCTTTCCAGTTTATCTTTTAACATCTCTGCCTCGTTGCTACTAGAATCAACCGAACTAGCTCCTCATGTCTGGGGTTTCTCTAAACTGATTCGTCCTATTTCCAGCAAGTTATCCCAAAACGTTGTAGTAGCGCCCGTGGCTGTCGCTAAGTCAGCAATTTATATTTTATCTTTCTTCCTGAGATTCAGTATTTTGGTAGCCTTTGTGGTAGATACCCATGTTACTTCCATAACCTGCTCTTTAGTGCATGTATATAAGTTGATTGTGGACGTCATGTTGACATCTAGATACGTGTAAATGTAAGTGTAAATGCCAAACTGTGTATACAGAATAATGCCTACTGTTTAACAACGTTAGTGGCACTATTGATTCAAAAATTAGGTAATTCAAATCAAACTGAACAGTGCAGCTCATATATTTTAGAAAATCAATATAATTGCACAATTACCAACACGTTTCAGTGAGAACAGTAAACAGTATCACGCGATAGATACATTACAATTACGTCGGCGATAATACCCAATTAGTAAGTTCAGGAAGTAAACCAACAATTTAGCTTGATTTATGATTAACAAGAATGTCATAAACACGATAAACTCTTAACAAAACTTAAGAAAGAATTCAATTATAAAGCTATCCGTGGGTCATGTAAACACCACGGCGTGATCAAAGGGTTAAACCCAGTTCGAGTCAGCTAGCAGTCGCGTAGCAACCGACGGCGACGAGCGACGCTGGTTGTATGCTGCCAGCGACCACGCCCGTATACTGGTTGTCCCCAAATAAGCGTTTGAATATTGCTATATGATAATTAGCAGAACTTATCTCACGTATAATTACTTCATACTATGCGTAGACAGAACCGGCAGATTCCTATCATACGCACAGGCAAATTGGCGTGTAAATGTTTAAACAATTAACGCTTGAAAAAAGACAGGTTTCTCCTGGTTAATTGCGCGTATAATTACTTCATATTAAGCGTAGACAGAACCGGCAGATTCCTATCATACGCACTGGAAAATTGGCTCGTAAATGTTTAAACAATTAACGCTTGAAAACCGACAGGTTTCAACTGGTTAATTGTGAGTAGAATATAAATTGTTTAACATGGAACTATAACGCAGATTCGCTAGCAGAAATATACCATGCTCGCAGCGCCAATATTGTGCGCGGCACTTACTTGGGCAGGCACAAAGGTGTAGCCCGCAGCGGAGGCCGAAGGCCGACGGGAGCGTCTCCTCGATGAGAGGCTGTGCTTCTCGGCGGCGGCGGCGGCAATACGGACCCTTGGCTATTGTGTAGCACGGGTATTTATAAGGTGTGTGTGTGGGGGGTGTATTGTTAGGGTGTAATGCGGATGTGCGTACTTATATTGTGTGTGCGAACTATTTACAGTGTAGCTCCGCACTACACCAGTATTATACCTGGGTCCATAGAAATAGCATGCAGATTAAGGAAGGCCGTTTTGAAAAGTGTCAATATTTGCACAAAACGGTGGTCATTTTCTTTGTCACCAAAACAAATGGGGGCTCTGGCTGTACATTTTCAAGGTATATTTTATTAATAAGAGCCAATGTAAACTTTGGGCAGAAAAATTGCAGTATGCATAAAGTTAAAAATAATCTATCTACCTGCCATGTGTTTAAAAAGTAGTACTGCCACATATTGTTCATACTCTATCATAGCTCTGCCCTGTACAATTTTAGTTCACATGAATCATGGAACCATTCAACTACATTTCTTTTAAAAGGTGAAGGTACAGCCATGGGTGGTATTCGAAAATGGACATGTCAAAGTTCAAACACTGAGTCCAGTGGCACTGAGGGTGAGATCTAACTAAGTTAAACGTCAACCAATCCCAAATGTAAGACAAGTGACGTGTCCTGGCCCGAGCGATCATCTCTCGCTGTTCATACGCAGCCCGGAACTTAGGCTCATCGGTTATTTAAACAATAAACTAAACAGATTAATAATTACCTTCACCAACAGCGTTGCTGTCGAGTAGCAACCGCCTCCTGGCAGCAGACATATTCAGTTCTTGTTCCTGAACAAGGAGATCACTGCGGCATTTTCCACACCGACACCAGTCAATTTCATCTCGGCATGGTATGCGCCTCGACATTTCCACTGCCCGTGGGCCTTCCCGTTCGTGCCTACCGGCACCCGCCTCTGCCCTATCTTCCAACACAGGCCCTTGTTTTGTGGTTCAAACCGGTAACCAGCAGCTTCGAAATCGATTTGGGTTTCGTTGACTTCCGAAGAATTGGAAAGCCATTTTATTTACACAGTCATAGTTTAATTGGTAAACTTACCATAGCGCCACCTAACGGAGTTGGGAACAAATAGTACGCAGAAAAGTTATGACAGTGTGACGTCACTTTCTTCTAACAATGGCATAGTCCATAGAAATTCGGTAGTTGTGTGTTCAAAAATGTTTTCCTGGTAAACCGCCGACGTTAAAAATGTGATTGTAGATGGAAATTGTTAGTTTGTATTAACTCTTTTAGATGCTTAACACCAAAACGTTGCATTTTGTTTTCCTTTAACTAACATAAAGCAAGACTAAATACTGTACTATTGCAAATACCATAGGATCCAAATTGTAATTCGATGCATACATCATATATTAATAAATAAATTCGCCAGACCTTCGACCAGCTTACAAACCTATCCTACCCGAATTAACAGAAACAGGTGCAGATGGGCAGGTGGGTGGGAACTAAATTATAGATATCAATGACAACAAACTGATTACCTTTTCACAGTGACAATTCCAAGTGGGGAAGCGACAATGGGGCCGTTGCCTTTTATAGTGAGAAATTGTCACGTGACGACTAGGTCCAGCTTGAATTCCGTAAGATAGTGGCAAACGCCATGTCCCGCCCATAGCAGGCAACTATCAACACTTACATATTTACACTGTCAAGCGGAAGAAACATTCGATATATGACAGATAGTGGCAAACGCCATGTCCCGCCCATAGCAGGCAGCTATCAACACTTACATATTTATACTGTCAAGCGGAAGAAACATTCGATATATGTCAGATAGTCGCAAACACCATATCCCGCCCATAGCAGGCAGCTATCAACACTTACATATTTACACTATCAAGTGGAAGAAACATTCGATATATGTCAGATAGTGGCACACGCCATGTCCCGCCCATATCAGGCAATTATCAACACTTACATATTTACACTATCAGGTGGAAGAAACATTCGATATATGTCAGATAGTAGCAAACGCCATTAGTACAGTCGGAAGGTACGCCCCCCATGCACCCAATGGATTTCTAAAAGAAACTTACTTTTTTGCAACCTTGAAGGTGTCTAGTAAACAGATAGTAAGTTAAGGATAGGTGATTGCGCATAAGCACTGACTCATCATTTTATACCACTACTAGACAGAAAATGGACTAATTATGAGTTCAAGAAGAAAGGAAACTACACAAAATCTACCCACTACGATCAGTATCTACATCTACTCAAGTACTATCTACCCGTAACTTACCCTCGACACTACACACTAATGTTAGCGTACTTTTTAATAATGTGTATAAATTGGTAGGTATATACATAAATAATTTTTCTTAATATACAACTATTAATTCACTCAACTTCAACGTTTCATCGGTAGTCTTCATCAGAAACAGTTTGTTCTCTGCTCGCCAGATGGCATGGCGGCAGGCTTTCCCACACGTGAATCAGTCAAGCGACAGTGGTTGAAACGTTGAAGTGAGTGAATTAATAGTTGTATATTAAGAAAAATCGTTTATGTAATTATTATTCCAATTTGACGAACATTTTAACGAATTATATGTGCATTAATTGTTATACTTATTTATATTACTTTTAAAGTTTAGTTTTAAATTCAGATCTGTGGTAGAATTTATTTATGATCATGTGATTGAGCAGAATGAGGTGGTGCAGCTCTCCTCGTGCGGCTCCTCTACATCAAGGAACTGGAGCAAAATGGCTACCCAAAGCCTGAGTATAGGAGCGAGAAACTCAAGAACCGACTCGAGGTTCACAACATCAGTGAGCAAATTGCTTTCACCAACGTGTATCCAGTCAATCAATGTCAGCATCACGGTTGCGGACGCTGTGGCCTACGCGTACAACCTATTTATTTCCTCAACATTGTTATGTCAGGAGACGCCGAGGTTGGGGAGAAGTGTGAGAAGATTAGACGCCTCATTCTGTCTATTTGCCAGGACCTCTGCCGTGCGGTGACGAAGGGTGAGTGGAAGCTGCCGAAACACATCCTCCTCTGCTGCACAGTCCGGCACCTGTACCGCAGCAAGCAGCTGACCATCATCCTTAACAGACTCGGCCACTCTGAGACCTACGACATCGGCCTGGAACTCGAGACGGCCATGGCTAAGGCCATCAATGAGGTGTCGACCTACCTGACTCCTCAGATTATCACTGGGGAAGGCAACGACGTGTTACATCTCGAATGGGACAACCTAATCACTACCAATGTCCATGGCCCCAAAGTCGTGAATAGTGCAGGCGGCATCATGATTCAGGAGGTGAAACCTGGCTTCGATAGCATGCAGGAGCGGGGCTTGCCGCTCTATGACCAGGCTAAGAGTCGGTCACTCAAGGTGGATACCACCGAAACCCTCCCTCCTCTACATATTTACAAACGAGTAGGACCCAAATTCCCAGATGGAGCCGTGTTCACACCTCCTGCGGAGAACGACAAGGTGTATAAAACGAGTTTGACGGAGTACCGTGTGTGGTTCTTGGTGCGAATGATGGGAAGCAGCCGGATCCTGCATTTCGTGGATTCATCTCCACCACTGGAACGAAGCCCGCCAGGAAGTCGACCATTGACTACTTTACCCCGATCAACCAACCATTTACCGAGTACTCTGTCATCCAGGAGCTACTGAGATGGTCTGAAGAAGCTACCTCCGAGGTCGGACAGAAGTACGTTTGCAACACGTTCGACCTCGGTGGTTGCATGAAGGCCCTTCCCCTCATATGGACATTTCCAGAGAAGTACAAGTTGCATGTAGTCACCCCAGGACAATTCCACATTGTGATGAATTACATGGATATGGTGACTGGGCACAAGTTCAGCGACTCGGGCTACGCTGCGATTATTCTCGAGACTGGCCTCGTCACCAGCGGCTGTCTGAACAGTGTCCTCAGTGGGAAGGCTTATGCCAAGGCGCTATTCTGTCTGAAGACTGTCTGTAAGGCGATGGAGCGGCTACTGATGGAAAAGTTTGAACAGGAGGGAAACGTCCATGTATACAACCAAGTGGCCCTCCTCAACCTAGTCAAGTCCTGCAGCCGAGAGAACCTCGACATCGCTCTCCAGAACACCTCAACTCCCACGATCGTGAACAAGTACGTGGAATTTGAGGACAAGGTGCGTGCCGGTCACCTTCTGGTTCGGCTTCATTGGGCACACCTGCCTCATCCTCATGTTTATCTATTCTGAGAAGACCAACAACCTCAAGCTCTTCCACCAGTACAATGGGGAGATGGCCAACCCGTTCTTCGCATTTGATGGCCCGAACTACTCCAGGTACTTGGCCTGGCTGGAGGTGTTCCTCACTAACATCGACCTGTCTCACCCTGGCGCGAAGGAGCTTCTCGAGAAGGGCGGCATCGCAGTGACACGATCACTCATTCCCGGTGCACTCAGTGCAGTCGACAAAACTATGGAGGAGACATTCATGAAATTCGTTAAGTCGGCAGGAGGTCTATCAGCATTGGTGCCGCACCACATCAGTAGTAATATAGGTTAAGTACCGCGCGCAGGTGTCGCGCCGCGGAGCAAGAGCAAAATGTCCCGGATGTAGGTCAAGGTCAAAAAGGTCCCGGATGTAGGTCAAAAGGTCAAGTGCCCGGATATATGTCACGTGTCAGCTGTGGCGCCACCTAGCGGATAGGTCACGAACTAAAATAGTGCCCTCTATAGCGCCACCTAGCGAATTTTTGGTTCACTAAAATACCCCTAGCGGATAGGTCGTGAGCTACAAATGGTGCCATCTGACGGATAAGTTGTGAACTAAATGTAGAAGTACTGCCCAAATTCGTGTCTCTTGCACGCTTGCGTGCAATAGAGCCCCTGACGGGTAGATCACGAACTACAAACGTCATCCCCTAGTGGCCAAGTGGGCGAACCACATATGAGTACTGCAAATATTCGTGTCTCTTGCACGCTTGCGTGCAATAGAACCTCCTGACGGTTAGATCATGAACCACAAACATCATCCCTGGTGGACAATGGTGTCTTTTCTTATATGTCATAGGTTGTCGATCATTTCTTAAGGAGTAGGCCTCTCCTAGCCTATACATTTACAACTTTAACATAGGTCCAAACCTGACGAATCGGTAGACAACTAGTCAAATAAATCAAATTATGTCATCTCTGGTTACCATACAGATCTACGACCTTACCATCGCCCATATCGTAAAGGTATGCAACCACTTTTCGAATTTTCTCCATGTTAACGGAATTTTCACCATGTTAAAGCATAGGGAATTTTCACCCCATGTTAAAGCATAGGCCATTTTTATCGCAAAGGTACGCGACCACTTTCTGACAAAAATAACATATCATTTGAATTTGTCACACACGAGATTGCTTGGCCCGGAGGCCGAGGCTTAGCCAAGAGACCCAGCCCTTATTTGTTTGACGATGACGTGTCCAATATGTGGTTTTATAGTAAGGCATTATGTATAACAAAAGGCTTATAAATTCAACGGAGACCGTTTTATCTGAAGTAATGTATACGAAATGTAGATTACATGTAGGACTATGTTATACTAGAGCCTATAGCCTCGTTTTTTTCAGAACAGAGTGCCCAAGGAGTACTGCACAAATTCGTGTCTATTGCACGCTTGCGTGCAATAGAGCCCCGTGACGGATACTTCATGAACCACAAACACCAAGGTGCCATGTGACTTTATGTGACGTCATGACGCAGTGACATCGTTAAAACTCTGTAGTCGGTGCTTTTGAATTTTCTACTCTACAATCTGTGATCTTTCGGCACGCCCACGCGACCTTTATGTTCTGTTGAACTGTTATAAAAGTCCTGCGTCTGTTTTTTTGTGATCGTTATATCTTACATTTTGGAAGATGAACAACATGACTAGTGATAACGTCCGACAAGGGATTTTGCTACCGAAGGCGCAGCCTTCTCCGACTATGGGACCACTCGACCTCTCGACCTAGACAATCAACCCGGACCAACAGTCAACGACCAGTTCGACGACCAGTTCAACGACCAGTTCGACGACCAGTTCAACGACCAGTCCGACGACCAGTTCAACGACCAGTCCGATGACCAGTTTGACGACCAGCCCGATGACCAGTTTGACGATCAAAACAATTTCGTCTCTGTCATCAGCTCTGGCAACCAACCCAACCATCAACCTGACGCCATCACCTCCGACGAAGCGTCAGAAGCTTCACGAGACTTCGGATGACACATCACACGAGAGTACGGACGAGACAAGAGATATGCCACGAGACTACGGATGACACATCACACGAGACTATGACCGGGATATGTCACGAGACTTCGGATAACACATCACACGAGAGTACGGTTCGACGTGTTATCGCGTCAAACCCCACCGTTTTCAGGAAAATAGACGTGTTATCGCGTCAATTCCTTTCCTTTTCAGGAAAATAGACGTGTTATCGCAACAATTCCTTTCCTTTTCAGGAAAATAGACGTGTTATCGCATCAATTCCTTTCCTTTTCAGGAAAATAGACGTGTTATCGCGTCAATTCCTTTCCTTTTCAGGAAAACAGACGTGTTATCGCGTCAAATCCCTCCGTTTTCAGGAAAAATAGACGTGTTATCACGTGACATCTCACTGCTTTCAGGCAATTCGACGAGTTATCGCGTGACATCTCTACCAAACACGAGACAAGAGACGAGACTATGACCGAGATGTGTCACGAGACATCGGATGACACGAGACAAGAGACGAGACTATGACCGAGATGTGTCACGAGACTTCGGATGACACGAGACAAGAGACGAGAATATGACCGAGATGTGTCACGAGACTTCGGATGGCACGAGACAAGAGACGAGACTATGACCGAGATGTGTCACGAGACTTCGGATGACACGAGACAAGAGACGAGACTATGACCGAGATGTGTCACGAGACTTCGGATGACACGAGACAAGAGACGAGACTATGACCGAGATGTGTCACGAGACATCGGATGACACGAGACAAGAGACGAGACTATGACCGAGATGTGTCACGAGACTTCGGATGACACGAGACAAGAGACGAGACTATGACCGAGATGTGTCACGAGACTTCGGATGGCACGAGACAAGAGACGAGACTATGACCGAGATGTGTCACGAGACTTCGGATGACACGAGACAAGAGACCAGACTATGACCGAGATGTGTCACGAGACTTCGGATGGCACGAGACAAGAGACGAGACTATGACCGAGATGTGTCACGATACTTCGGATGACACGAGACAAGAGACGAGATTACGACCGAGATGTGTCACGAGACTTCGGATGACACGAGACAAGAGACGAGACTATGACTGAGATGTGTCACGAGACTTCGGATGACACGAGAGTACCGACGAGACAAGAGATGCCGCGAGACTACGGATGACACATCACACGAGACTATGACCGAGATATGTCAAGAGACTTCGGATGACACACCACACGAGAGTACGGTTCGACGTGTTATCGTGTCAAATCCCTCCTTTTTCAGGAAAATAGACGTGTTATCGCATCAATTCCTTTCCTTTTCAGGAAAATAGACGTGTTATCGCGTCAATTCCTTTCCTTTTCAGGAAAATAGACGTGTTATCGCGTCAATTCCTTCCTTTTTCAGGAAAATAGACCAGAGATTTCCATATATCAGTACATAAAATTCAAATCGTGGTTCATTCCGTTCTTTACATTTGAACAGTAAACACGTACATTATGAGCTTATCGACTAGTCTACTGACTGTCAACAAGCCCACACCATCACCATCCTTGGCACCTTTCCGGTGCCCAGATTGCAAGAGATATTTTACACGTCGAGATAACTGGAAACAACACATTGCTCACAATCGCTGTAGACCATCGACAAGCACTACATTGTTCAATTCCCTTGAACCGGCGCCTACTTCGACATCTGTGTCTCTGGCCCCAGCAACAAGCTCGACATTCTCGTCTCCATCTCAGGCGCCTAATACGACACATGTGCCTCTGGACTCAGCGACAAGCTCGATATTCCCGTCTCCATCTCAAGTGCCCATGGGGTATACAAAGAAGATGGCCCTGGTCGATCCCCGTATTTTGGAAAACATTCAACCACAGCATACTTCTCCTGCTAACCCTATTGAAAGGGTCTTGCAACGACTCGACATTGAAATGCAAGACATAATAGAACGAAACGATATATACGAGAGTGAAAAGGTTATGTTGTATAACCAGGTATTGAGTCGGTACAACGACCTTTCCGACAAACGTATGCAAGAACCCGTGCGTGTGGCCATCGAAAAAATTCCCAGTGAAGAGAAAAACAAAGTACAACCTACTAACGAAAATGAAGTCGTCGAAAATAAGAACATCGAAAATGAAATCATCGACAGCGTGCCGAAAACTATGAAGCAGAAAGCACGAAGACTCATTGATAAAATGAAAGGTGCCGTAAGTTGGAACGATCGTGGCGAGATGATGTACAGAAACAAGGCGGTTCCCGGAAGTAACATCGTGGACCTTGTGAACGACGTGTTGAGAAAACGGAAGTCGTTTGAACCGGTGGGATGGGAAACCTTTGCCCGTGGTCTCAAGGATATCAACACGCCAATGGATTTAGTGGGTAATCTCGATCGTTGGCTTTACATGCAGACAGCGTCAGTGGACGGCGACATATCAAAGGAAACCAGTATTCCGTTTGACAGTGGTCGTCGTCGGCGTCGTAGACGACCTGCATCATCGCGACGCGCAGCTCATTCGGCGACACCTTCGCGAATCATACGTTGGAACCCATATTAGTATTACCGATTTGCGACAAAAACAGATTCGCGTGGGACATACAATTCACAGGAACGGTGTTCAAAAGAGCTCATATGGGGAATATTCAAATAAAATTGTGTTGAGGCTATCGATGAGTGTGTTTGGTTGTTTTTCGTTTTCATAGTCATCAAGACACACCTCGCTTTTCCTCATTTCACTGACAACAAAGTTGCACAATCGAATCATCAAACACTTATTAGATTTCGGCGTCATCTCATTTACATAGCCAATCAGACCGAACGCACATCACGTGACTTCCCTTAACACAAAAACTGTGCATGTTCATGAGAGAGGCGATATCCGACGGCACTCAATGGACACCAATGTAATTAGTCAGAGTATTGCCATCTACCGGCCATGATCGACACACATATTCGTTAGGAATAGCGGAAGCGTAGAGACCGCCATGACAGATTGTCATGACATTCAAATAACTTCCGGTATTACATCACATCCGATGTATCGTCCCTAGTAGAGGCCGCCATGACAGTCAAGTGACTTCCGGTACGACATTACATCCGGCGTAGCGCCTCCTAGTGGATAATCGGAGTACTACGTCACATGATGGTGCCATCTAGCGGGTAAAAATATCTAAGTAGAGGCCGCCATGACAGTCAAGTGTCTTCCGGTATGACATCACATCCGGCGTAGCGTCCCTAGTAGAGGCCGCCATGACAGTCAAGTGACTTCCGGTATGACATCACATCAGGTGTAGCGTCCCTAGTAGAGGCCGCCATGACAGTCAAGTGACTTCCGGTATGACATCACTTCCGGCGTAGCGCCCCTAGTGGATAATCGGAGTACTACGTCACACGATGGCGCCATCTAGCGGGTAAAAATATATAATTATATTATCAAGAGAAAAAAGTTGGGGTTAACCTCGCGAAAATTTAATGTTTTTGTCCCAGAGGGAAAAAAACATAACATTTTCAGAAAATTTATACAACCACTTTGGTGGTTGTTTAATTTTTCGCGAGGTTTGTGCAGTACTCCTTGGTCACTCTGTTTGTGGTTCATGAAGTATCCGTCACGGGGCTCTATTGCACGCAAGCGTGCAATAGACACGAATTTGTGCAGTACTCCTTGGTCACTCTGTTCGGAAAAAAACGAGGCTATAGGCTCTAGTATAACATAGTCCTATATGTAATCTACATTTCGTATACATTACTTCAGATAAAACGGTCTCCGTTGAATTTACAAGCCTTTTGTTATACATAATGCCTTACTATAACACCACATATTGGACACGTCATCGTCAAACAAATAAGGGCTGGGTCTCTTGGCGAAGCCTCGGCCTACGGGCCAAGCAATCTCGTGTGTGACAAATTCAAATGATATGTTATTTTTGTCAGAAAGTGGTCGCGTACCTTTGCGATAAAAATGGCCTATGCTTTAACATGGGGTGAAAATTCCGTTAATATGGAGAACATTCGAAAAGTGGTCGCATACCTTTACGATATGGGCGATGGTAAGGTCGTATATCTGTATGATAACCAGAGATGACATAATTTGATTTATTTGACTAGTTCTCTACCGATTCGTCAGGTTTGGACATATGTTAAAGTTGTAAATGTATAGGCTAGGAGAGGCCTACACCTCAAGAAATGATCGACAACCTATGGCATATAAGAAAAGACACCATTGTCCACCAGGGATGATGTTTGTGGTTCATGATCTAACCGTCAGGAGGTTCTATTGCACACAAACGTGCAAGAGACACGAATATTTGCAGTACTCATATGTGGTTCGCCC
Source organism: Escarpia spicata (assembly GCA_963995525.1). Taxonomy (NCBI): domain Eukaryota; kingdom Metazoa; phylum Annelida; class Polychaeta; order Sabellida; family Siboglinidae; genus Escarpia; species Escarpia spicata. The sequence goes on from OZ023212.1 coordinate 33,783,851, forward strand.
ACTTGGCCACTAGGGGATGACGTTTGTAGTTCGTGATCTACCCGTCAGGGGCTCTATTGCACGCAAGCGTGCAAGAGACACGAATTTGGGCAGTACTTATACATTTAGTTCACAACTTGTCCGTCAGATGGCACCACTTGTAGTTCACGACCTACCCGCTAGGGGTATTTTAGCTAACAACACATTCGCTAGGTGGCGCTAATGGACAAACATATTTTAGTTCCGAAAAAGCCCGCAAGGTGGTGCTGTTTTAGTTCATGACCTTTTCGCCAGGTGGCGCCATAGGCGCCACGTGACCTACATCCGGGTGATTAAATTTAGTTCACGAAAAATCCGCTAGGTGGCGCTAATGGTCAAACTCTTTTAGGTCGAAAAATTCCGCCAGAGGGTGCTGTTTTAGTTCATGACCTATCCGCTAGGCCTTTGACCTACATCCGGGACCTTTGATCTTGACCTACATCCGGGATCTTTTGCTCTTGCTCCGCGGCGCGACACCTGCGCGCGGTACTTAACCTATATTACTACTCACATCCGCTCATACCCAGTATTTTGGGAGGATGCTCGAGATGTGTGGACTCATTAATGACCGAGTATCCAAAGGCGGGGAAGCATCGCGAGCTTGAGGCTGCTGAGATCAAGAAGAGCTAGGAAGCTGTGCAGCGAACACTCACTGTTATCCAGAACTTCACCGACCCCTTCGCCATCCCTGACAAAGACCGGCTCTATAACGTCGCATAAGGTGTTCCTGTTTCCCCGGAGGTCGAACTCGATGTCCTTCGAACTGACACAGTTGGTAAGGAAGCCAAGAAGACCTTCATCAGTGATCGTTTCCAGAATGGGTCATCAGAGGGGAAGGCACATCAGCTGGACTCATCCAATGGTGAAGTGACTACGCACGAGATCGATGAATTGTCCTTAGACCAGGAGGAGACGGACACACTGGTCGTTCTCTACCTCCACTATGCCGCCAAGCAAGGGTACAAGTCGGCTGTAGTGAGAACTCCTGATAGTGACATATTCTTCATCCTGCTCCACCACTCGCACTCCATCAGCCTCACCATCTATCTCGACACCAGCATGGGCAAGCACGCCAGATCGTCAACGTGACGGAGCTGGCCAAGTCACTGGATCACGAGTACTGCACGACGCTGCTCGGGTTCTACGTGTTCTCAGGCGAGGACTGCAGATTTGGAGGCCTTCACCTGCCTCATGTACGGTCAGGCTCACGAGACATGAGTGAATGTTATGCGAGGCAAGATGCTCATAAAGATGGTGGGATAAAATGAGAAGCTCACCACCAACTCCAAGGTTAACCTGGCTCTCCTCCCACCCTGCAAGAATAATCTCATTCCCCATGTTGGTCGGGTCAACTACCGACTAGCCAACTACAAGCGGGCCAACCAGCCTCGCTTCTGGCGACCCAAGCCCTTCGATGATGGACAGGGATGGGTGAAGACTGAGGAGGGTGTACTGGAGCCAGTGTAGTTATGTGGACCCATCTTGCCTCCCTCACTTATTGACTTGCTTGGAAAAGCTGCTGAGGAGGAGGAGGGGGTAGAGGAAGATGATCAGGAGATTGACTATGATGAGCTGCTTCTTGGCGATGATGATGATTAGTGTGTAATGTTAAGGGTAAGTTTCGGGTAGCTACTACTTGAGTAGACGTAGATACTGACCGTAGTGGGTAGATTTCGTGTAGTTTCCTGTCTTCTTGGACTCATAATTAGCCCATTTTCTGCCTAGCATATAATGTTGAGTCAGTGCTTATGCGCAATCACGTTGGTTCCTTAACTTAGTATTTGACTAGATTTCAGGCATGAAAAGTATTATTATTATTATTATTACTAGCATTTCTATAGCGCCATATCTCCGGGACCAGCCCGTTCATAGGCGCGTACACACATTGTAAGACGTACATGGAAACAAATGTAAAAATATATATGTATAAAGATGCCGGTAAATGTAATAATTATTAAGATTGACAAGATTGTATATATATATATATATATATAATGTGACTAAAATACATGATATATTTGCACAAATATTAAGATAATTAATTAAAAGAATATATATTATGATATATAAAATTATATTAAAAGATAAATAATAGTAAATTAATTAAAATACATTATATAATATAAATAAATTAAATGATTAAATACATGTTCATAAAAAGTGTCCTACAGCACAGTTCCTCAGTCGATGTACGCCTGCTTAAATAGATACGTTTTAAGGCAAGTTTTGAATTTATCCAAAGTCTCTATTTGACGAACGTTTATTGGTAGAGCGTTCCAGAGCGTAGGTCCAGACACGGAGAAAGCTCGTCTGCCGTAGCCCTCTAAATTGTAGCGCGGGACTACAAGCAGATGTAGATCAGCAGATCGGAGGTTGCGGGTGGGCGTATACGGTATTATGAGATCTTGGATATACGCTGGAACAAGACTATGTAAAGCCGTGAAAACAAGGACCAGCAGTTTGTACTGGATACGCCAGCGAACTGGAAGCCAATGCAGTTCGACCAGCACAGGTGTTATGTGCTGGTGCTTTCGGTGTCTTGAAATTAGTCTTGCTGCCGAGTTCTGTACCATCTGCAATTTGTTCATAAGTGCCTCGGTGATGCCGTACAGGACCGCGTTACCGTAGTCCAGCCGCGATGTCACCAGGGCGTGGACTAGTGTCTTACATGCATCAGTTGTAAGACAATGTCTTATTTGTGAAATTGCGTAGAGATGGTAGTACGCTGATTTGGACATCTGTGACACGTGTGACGACATTGTTAGTCCAGAGTCGATTGTAATCCCGATGTTGCGGATGGTCGGTGACGGAAAAATGTTACATCCGCATACCCTAACACACGAAAGGTCATGCAGGTGTTTACGATTTGGTGCCGAGATGATAATAGCCTCGGTCTTGTTTTCGTTTAGCAGTAGATTGTGGTCTGACATCCATTGCTTCGCTTCTTCGATGCATCGCTCGATGCGGTCAACCGCAACAGCGGCTTCTCCATCTCGCGTTCCACTCAAGTCAACATACAATTGGGCGTCATCTGCATAAAGATGGTATTGCAGCTTGTGCCTTCTGAAGATAGCACCCAATGGCAGGGTGTATATGGAGAAGAGAATTGGGCCCAGCACAGACCCCTGTGGGATGCCAGATTCGAGCAATGGTCTGAGTTGTGGCCACTAATGCACACTGACTGAGTCCGGTTCGACAGGTATGACTCCAGCCATTTCAGTGTGATGCCTTCAATGCCTATGCTGCGCAACTGGTTGATTAATATCGAGTGGCCAACAATATCAAACGCCGCACTCATATCGAGCAGCACTGCCAGCACACCTTTCCTTTTGTCAAGGGAATGGAGATGGTCATTCTGAATGCGCACCAGTGCTGTCTCAGTGCTGTGATGTTGTCTGTACGCACTTTGGAAGATGTCCATCAAATTGTTGTCGTCTAGATGCTGGCGAAGTTGGACTGCTACGTGGCGCTCCAGTAACTTTGAAACAAATGACAAGTTCGATATAGGCCGGTAGTTGTTCATCGAGTCTGAATCAAGGTTTGGTTTCTTTAATAGAGGTGTGATCACAGCATGTTTGAAGTTGGCCGGCACGGACCCCGACTCGAGCGACATGTTGATGATTGTAGCTAATGTCGGCGCAAGAATGTCAATGTTGGTTTTCACGAGTGAGGTAGGAAGTGGATCGAGCGCGCTTGATTTTGTTGGACACTTCCTTACCAAAGAGAGAACGCCGTCTGTAGTGATGCCGTAAAACGCATTGACTGTGCAAGACTGTTCACAATGCACGTACTCAGCGTTGACAGTTTGCAGGCGTCTACTCGCTAACTGGCTTCGAATGTCTAACACTTTGCGAGAGGAGAGGGAGACAGAGGAAGATAAGAATGCAGAGAAGGCGAGGAAAGAGAGGAGAGGGAGACAGAGGAGGATAGGAAGGCAGAGAAGGCGAGGGGAGAGAGGAGAGGGAGACAGGGGAGGATAGGAAGGCAGAGGAGGCGAGGGAAGAGAGGAGAGGGAGACAGAGGAGGATAGGAAGGTAGAGAAGGTGAGGGAAGTGAGGAGAGGGAAACGGGGAGGATAGGAAGGCAGAGAAGGCGAGGAAATACTTGGGAGGTCAAGCGTATGTCAAGCGATAAAATACAAAGTTTGCAGCACTTACTTATTGGAGACGTATAATATTCATCTTGTCCTCGGGACATGCCTTGTCATGAGCGCTCGCCATCTTCAGCAGTCGGAGTGAAGTTGCGTTGTTCGAAGTCGGTATAAAGTAATATGCTCCACTAGAGTTTTGTTAGGTTTATATACGCAAACCCGATAGAGGCGTTATGTCTTTTCAATCACGAGACAGTACAGACAATGGAGTCACGAGTTGAACTCCGCTCTCTACCCGTGCTCGTTAGCGGATGCAGTATGAGATAAGCCGCGTGACTCGACACTCACGAGAAGCCACTACGCTACGTCCATCCATACACGTGTTCCAACTTCCAACAGTTTACTTACCACAATTCTCATTCTTCAAACTGTCATATACATCTTGTGTCACAGGTGCTCATTAGCGGGTGCATTCCGTACATGGTCTAGCCTGTTACATGTCTGCCTTCCATACATGGTCTAGCTTGTTACATGTTTGCCTTCCATACACGGTCTAGCTTGTTACATGTCTACCTTCCATACATGGTCTAGTTTGTTACATGTTTGCTGGTCTAGCCTGTTACATGTTTGCCTTTCGTACATGGTCTAGTTTGTTACATGTTGACCTTCCATACATGGACTAGCTTGTTACATGTTTGCCTTCCATACATGGACTAGCATGTTACATGTTTGCCTTTCGTACATGGTCTAGTTTGTTACATGTTTCCCTTCCATACATGGACTAGCATGTTACATGTTTGCCTTCCATACATGGACTAGCATGTTACATGTTTGCCATTCGTACATGGTCTAGTTTGTTACATGTTGACCTTCCATACATGGTCTAGCCTGTTACATGTTTGCCTTCCATACATGGACTAGCATGTTACATGTTGACCTTCCATACATGGACTAGCATGTTACATGTTTGCCTTCCATACATGGACTAGCATGTTACATGTTTGCCTTTCGTACATGGTCTAGTTTGTTACATGTCTCCCTTCCATACATGGTCTAGCTTGTTACATGTTTCCCTTCCATACATGGTCTAGTTTGTTACATGTTTGCCTTCCATACATGGTCTAGCCTGTTACAGGTCTACCTTCCATACATGGACTAGCTTGTTACATGTTTGCCTTCCATACATGGTCTAGCCTGTTACATGTTTCCCTTCCATACATGGTCTAGCTTGTTACATGTTTGCCTTTCGTACATGGTCTAGTTTGTTACATGTTGACCTTCCATACATGGTCTAGCCTGTTACATGTTTGCCTTCCATACATGGACTAGCAAGTTACATGTTTGCCTTTCGCACATGGTCTAGTTTGTTACATGTTGACCTTCCATACACGGTCTAGCCTGTTACATGTTTGCCTTTCGTACATGGTCTAGTTTGTTACATGTTGACCTTCCATACATGGACTAGCATGTTACATGTTTGCCTTCCATACATGGACTAGCATGTTACATGTTTGCCTTTCGTACATGGTCTAGTTTGTTACATGTTTCCCTTCCATACATGGACTAGCATGTTACATGTTTGCCTTCCATACATGGACTAGCATGTTACATGTTTGCCTTTCGTACATGGTCTAGTTTGTTACATGTTGACCTTCCATACATGGTCTAGCCTGTTACATGTTTGCCTTCCATACATGGACTAGCATGTTACATGTTTGCCTTTCGCACATGGACTAGCTTGTTACATGTTTGCCTTCCGTACATGGACTAGCTTGTTACATGTTTGCTTCCATACATGGTCTAGCTTGTTACATGTTGACCTTCCATACATGGACTAGCATGTTACATGTTTGCCTTTCGTACATGGTCTAGTTTGTTACATGTTTGCCTTTCGTACATGGTCTAGTTTGTTACATGTTTCCCTTCCATACATGGACTAGCATGTTACATGTTTGCCTTCCATACATGGACTAGCATGTTACATGTTTGCCTTTCGTACATGGTCTAGTTTGTTACATGTTGACCTTCCATACATGGTCTAGCCTGTTACATGTTTGCCTTCCATACATGGACTAGCATGTTACATGTTTGCCTTTCGCACATGGTCTAGTTTGTTACATGTTGACCTTCCATACATGGTCTAGCCTGTTACATGTTTGCCTTTCGTACATGGTCTAGTTTGTTACATGTTGACCTTCCATACATGGACTAGCATGTTACATGTTTGCCTTCCATACATGGACTAGCCTGTTACATGTTTGCCTTTCGTACATGGTCTAGTTTGTTACATGTTTCCCTTCCATACATGGTCTAGCTTGTTACATGTTTCCCTTCCATACATGGTCTAGTTTGTTACATGTTTGCCTTCCATACATGGTCTAGCCTGTTACAGGTCTGCCTTCCATACATGGTCTAGCTTGTTACATGTTTGCCTTCCATACACGGTCTAGCTTGTTACATGTTTGCCTTCCATACACGGTCTAGCTTGTTACATGTCTACCTTCCATACATGGTCTAGTTTGTTACATGTTTGCTGGTCTAGCCTGTTACATGTTTGCCTTTCGTACATGGTCTAGTTTGTTACATGTTGACCTTCCATACATGGACTAGCTTGTTACATGTTTGCCTTCCATACATGGACTAGCATGTTACATGTTTGCCTTTCGTACATGGTCTAGTTTGTTACATGTTTCCCTTCCATACATGGACTAGCATGTTACATGTTTGCCTTCCATACATGGACTAGCATGTTACATGTTTGCCATTCGTACATGGTCTAGTTTGTTACATGTTGACCTTCCATACATGGTCTAGCCTGTTACATGTTTGCCTTCCATACATGGACTAGCATGTTACATGTTGACCTTCCATACATGGACTAGCATGTTACATGTTTGCCTTCCATACATGGACTGGCATGTTACATGTTTGCCTTTCGTACATGGTCTAGTTTGTTACATGTCTCCCTTCCATACATGGTCTAGCTTGTTACATGTTTCCCTTCCATACATGGTCTAGTTTGTTACATGTTTGCCTTCCATACATGGTCTAGCCTGTTACAGGTCTACCTTCCATACATGGACTAGCTTGTTACATGTTTGCCTTCCATACATGGTCTAGCCTGTTACATGTTTGCCTTCCATACATGGTCTAGCTTGTTACATGTTTGCCTTTCGTACATGGTCTAGTTTGTTACATGTTGACCTTCCATACATGGTCTAGCCTGTTACATGTTTGCCTTCCATACATGGACTAGCAAGTTACATGTTTGCCTTTCGCACATGGTCTAGTTTGTTACATGTTGACCTTCCATACACGGTCTAGCCTGTTACATGTTTGCCTTTCGTACATGGTCTAGTTTGTTACATGTTGACCTTCCATACATGGACTAGCATGTTACATGTTTGCCTTCCATACATGGACTAGCATGTTACATGTTTGCCTTTCGTACATGGTCTAGTTTGTTACATGTTTCCCTTCCATACATGGACTAGCATGTTACATGTTTGCCTTCCATACATGGACTAGCATGTTACATGTTTGCCTTTCGTACATGGTCTAGTTTGTTACATGTTGACCTTCCATACATGGTCTAGCCTGTTACATGTTTGCCTTCCATACATGGACTAGCATGTTACATGTTTGCCTTTCGCACATGGACTAGCTTGTTACATGTTTGCCTTCCGTACATGGACTAGCTTGTTACATGTTTGCCTTCCATACATGGTCTAGCTTGTTACATGTTGACCTTCCATACATGGACTAGCATGTTACATGTTTGCCTTTCGTACATGGTCTAGTTTGTTACATGTTTGCCTTTCGTACATGGTCTAGTTTGTTACATGTTTCCCTTCCATACATGGACTAGCATGTTACATGTTTGCCTTCCATACATGGACTAGCATGTTACATGTTTGCCTTTCGTACATGGTCTAGTTTGTTACATGTTGACCTTCCATACATGGTCTAGCCTGTTACATGTTTGCCTTCCATACATGGACTAGCATGTTACATGTTTGCCTTTCGCACATGGTCTAGTTTGTTACATGTTGACCTTCCATACATGGTCTAGCCTGTTACATGTTTGCCTTTCGTACATGGTCTAGTTTGTTACATGTTGACCTTCCATACATGGACTAGCATGTTACATGTTTGCCTTCCATACATGGACTAGCCTGTTACATGTTTGCATTTCGTACATGGTCTAGTTTGTTACATGTTTCCCTTCCATACACGGTCTACCTTGTTACATGTTTGCCTTCCATACATGGACTAGCATGTTACATGTTTGCCTTTCGTACATGGTCTAGTTTGTTACATGTTGACCTTCCATACATTGACTAGCATGTTACATGTTTGCCTTCCATACATGGTCTAGCCTGTTACATGTTTGCCTTTCGTACATGGTCTAGTTTCTTACATGTTGACCTTCCATACATGGACTAGCATGTTACATGTTTGCCTTCCATACATGGACTAGCATGTTACATGTTAGCCTTTCGTACATGGTCTAGTTTGGTACATGTTGACCTTCCATACATGGACTAGCATGTTACATGTTTGCCTTCCATACATCGACTAGCATGTTACATGTTTGTCTTCCATGCACGGTCTAGCCTGTTACATGTCTGCCTTTCATACATGGTCTAGCCTGTTACATGTTTGCCTTTCGTACATGGTCTAGTTTGTTACATGTTGACCTTCCATACATGGTCTAGCCTGTTACATGTTTGCCTTTCGTACATGGTCTAGTTTGTTACATGTTGACCTTCCATACATGGACTAGCATGTTACATGTTTGCCTTCCATACATGGACTAGCCTGTTACATGTTTGCCTTTCGTACATGGTCTAGTTTGTTACATGTTTCCCTTCCATACACGGTCTACCTTGTTACATGTTTGCCTTCCATACATGGACTAGCATGTTACATGTTTGCCTTTCGTACATGGTCTAGTTTGTTACATGTTGACCTTCCATACATGGACTAGCATGTTACATGTTGGCCTTCCGTACATGGTCTAGCCTGTTACATGTCTGCCTTCCGTACATGGACTAGCATGTTACATGTTTGCCTTTCGTACATGGTCTAGTTTGTTACATGTTGACCTTCCATACATGGACTAGCATGTTACATGTTTGCCTTCCATACATCGACTAGCATGTTACATGTTTGTCTTCCATGCACGGTCTACCTTGTTACATATTTGCCTTTCATACATGGTCTAGCATGTTACATGTCTGCCTTCCATGCACGGTCTACCTTGTTACATATTTGCTTTTCATGCTCTAGCTTGTTACATGTTTGCCTTCCGTACATGGACTAGCTTGTTACAGGTCTGCCTTTCATACATGGTCTAGCTTGTTACATGTTTACCTTCCATACATGGACTAGTTTGTTACAGGTCTGCCTTTCGTACATGGTCTAGCCTGTTACATGTCTGCCTTCCGTACATGGACTAGCTTGTTACATGTTGGCCTTCCGTACATGGTCTAGCCTGTTACATGTCTGCCTTCCGTACATGGACTAGCTTGTTACATGTTGGCCTTCCGTACATGGTCTAGCTTGTTACATGTTTGCCTTCCGTACATGGACTAGCTTGTTACAGGTCTGCCTTTCATACATGGTCTAGCTTGTTACATGTTGGCCTTCCGCACATGTTCTAGCTTGTTACATGTTTGCCTTCCATACATGGACTAGCTTGTTACAGGTCTGCCTTTCATACGTGGTCTAGCTTGTTACATGTTTACCTTCCATACATGGACTAGCTAGTTACAGGTCTGCCTTTCATACATGGTCTAGCTTGACGGAAAGTGAAGGAGCTAGTGTCTGCTGCTGAGGGGGAATTAGCCTGTCACGGGACCGACCTCCTAGTGGAAGTAGTACTACCTGGCGGGTAATGAAGGAGTAATGAGGGAATATTAAAGGCTAATTGACGTCACATCGCTACATCATATCATCTCATCACTACATCACATCATCTCATCACATCACTACATCACCCGCCCTCGCCGCCGCCCTTCACGGAAGGGCGGCGCGCGCGCGCCGCCTCTGCGGCGGCGATGGCGGGTGGGGACGGCGACGGTGGGTGGGTGCATGGGTGCGTGCATGCGTGTAAGGCTAGGACACCACAGTAGAACTCACAAAATTTCACTCTTTTGACAGTAGAACTCACAAAATACGTACATACACATACATACATACATGATGTAGTGATGTGATGAGATGATGTGATGTAGTGATGAGATGATATGATGTAGCGATGTGATGAGATGATATGATGTTGTGATGTGATGTAGTGATGTAATCAGATGATATGATGTAGTGATGTGATGCACTGATGTAATGAATTGATATGATGTAGTGATGTGATGAGATGATATGATGTAGTGATGCGATGATATGATGTAGTGAATGTGATGAGATGATATGATGTAGTGATGCGATGAGATGATATGCTATGTTGTGATGTAGTGATGCTGTATTGTGATGTAATCATGTATTGATGTGATGTAGTGGTGATGTGATGCTGTGCTGTGGTATTGTACTGGAGGATGTGATGTGGTGTTGTGATGTGATGCTGTGTTGTGATGTAGTGCCTTGGTGTTGCAGTAGAGGATGCGGAGGACGTAGAGGAGGAGGACACCCTCAAGAGTCTCGCCTTCCTTCTCGAGAAGGTCGAAGGCTGCTCGGTGAGTCGTGTCATGTGATGGTTCTTATACACAGGGGGCAGCCATAAAGTATGTCACACTGGTGATGTGACGAAGTGTTACATGGGAATGGGGGTTTTGTGACAAAGTGTTACGTGGGAGTGGGGGTCTTGTGACAAAGTGTTACATGGGAGTGGGGGTCTTGTGACAAAGTGTTACATGGAATTGGGGGTCTTTGAGCAATAGTGACGTAGTGGTACATGGGATGGGCAATAGTGACAAAGGTTACATGGGAGTGGGGGTCTTTGGGCAATAGTGACACAAAGTGTTACATTCGAGTGGGGGACTTTGGGCAATAGTCACAAAGGTTACATGGGAGTGGGAGTCTTTGGGCAATAGTGACACAAAGTGTTATATTGGAGTGGAGGTCTTTGGGCAATAGTGACACAAAGTGTTACATGGGAGTGGTGTGTCTTTGGGCAATCACGACAAAATGTTACAAGGGAGACATGACATTTCGGACAATGCATGACAGAATGAATGTGCCATCAGTTTCAATTTTTTAGGCATCATAATAAATAACCATTTAAACTGGCAGTCATACAAACAAAATAGCAAATAAAATATCCTTACTACTTACACTTCTTTCCTCCAGGGGGTAGGTCATGTGGAGGCGGGCACCATCTTAAAATTTCCCCATGGGTGCTCCAGCCCAGAGTGATATATATCAGCAGACTCAGTCTACGTCAATTAGCCTTTAATATTCCCTCATTACTCCTTCATTACCCGCCAGGTGGTACTACTTCCACTAGGAGGTCGGTCCCGTGACAGGCTAATTCCCCCTCAGCAGCAGACACTAGCTCCTTCACTTTCCGTCAAGCTAGACCATGTATGAAAGGCAGACCTGTAACTAGCTAGTCCATGTATGGAAGGTAAACATGTAACAAGCTAGACCACGTATGAAAGGCAGACCTGTAACAAGCTAGTCCATGTATGGAAGGCAAACATGTAACAAGCTAGAACATGTGCGGAAGGCCAACATGTAACAAGCTAGACCATGTATGAAAGGCAGACCTGTAACAAGCTAGTCCATGTACGGAAGGCAAACATGTAACAAGCTAGACCATGTACGGAAGGCCAACATGTAACAAGCTAGTCCATGTACGGAAGGCAGACATGTAACAGGCTAGACCATGTACGGAAGGCCAACATGTAACAAGCTAGTCCATGTACGGAAGGCAGACATGTAACAGGCTAGACCATGTACGAAAGGCAGACCTGTAACAAACTAGTCCATGTATGGAAGGTAAACATGTAACAAGCTAGACCATGTATGAAAGGCAGACCTGTAACAAGCTAGTCCATGTACGGAAGGCAAACATGTAACAAGCTAGAGCATGTATGAAAGGCAAATATGTAACAAGGTAGACCGTGCATGGAAGGCAGACATGTAACAGGCTAGACCATGTATGAAAGGCAAATATGTAACAAGGTAGACCGTGCATGGAAGACAAACATGTAACATGCTAGTCGATGTATGGAAGGCAAACATGTAACATGCTAGTCCATGTATGGAAGGTCAACATGTAACAAACTAGACCATGTACGAAAGGCAAACATGTAACATGCTAGTCCATGTACGGAAGGCAGACATGTAACAGGCTAGACCATGTACGGAAGGCCAACATGTAACAAGCTAGTCCATGTACGGAAGGTAAACATGTAACAGGCTAGACCATGTACGAAAGGCAGACCTGTAACAAGCTAGTCCATGTATGGAAGGTAAACATGTAACAAGCTAGACCATGTATGAAAGGCAGACCTGTAACAAGCTAGTCCATGTATGGAAGGTAAACATGTAACAAGCTAGACCATGTATGAAAGGCAGACCTGTAACAAGCTAGTCCATGTACGGAAGGCAAACATGTAACAAGCTAGAGCATGTATGAAAGGCAAATATGTAACAAGGTAGACCGTGCATGGAAGGCAGACATGTAACAGGCTAGACCATGTATGAAAGGCAAATATGTAACAAGGTAGACCGTGCATGGAAGACAAACATGTAACATGCTAGTCGATGTATGGAAGGCAAACATGTAACATGCTAGTCCATGTATGGAAGGTCAACATGTAACAAACTAGACCATGTACGAAAGGCAAACATGTAACATGCTAGTCCATGTACGGAAGGCAGACATGTAACAGGCTAGACCATGTACGGAAGGCCAACATGTAACAAGCTAGTCCATGTACGGAAGGCAAACATGTAACAAGCTAGACCATGTACGAAAGGCAGACCTGTAACAAGCTAGTCCATGTATGGAAGGTAAACATGTAACAAGCTAGACCATGTATGAAAGGCAGACCTGTAACAAGCTAGTCCATGTATGGAAGGCAAACATGTAACAAGCTAGACCATGTACGGAAGGTCAACATGTAACAAGCTAGACCATGTATGAAAGGCAGACCTGTAACAAGCTAGTCCATGTACGGAAGGCAAACATGTAACAAGCTAGTCCATGTACGGAAGGCAGACATGTAACAGGCTAGACCATGTACGAAAGGCAAACATGTAACATGCTAGTCCATGTATGGAAGGCAAACATGTAACATGCTAGTCCATGTATGGAAGGTCAACATGTAACAAACTAGACCATGTACGAAAGGCAAACATGTAACAGGCTATACCATGTATAGAAGGCAAACATGTAACATGCTAGTCCATGTATGGAAGGTCAACATGTAACAAACTAGACCATGTACGAAAGGCAAACATGTAACAGGCTAGACCATGTATGAAAGGCAGACATGTAACAGGCTAGACCGTGCATGGAAGACAAACATGTAACATGCTAGTCGATGTATGGAAGGCAAACATGTAACATGCTAGTCCATGTATGGAAGGTCAACATGTAACAAACTAGACCATGTACGAAAGGCTAACATGTAACATGCTAGTCCATGTATGGAAGGCAAACATGTAACATGCTAGTCCATGTATGGAAGGTCAACATGTAACAAACTAGACCATGTACGAAAGGCAAACATGTAACAGGCTAGACCATGTATGGAAGGCAAACATGTAACATGCTAGTCAATGTATGGAAGGTCAACATGTAACAAACTAGACCATGTACGAAAGGCAAACATGTAACATGCTAGTCCATGTATGGAAGGCAAACATGTAACAAGGTAGACCGTGTATGGAAGGGAAACATGTAACAAACTAGACCATGTACGAAAGGCAAACATGTAACAGGCTAGTCCATGTATGGAAGGCAAACATGTAACATGCTAGTCCATGTATGGAAGGTCAACATGTAACAAACTAGACCATGTACGAAAGGCAAACATGTAACAGGCTAGACCATGTATGGAAGGTCAACATGTAACAAACTAGACCATGTGCGAAAGGCAAACATGTAACATGCTAGTCCATGTATGGAAGGCAAACATGTAACAGGCTAGACCATGTATGGAAGGTCAACATGTAACAAACTAGACCATGTACGAAAGGCAAACATGTAACATGCTAGTCCATGTATGGAAGGCAAACATGTAACATGCTAGTCCATGTATGGAAGGGAAACATGTAACAAACTAGACCATGTACGAAAGGCAAACATGTAACAAACTAGACCATGTACGAAAGGCAAACATGTAACATGCTAGTCCATGTATGGAAGGTCAACATGTAACAAGCTAGACCATGTATGGAAGGCAAACATGTAACAAGCTAGTCCATGTACGGAAGGCAAACATGTAACAAGCTAGTCCATGTGCGAAAGGCAAACATGTAACATGCTAGTCCATGTATGGAAGGCAAACATGTAACAGGCTAGACCATGTATGGAAGGTCAACATGTAACAAACTAGACCATGTACGAAAGGCAAACATGTAACATGCTAGTCCATGTATGGAAGGCAAACATGTAACATGCTAGTCCATGTATGGAAGGGAAACATGTAACAAACTAGACCATGTACGAAAGGCAAACATGTAACATGCTAGTCCATGTATGGAAGGCAAACATGTAACATGCTAGTCCATGTATGGAAGGTCAACATGTAACAAACTAGACCATGTACGAAAGGCAAACATGTAACAGGCTAGACCGTGTATGGAAGGTCAACATGTAACAAACTAGACCATGTGCGAAAGGCAAACATGTAACTTGCTAGTCCATGTATGGAAGGCAAACATGTAACAGGCTAGACCATGTATGGAAGGTCAACATGTAACAAACTAGACCATGCACGAAAGGCAAACATGTAACAAGCTAGACCATGTATGGAAGGGAAACATGTAACAGGCTAGACCATGTATGGAAGGCAAACATGTAACAAGCTAGTCCATGTATGGAAGGTAGACCTGTAACAGGCTAGACCATGTATGGAAGGCAAACATGTAACAAACTAGACCATGTATGGAAGGCAAACATGTAACAAGCTAGACCATGTATGGAAGGGAGACATGTAACAAACTAGACCATGTACGAAAGGCAAACATGTAACATGCTAGTCCATGTATGGAAGGCAAACATGTAACATGCTAGTCCATGTATGGAAGGTCAACATGTAACATGCTAGTCCATGTATGGAAGGCAAACATGTAACAGGCTAGACCATGTATGGAAGGTCAACATGTAACAAACTAGACCATGTACGAATGGCAAACATGTAACATGCTAGTCCATGTATGGAAGGCAAACATGTAACATGCTAGTCCATGTATGGAAGGGAAACATGTAACAAACTAGACCATGTACGAAAGGCAAACATGTAACATGCTAGTCCATGTATGGAAGGCAAACATGTAACAAGCTAGTCCATGTATGGAAGGTCAACATGTAACAAACTAGACCATGTACGAAAGGCAAACATGTAACAGGCTAGACCAGCAAACATGTAACAAACTAGACCATGTATGGAAGGTAGACATGTAACAAGCTAGACCGTGTATGGAAGGCAAACATGTAACAAGCTAGACCATGTATGGAAGGCAGACATGTAACAGGCTAGACCATGTACGGAATGCACCCGCTAATGAGCACCTGTGACACAAGATGTATATGACAGTTTGAAGAATGAGAATTGTGGTAAGTAAACTGTTGGAAGTTGGAACACGTGTATGGATGGACGTAGCGTAGTGGCTTCTCGTGAGTGTCGAGTCACGCGGCTTATCTCATACTGCACCCGCTAACGAGCACGGGTAGAGAGCGGAGTTCAACTCGTGACTCCATTGTCTGTACTGTCTCGTGATTGAAAAGACATAACGCCTCTATCGGGTTTGCGTATATAAACCTAACAAAACTCTAGTGGAGCACATTACTTTATACCGACTTCGAACAACGCAACTTCACTCCGACTGCTGAAGATGGCGAGCGCTCATGACAAGGCATGTCCCGAGGACAAGATGAATATTATACGTCTCCAATAAGTAAGTGCTGCAAACTTTGTATTTTATCGCTTGACATACGCTTGACCTCCCAAGTATTTCCTCGCCTTCTCTGCCTTCCTATCCTCCCCGTTTCCCTCTCCTCACTTCCCTCACCTTCTCTACCTTCCTATCCTCCTCTGTCTCCCTCTCCTCTCTTCCCTCGCCTCCTCTGCCTTCCTATCCTCCCCTGTCTCCCTCTCCTCTCTCCCCTCGCCTTCTCTGCCTTCCTATCCTCCTCTGTCTCCCTCTCCTCTCTTCCCTCGCCTCCTCTGCCTTCCTATCCTCTCCTGTCTCCCTCTCCTCTCTTTCCTCGCCTTCTCTGCCTTCCTATCCTCCTGTCTCCCTCTCCTCTCTTTCCTCGCCTTATCTGCCTTCCTATCCTCCTCTGTCTCCCTCTCCTCTCTTCCCTCGCCTTCTCTGCCTTCCTATCCTCCTCTGTCTCCCTTCTGTGCTTGAGCTTGTCAAATCTCTTTTGGTGGCTTTCTTTACCTCCTTCTCAGCTAGTGTGTACTGTGCTTGAGCTGGTCTTGTCTCTTCTCGTGTTTTTGCACTGTCTCGTGATTGAAAAGACATAACGCCTCTATCGGGTTTGCGTATATAAACCTAACAAAACTAGTTGACTATTGCACGGAGTGTTCAACGATTACGATTATTTTACTATTTTCTTCAATGTTTGTCGTTTCGACTAGCTACGTGGTGTTTGGTTACCGATTGCGTCACCAGACGTCTCCATTACGTATTGTATCATAGTCCGTTGATCTAGCTTGCCCTTTTATCGTGTGTCGGTTCCCTACGCGGTGTCTGGTTACATCGCTGCCTTATTCCACTCGCTTGATCATTTTCAACTTTTTCATATATGTTTCAGAGAAGATATTTTCACAGTTTTCATATATTTAACGTCTCGTTCGTATGGTTTGAGAGTTTTAATGTATGTTCCAGAGACGAAGAGCTCCGCGAATACCACAATTATACATTCTGCAACGTCATGGCGGAGCTGCTCCAGACACGGGGACTTTACGATCCCCCCAACCCTTGGTTTGACCCCGACCCTGTTGCCCCTGTCGACATGGGGGACATGGAAAATTGGTGTGAGGAGACATACGATAGTGATGACGGCTTTGAAGATTTCATAGTTCGTTGACATCAATAAAACATTCAACTTTCAAACTGTGGTGTTTGTTGGTTATTATATTATATATATATATATATATATATATATATTCTCTCTTTCATACACACATACATACATACAAGCATACCTGTACACATTTTAAAGTTTCATATATATATATATATATATATATATCATAACGTTTTCTCTTTGTTCTTTCGTTATTACATCATTCCGTTTACTTCTTTATCTCTCATTATACACCTTTCATCACCTTTTAAAACTTTTCTCTTTGATCTTTCGTTATGACTCTTTGATCTTTCGTTTCTTTCATTACCTTTCCTCTTTGAACTTTTGTTATTCCCTCTTCAGTCTCTCATATATACACAATAACCCTTCCATGGCTGCTCATTCCACCGCTAGGAGGCGCTACACACGCTCCTACATACGGTCACGTGACTACTCACTTTGCTCAGGGGGGCGGCTTTCGAAACCTCCCTAATATCAACCAAAAACTCCTCCGAAACACCACTGGATACCCCTTCAGATGGTCCTATATACTACTCACGAGACATATTATTCACCTGTTTACCATTCGAACAACATATCCCGCACTGTAGTGCAGTACAGAGATACAAAGCTATTAATATATTTTTAGATCCCGGGGCATCTCTGAATTTGCCCTGGACGTTTTGGCAGCCATTTTTAAAATGGCCGCCAAAACTAATAATCCTCATATCTTGAGAACTGCGTCACACACAGCAATTATCTTGGGCTCAAAATTTAGAATTTCTGAGGCATCTATTTCAAACATTTTACCTGTGACCTTGTCCGACATTCGCATCCGCCATTTTTTATGTTGATGTCAAAATAAAGGTGGGTGGACAGCGATTACAATTTAGTCCATTTTGTTTTGCATTTTATCATTGTTGATATATATATACGCCATTTTAGAAATTATCGGCCGTCAAAACCAATGATTTCCATACCTCAGGAACTACATCCTACATTTACTATACAACTGTTATATCTGTGCTCAGATACAGATCTTCCGGGGTAGCAACTTCACATTATGTTACTTGTGTAAATTAGCGACTTACATGTCAGCCATTTTTAAAGATGGCTGATGTGAAAACGAATTTCCCCATATATCAAGAACTACGCCTCTTATAGCAGTTACGTTGGACTCAAAATATAGGTAATCAGATTTGGATCTCACATTTCTCCAACAAGTTTCATTTGACCCTTTTCTGATATTAGAATCCTCCGTTTTAAATATGACGCCCTTCAAAACGAATGTTTCCATATCATAAGAAATATGTCATATAGAGCCTTAAAGCTGATGTCAAAATAAAGGGTTGGGGTGAGTCATTTCAAATATTAAAAAACGTCAACCTTCTCCTACATTCGTATCCACCAAGTTTTAAAATGGCACCCGCCGAAACCACATTATCCGATAAAAACCGGGCCTCAGATAGCCCTAAACAGTTTCTAGGCCATCTATCAATAGGAACCAACATACATTATCACCATTTTGTATGTCTGTTTCAATACAACTCTGTCTTATATGGGTTGATATGTATGACGAGTATGGTAAACATGCTGTATTAGTAGTAGATATAAGCCTATGCCAGGCATAATATATGGAGGTCTTACAGAGTCTAAAAAAATTGTGATAAACTCCGTAGCCCCGGTTTAGCAGCGTCCACGTCGACTGAAACCATCCAAGCTGGCTACATAAACATAGGAGACAACCTATCAACCTTTGAAAGTGTCGGTGGTCTTCCCAAAACCATATATCTTTCTCGGTTAGATAACGGAACTGGTGTGATGGCAACCTTGAGTCTCAACAAATCCAACTTTCCCGATACATGTCGATTGAAATTCAACAAAACGATGTTTGGCTGTGTGACTGCGAAAAGGAAACATGCAGCAATGGAACAAGTGGAGGGACTGCCCTGCTGGTACACGCTGGTGTTACGAAACCAGGAACGGCTGATTCATTCCTGAAAGTTATTCACCTCACTCGCACGCCCCGTGCCCATCAAGTAACTGTGTGTGCACTGTATTGCTGTCTGCGTTACGCTTACACGGAGTACACCCAGAGTGGGGCAGATGATCTCGATTTCGGCAGCTGGTGCGCAGATATGGCAAAACGAGTGCCACAGTTGTTCAAGTTTTGGTTCATCATCGTGCACCTTCAGCTGACACTCCTGTCATTTGTGACATCCATCAGAGTCTGTGACTTCGGCATGTACGTGAAAACGCTGACCATTCTAGCACCATGTTTTTTCGCCCTGGACTGTGAGCATTATGCCAAGTACTTTCCCGTTCACATTCGAGACATGATTTCCTTAGCAGACACCCATAAAGCTGTGCATGAAGAGTTTGCCGTAAACTCTGGCTGCGTTATCAGAAAGACATCACGTTTGTTCTCAAAGATGGCAATATCGTTCAAGCGCATGAACAAAATAACGCCGTGTTAAAAGGGGACGGTGGTGCAGTGGGTTTGACCGAAGACCCTGCTGCACTTTGTCGATAGATGGTATTCGGTCCAGAGATGGCATGGCTCATCTGGGAATTTAGATCTCCAACAGAGTCAACAACAGACGATGATGTACATGGTCACCACTAACAATCTACAGACATCCAATCAAAGTTTCGCAAAGATATTATCTCTCTGACAACTACATTTCAAGAGTTTGGCAATCCGTTTTGTGAACAAGGAATATATCTGCTGGTTCTGAACACCCGATATATTTGCCACGAGAATATTGTTGACAGTGTGATGAGAATTGAAGAGATTGGCCAGAGGCATTATAACACATTTGTTAAAGAGCGGCTGACAGATTGCACCAAACTTCTTGGAGGTCCAATCAATACAAAAAACTTCGTCTCTTTGCAACGTTATCCTAAAATCCAACTGTCGGCTCTCCGAAGTGACTGCTCATTGTTATCACAGCTCTATGTGGCTGGTAAAGTAAGAAACAATGATGTTGCAGAGTTCTTCTCACATAAGAACCAAGCATGTTCACCGTCGCTGTCACGTGGCAGCAGTTGCAGCTGGTGATTTAGATTCTTATATTTATTTTTGGATGCTATTCTTACGTTAATACATATTACAGACACTACACTATGATTTGAATTGCTTTCGCTGCGTATCCAGGAAGCTAGATACCAGGATTCATTTACTACCTCAAATATTTTACCACGAGCCGTCTGTGTTAAGATATATTCATATTTTAAGTTGATAGTGATGGCTATTGATATTATAGTCAGTCCAACAGTTATTGCATTTTTTCGGGACGTGTTCTAGTAATGTCAGTGAAGACTTGATGATAACACTTGTTACGTCTACTATCATCTGCAAGATCTGTGATTTCTTCTGATGGAAATCGCCTACGTATCCCTTCTCTGTTGGTAAAACGAAGACAATGAGCATGCGTTTCTTCAGTTAGATGTCCCATAACATAATATAATATTTTAGTACACTCTCACACACGTATATACACACGCATACGCACACACACTCACACACATAAACTCACACACACAATCCAAAGACCAATGACCATTTTTTTCAATCACCTTCTTCATCAGGAGCCTGAAATTGTCCTCGTCGTGTTCTTTCGTTAGCTGTTGTTTCCGTCGCCGCATCATTGACTGAATGAAGTGTTGTTGCGGTTGATCAAGGAACTTGACTCTTCCGCCATTAGATGAATCTTCCTCTGTCAGGGCTCCCATTACACCGTTCAGGCTACACGTCTCTGCATATTTGAAGATACAGGTAAACAGAGGATGAAGGAGAGTTAAGCAATCGCGCATATTACTTGACGCCGTCGCTGTCACGTAACAGCAGTTGCAGCTGGTGATTTAGATTGTTATAGTTATTTTTGGATGCTATTCTTACGTTAATACATATTACAGACACTACACTACGATTTGAATTGTATTTGTATAGCGTAAATTATGTGAACTTGGCTAATGAGCTACCTTACCAAAAGACGGTAATTTGTCCAATACGATAAGTAACATCTGACACATTCTTTTTCAACTGGCGTCCCACAGGGGTCAACATTAGGACCACTACTATTTATTCTATATATACATTATATTAGTCTTGATAGCAATAAATTCAAGGCCATACTTAATGCTGATGATACCACCCTCGTCGGACCACTCTGTTCTTTTAAGTGCAATTCAAATATACAACACTGTAATGTAGTCAGTGATAACATAAACGATGCTCTAAAACATATTAGTGAATGGTTATCTGTAAACAAGCACTCTCTAAATTCAAACAAAAGTTACTACATGCTGTTTCACTTTCCACAAAGTAATACCTCCAGTATAAAATTATCGTTAAAAATAGATGGTAAACCCAAACCCATACACACATTCAACTTTCTAGGCCCTACTATTCAAGAAACGTTAGACTGGACTCCACACATTGACAAAATAGCTAATAAAATATCACGAACCCTGGGAATTATGAATAAACTAAAACACTTTCTACCTGGAGTTACATTAAAGACACTCCTCAACTACATCGGTTTGTCATGGGGTTTTAATACAAATATACTTTCTAAATTACAGACAAGGGCCATCCGAATAATTTCCCGCAGTAAATATAACTCACACACTGAACCTATAATGAAATCTCTAAATCTATTAAAACTGGAAGATATCTTTACTCGACAATGTTTAACGCTCTTTCATAAATTTGTACATAGACGCGATCTCAAAATTGTTTAATCGCTATTTTTTACAAAACGCTGCATATCTTGATTATCCCACAAGACAAATTCATCAAATTATCTAATTAGAGAGAGAGAGAGAGAGAGAGAGAGAGAGAGAGAGAGAGAGAGAGAGAGAGAGAGAGAGAGAGAGTCAGAAAATGTATTAGATATTACCTACCAACTTTACTTAGAAAAATGCCACCCTGCATTTTGGATAAAATATACACACACAGCATCTGAGGTTTTTCTACATACACCAAACAATACTCATTAGCACTTTAAAATTATACTTGCACGGACACAAACTGCTACATATACACTTAGCCTACCAACATACATCCCGTACTGTCTTTCGATCTTTAAACACTTGCATATCTTTATACCAGGTTGGGAGTTTTAGGAATGTTTAGTTATAATTACAAGTGGGTGGGTGACTTTCACATCAGCGGCATATTTATAATGCCTTGGTGGGAGTTTCCTGACAGCAATGTCTTCTTTTTGATATTGTCTTTACATGCTTTGTGTTTGCTTATATACTATCTGTCGAATAAAGATGCTCCAGTTCCAGTGATTGTAATAAACATTATATCCCAGCTCGGTTTTCAATGTATCTCGCACAAAATAATAATAAATTTCGATTGCCACTTTGACCTCTGGATCGCAACAAACAACAATCATTAAGGGAATTAAATTGACCGGGATACGTAACACAAATTATAATTTGAACAACGGATCGCCGATGATTTTGGGTGGGTCTGTATTTGACAATGAAAACGAACAATATATATTCATCAGAATCATTCTTATGGTTCCAAATCTTGGAAGGTGGAAAGTTAGAAGGGAAGAAGGAAATGTTAATTATAAATAAAATGGTTCTGTCAAAACTATCGTCTCTAATCATATCAAAATACAAAATTATCGGGAAATTTTATTCTTTAAAAAATAAATTTCAAAGTGACTAAAAGTGAGTTATAACAAAAACACATTTTGCCATTTGAGTACATTAACAATCCTTACACATATACAATTTAAATCATAGTGTAGTGTCTATACATGTGTATTAACGTAAGCAGAACATCCAACAATAACTATAACATTCTAAATCACGAGCTGCAACTGCTATTTGCGATTATATACACATAGAATTAATTATAAACTAAACGATGTGAATTCAATACTAATAAACTCAAACATCTAATATACTTCCTGCGACTATTTAGTGTTGTTTATTAATCACATTATATACTTGCATTCACACAAGATCCATAGGCGTAACAATAGTTCTATGTAGAATAACATGCTGACGCTCTTAGTTCTATGTAGTGTGAGTATTAGAGCCAGCAGACGTTGATGCTCTGTTGTTGTATGTTGTGTGTATTATAGTAGCCAGCAGGTGCTGACGCTCTAGTTGTGCTGTATAAATTGTGTATTTGAGCCAACAGGTGCTGACGCTCATGTAATTTATTTGTAATTATTTTGATTGATATATTAGTTTCATGTTGTGTACTTTGTTTCACATCTGCTATTACGGAAGATGACAGAGTGAAGGGCTAATATACTTCTGAAATGCATTACTTTTCCATCGCCTCGTGGTTTTTGTGGTAGTTTCCAAGACTCCTTCTATTGCTAGCTGCGTAATGCGCCCAATTCATAGTGAGTGTGTATTGTAATTTAGTTTACTTGTTCCGTAGGGAATGTGTTGTATTATTTACCCCAGTTCAGTGCTTGTTATGGGCAGCCTCTGTAGTGTTTTCTTTGATTCTGTGTTCGATATCCCTTGTAACGTCTCAGTGACAAGGAATGTAGCCAAGTAGTTTGTGTACATTAGACATGGCTAAAGGGTATGGTTTTATCGTTGAGCTTCGTAGCCCTTACTGGTGTAGGTGCACCGTAAACCGTCTCCCATTGTTGTTGACATTGTTTGTTTGTAGCTGTGCTGTTTGTTAATTTTACCAATTTCATTACTGCAATTTGCATTAGTCTGGTTGTAGTTCTTCTGGTGTGGGTGTTGTATGCGATCGCATTCTACAGTGATGCATCATCTCTACCGTAACTGCAGTCAAGGTGGTAGTCGTCTCTGCCTGGTAGAGGGTCAGTGGGCACTTTGTTCTTACCTGGCACTTGGTGTACAGCGATTGCGTTGGCTCTTGGCAGGTGGCAGATCAGTCATGTTGAAGTGGCGTGTCAATCGTTACTTATTTGACTTACTTGACTTAAGTGCCATGCTCGGATTCGAGCGTGGGCAGATCCCTGACGAACGTTCTCCAACTGGAGCGGTCCTGTCGGGCGTCGCCATCGCGCTGTTTTAGGATCAAAGTCATAGACTCGGCGGGCCGGGATGGTGCACGTCATGCGTTGACGAAGGAGGGATGATGCCCTGGTTTGGCCGGTTCTACTCGTACAGAGTGGTCATGTGCTGTTTCCAGGAGACACGTAATAAACGACGCTGGCGTCGCATATCGAACACGTCGTTGCTAAAGAAATCAATTATTTGGGACAGCAACAAGCAGTTCTTATACAGTATGTTATTGGTAGGCAGGAATGGTTGAAACTGTGTTATCTTTTGTCAGAATGTTGTGCATGAATGGATTCCAGTAGTGTTACTATATGTCAAGTGTAAGGTAAATAGCGTTACAATCTGCCTGAATGTTTAGAATGGAATGGTTTGAATATTGTTACCATCTGCTCTAATGTTAGACAGTAATTGTCTTGAATATTGTTACATGTTCGAATGGTAGGTAGGAATATTCTTGAATATTGTTACTATCTGTCGTCTTCTTATTGCGATTAACCAACCAACTTCAACGTTTTGAAGATCACTGTTGGTATATTTGTATGCGCATCGGAATAGGTAGACAAGAGTTAAATAGAAGAATATAGTTTGCAGTTGAAGAAATGGAATTGTGGGGGGTTGGACAGATGAAGGGAAATAATGAAATATGGATGGGAGAGTGGGGGAGGGGGGAGTGCTGGTTTTGCTTATTGGGGACTGAAGTGGGCAGCAACTCTAACCTTGAAGCAGCCAAGGCTGGGAGCTGACACTACTGCGTCCATTCCATTCCAATCTGGAATGGTCCTGGGAAAGAAATTTGTTTTCCTGTAGTCTGTTCTGGAAGATGGTACCTGGAATGTCTTGCTGTGGTGATGTCTAGATCTTCTGGTTGGTGTTGCAGGGTTTAGGCTCGAGATGTTTACGAGGCCATTTGAGATCTTGAAAAAACATTGTGAGGCGGGCAATCTTTCCCCTTGTTTCTAACGTTTGCCATTTCAGTCTCGTCAGCATGGTGTTGACACTAGATGTGTTGTGAAAATTCCCAAGGCAGAAACTGGCTGCACGTCTCTGCACTGCTTCGATCTTGCTGATGTTCTTTTTGGTGTAGGGGTCCCAGACCGTGCTTGCAAATTCTACTGATGGTCTGATGAGTGCCTTGTAAGCCCGCTCTTTGATAGATAAAGATCCAATCTTCAAGATCCGCTTGATAAAGCCAAGCGTTCTGTTTGCTTTTTAGCATATGTTGTTTATATGCTGTTCCCACCTAAGATCAGAGCTGATGGTGACTACTAAATACTTGACACATGTTAGGTGTTGGAGGACATGGCCTTGAAGCATATATTGGTACTGCTTTGGGTGACGACTCCGAGTGATGGACAGTACACTACACTTCAGGAGATGGAACTGCATGTCCCACTTGGATTCCCAAGTGGCCATCATGTCAAGGTCAGACTGGAGTGTGGCAGCGTCATCCTACGATCTGACAGTCAGATATGACGCAGTGTCATCTGCAAACATCCTCACGGTAGACCTCAGTCCTTTCGGGAGGTCATTGATGTAAAATAAGAACAAGGCTGGTCCCAACACGATATTCTTACATGTCTGCACAACATGTAAGAATGTATTGAATATTGTTAACATCTGTTCGATAGAAATTTTTAGAAATGTATTTGCAATGGATTTGCTTATTGTCATATGTGAAATGTATCCAGGCTGCCTAAATTGAGACAGTAGTGTTCATATACAGTATTATTATCTGCTCTACCAGTACGCAGGAATGGCTAAAACTGTGTCATCATGTGTCAAAAAGTTGTGCACGAATGGTCTTAGTGTTATTATACGATAAGTGTAGTGTAAACAGTATTACTATCTGTCAGAATGTTTGGGCTAGAATGGTTTGAATATTGTATATATACCATCTGCCCGAGCATGAGGCTGGAATGATTTTGAACACTGTTGCCTTCAAGCCGAATGGTAGGCAGGAACGGTCTTGAATGTTGTTTGTCTGTATTTGCTTATTACCAAATGTGAAATATATGCATGCTGTCTAAATTAAGGCAGAAATGTTCATATACACTATTACCATCTGCACTATTAGTAGGCAGGATTGGTTCAAACTGTGTTATATTTTGTTAGAATGTTATGCTCGAATGCCTTAAATAATGTTAATATCTATCAAAGTGTAGGGTCAACACTGTTACCACCTGCCCGAATGTTTAGGCCGGGATAGTTTAAATACTATCACCATATGTATGAATGTTAAGCAGGCATGGTTTGAATATTGTCACCATCTGCTTGTATGGTAGGCTGGAATGGTGTGTATATTGTTACATCTGCATGAATGGACAGTCAGGAATGGTTTATATACCGTTACTATCTGTATGAATGTTTACGCAGGAATGGTTTGAATACTGTCACCATCTGTCTGAACATTAAGCAGGAATGGTTTGAATATTGTAACCATCTGCCTGATAGACAGGAATGGTACTGGGAATTGTCACATCTGCTTGAATTGATAAGCAGTCATGGATAATGCCACCATATGTCTGAATACTAAGCAGGAATGGTTTTAATAGTGTCACCATTTGTATCGAATGTAGACTGTTTCTATCTGCCTGAATTTTAGGTAGAAATAATATAGAATTTGTTCTTATCTGTCTAAACGTGTAATACATGCCTAATGTTGGGCAAAAAATTATTACTGGCATATCTTACAAAGTTCTAAGAACTAAGTCTAAGTCTTTGCCACCGATATATATTATAACGTAACATAATCTGGTCGAATTGTGGATAGTTGTTTTCTGGGCAGCGAATAATTGTAACGTACAAAACGTGTGCTTGAGTTTGCTGTCGAAATCCAAATCGCGGACCTTCAGTTACTTTAGCCGCAGAAAGAAATCATAACAATAGTTACCGAATGTACCCGATAGTATATCCCTCATAAAAAACTCAACTGTTAGAAATATATTTATATAACAAACATACCTATATCCTAATTGATAGGCATGTTGATATTCGATCTCAAGAAAAAGTTTTTGTTTTTGTTTTCGACTATTTCGACTACGTTGTCCGATTTTCGTCAGCGAATTGTTAATGCCACGTAAATACATGCGCCTGCAAGCGCGCATGCACGCACGTGTTCACACACATGCACACACACACTCGCGCGCACGCACACACACACACACACACACACACACACACAATGGCCCTCACAAACACACATATACAACTATACACACGCACGCACTCACGCACACACAAACACACACCCACTGGACCATTGACCTCTGATCTATTAAAAAAGTACAGTGGAAATTGAATGGTTAGTTATTTTAGGTGGCTACCCTACGGAGATATGTTAATAGTAAGACCTGCTGCATCCAATACAAATTAGCATCCACCAGAAATTAAAGGATCATGCGAAATCATTTCAGTTCAAAATAATGCAATGATGGCAATTGCTGTCCTTGTTTTGTTGTTCCACGAGTAGGTTCTACCTTGTTGTAATGGGTCTCAAAACATACGTCATGGTTCGCTCGAAGTAATATTTCCAAATTACCCTCGCAACATTTCAAATATCCACACATGAATTGCGCCAATCAACTCAGCCATTGTATTGAGCAGGTAAGGTGCATTATTTGCCAAGAAAGAACGCATGCAGTGACAGTCTTCAAAGCGCGCGACTCAACGTAACTTAAATCGTTTTAACCTGTATATAGTCTTCTCCCTGATCATGATTAGTCTTCATCATAGTCTACATCTTCGTCCTCCTCTTCATCATAATCTTCGCCTTCGTCATCATCATTATTACGATCTTCGTGTTCCACTTCATCATCATCATCACCGTCATCGTTATCAACGTCATCACCATCTTCGTCAACATCTTCGTTGTCGTGTCTACACAATCATCATCTACTACATTAGAATAATCACTTTAGTGAAAAGTGGCATTGATCAACGGGTTTGTCCTGTTACAAATATTGTAAATATGCCAATGCATGATAGAGTAGTTCCACGCGAATTCAAACAAGCTCTTGTTAATCATCTTATTTAAAAAACGAAGTCTGTGCAAAAATTACCTTAAGAATTACCGTCGTATCTGTAATCTAGATTTCTGAAGAAAGTATTAGAACAGGTTGTTAGAAATCGACTCCAAGAAAATATTTATTCACAGCACTTATCAAATTATCTACAATCTGCAAATAAGCGATTTCATTAAACTGAGACGGCTCTTCTTAAAATACAAAATTACATTTTATGCAATATGGATAGTAGCAAATTGACTGCTCTCACCTCATTTGATCCATCAGCTGCTTTTGATACACTGCATCACGATAGTCTTTTGATACACTGCATCACGATAGTCTTTTGATACACTGCATCACGATAGTCTTTTGATACACTGCATCACGATAGTCTTTGGATACACTTCAATTCTGGCACAGCTCTTCAGTAATTGAATTAATATATTTTTCACACCGATCCCAAAGCATTAATATATCTTGCTCACAATCTTGTCCAGAACATCTTCCATTTGGTGTCCCACAAGGTTCTGTCCTTGGCCCAGTTCCGTTTAGCTTATTCACTACATATCTTGGTTGAGTCATAAATAATCATAATATAAATCAAATCTTGTATGCTGACGACACACAGGTATATATATATATATATATATATACATATATATATCACTTTCACCAAATGATGCACATATATCTCTATCAACTTTAAATGGCTGTCTCACTGACATCTTGCTGTGGATGGAAGCAAGTAAATTGAAGCCAAATCCTGATAAAAAGGATTTAATGATTATTGGCACAAAACAACAACGAAACAATGTTGTTAACTACTTTCCAGTTGAATGGCTAGGTAATGATACATCACCATCAGACACTGTTCGTAATCTATGCGTTGACCTTGACAGTGATTTCAGCTTTCACCAGAACATTTCTCAAAAATTTAAATTCTGTTTCTACCATATACGTGATTTTCGTCGAATTCGGCATCATTTGTCTTTATCTACTGCTAAGACAATATCAGTAGCTCTAACTAGCAGTCGCCTTGACTACTGCAATTCACTCCTAAAGAATATTGTTAAAGAGGATTTACCTAAACTCCAACGTTACTAAAAGCACCTCGTTTCTCACCATCGCTGCCCCTACTTATACAGTTCCACTGGCTTCCAACTGAACATCGAATACAACTAAATTTAGCACTATTACATACCGTGCCCTCTCTACATAACACCCATCCTATTTGTTAAGTCCCTTAGTTCCGATACTCCCAGGAATCTCAGATCATGTGTTTCACAACAAATGTTTGTTCCGAAAACCAAGCTTTTTATTGGCAAACTTGTTTTTTTCTGTAGCTGCACCTAAAATTTGGAATCAACACACTATCGCTTTAAAATCATCTGAGACCATAGATACATTTCGTAAAAAAACTGAAGATGTATTTATTTGAAATTGCATTCCCACTCTAACCTTCGGCAGTCCCTTGCTCTAATGACAACTCTTGCGTGTCCATGTTAACGATTTAGCCCAACGATTCTTGTATGTTTCGACTCTGAGCTCAGGTTCCTGGTGATTTAGGCGCAATAGAAGTTAATCATTATTGTTGTTATATTATTATCATTATTATTCACCATAATCGCAATCACCATAGTCTTTGTCTCCATGATCACCTTCATATTTACCTTCATCTTCTTAATTATTGTTATCACCGTCGTCATCTTCGCCTATATTTTCACCATCATATTCGTCTTCGTTTTCAACTTTTTCATCATCATCGTCTCCATCGTCATCCTTACCAACATAGTTTTTGTCTTTATTTTCAATATCGATTGTCATTATCTTTATCATCATCATCAGCATCATCATAATCTTCGTCTTAATAATCGTCTTCATTGAATCCTCCTATTCATCTCCTCCATCTACTTGTTATCGACATTATTTGACGGTTATTAAAATGAATCTCCTGTTATTATAAAATGGGTCGTTATTACAAAAGTGACCTGATTTTTATTACAAGTTGGGTCGTTATTACCAAGTTGGTTGTAACAAGCAGCAACGCCATTATTCACGAACCGACAGGTGTCTAAATGGTGTTCGATAGTGCTATTCTGATCAATACGCATTTGAATGGTTGAACAACAATTTATTGACACATAAAACAACATGCTATCATTTGGTGGTATACCATTTTAATGTTTTGATGCGATCCGCCTGCACATGACAACAAGCAGTTTCAGAGTGAAAACCCGTAATCCATCTAACTCATGGTATTGGTTGCAATTTTGTGTGGTGAGCCTGGATTTCAAGTATGGCGGATTTGACAAAGAAGCATATTGGTGTGTACGCTGCCAATGACCATCAGTCTGTAATAGTGAACAGCTACAGTTGACGCACTGAATTGTTGTCCATCGTTGTAGTACACCTCCTCCACGTCTGACACCCTGGAGCCACCGTCACACATCGTCAGCCGAAACACCTACACCGACGACAGGTTGTTATTGTAAACGGCTAGTAAATAGTTTCAATATATTACAGAAATAAGGTGGAATACAGAAAGATAGAGAGTGGACAGAGATAGAGAGAGAGAGAGACAGGGGGAGGGAGAGGGAGAGGGAGAGAGAGTGACCAATAGACAGACAGACTTGCACACAGACATACATATATTCATGCAGACATATTGACATAATAGACATACATACATGATCATTCATAGACATATAATATACATATATATATACAGGGCTGTATATATATATATATATATATATATATATATATATACATACAGACGTGCCAATGTTAAAACACACATTCAGGTAGTCAGGCAAACAGATAAGGACTAACAT
This sequence comes from Escarpia spicata, assembly GCA_963995525.1. NCBI lineage: Eukaryota > Metazoa > Annelida > Polychaeta > Sabellida > Siboglinidae > Escarpia > Escarpia spicata. The sequence continues at coordinate 33,815,033 of OZ023212.1, forward strand.
CATGCATACAGACAAAGACAGACAGACAGATAGAAAGAAATATAGGGAGTATCACATACTTCCAGCCTGTAAACACAAACACACGTTTTCACATGTTGTCTGCCTTGATAAACGATCATAGTTAACTATCTGATAGTTTTCTAAAACTATATACAGTAAACCTCGCCTACGTCGGATTCAATTGGACCGAGTGATTTAATCCGAGTTACGCGAAAATCCGACTTAGTCGAAGATGACATATCCCTGCACCAAAGGCAACTTTCTAGAAGCCCTTAGGTAACTGTGAATAACACTTGAAAGTGACTGGATACTGCAATAATTCTACATATATGTTGATTTCCTCAAGCAACATTATGCAGTGTTAGAACAGTTTTGTGCTTCATTTTGGCACGAATCTCTAAGGTTATAGCTTAGTAATTATTATTAATTGTAAATGTCAGTCATCTTCTATCTCATGATAATGGCCTCTATTTGTTAGTCAACTCTTCGATTTCACGAGCGTCAAACCAGAATGTCTTAATTAGCGTCCATAAAGCAGCACGTGTGCCACTGGATTTTGTTATCTTATCTTCAGACACCGAGTCTTCGTCGCCCTCATCATCGCTCAGTAAACCAATCGTTTGCATCGGGATGTTGTACGGTTTCAATGATCTGCTCGTTATTTGGAGTAACCAACGTTTTTTGCTGTCTCGTCCACACCAACACAGTTGTCCGTTATGCAAACGACATCTCCATACATCTCGTGGAGCTTATTCCGTACGTTTCTGAATGAATGAGCTGCTTCGTCTTCATCGTCGTCTTGACGCTCAACACCTTAGACGAATCCCGTTTTTGTAGGAGTTTATAAGTGTTTCTGGTTTGTGTTTGTTCCACGCTGGTTTCAGGGCAATGACGACGTCCAACATAGTTCAACTTCTTGAGAAAATGGTACGACTCCGTATGATGCCTCTAGTATCCTGGTGATTATGATGTACCGGTGATGGAACGTCATGTTCTTGGTTATACCAGCGTCCACTGGCTTGGTGAAGCTAGTTGTATTAGATTAGCGAAGACGTGACGTCTGCGTACGTTGCTGTGGCTGTCTGGATTATTTTTTGGAATAACCGTTTCACTTTTTAGTTCATCTGGTACATATACTCCTAGCAGCCAAGCGATTTGGTTGAATACTGCGATCCGACTTAGGCGAGGAAAAACATATTATATCGGATCAAATGGACCGACTCGGTTATTCCGAAGTAGGCGAAGATCCAACTTACATAATCCGTCTTAGACGAAGATTTTTATGGGAAATACATTACAAATCAACCGTTCCTCGGAATGTTGTCCGAGTTGAGCAAAGATCCAACTTAAGCGAGGTTTACTGTATATATATACATACAGGTATATATATATATATATATATATATATATATATATATATATATATATATATATAGCCATTATTTGATATGGTCCGTCAGCCTCAATGACCTCGTGATGACGGGTGAAGACACTTTCTACTTCACCAACTACTTCAAATTCGATTTGAAAAAGGAGATGACTCGTCGTCTTCGGCTTGGCAATGTCGGTTTCTACGACGGCACCAGGGGGCGTATTATGCTAAAGGGAGGTTTATTCCGAACGGCATAAACATGTCTCCAAATGGCAGGTATGTGTAATGTATTATATTGTGTATGCGATCTATTGATGCAGGCGTAACGCTAGACAGGCCCTGCATTCGGATGCCATTCGGGGAAAAATATGTCTCGTGAATATATGCAACGTAGGTATGTTTAAATATGCCGTTCTGCATGACAAAGTTGCCGACTACCACAGAATATGCTACCGACATTTCCAGAGACATTTCACATATGTAAATTTTCTCAGTTAAGCCGAATATCACATATATATATATACATTTCTGACGGTCCATTGAAAACTATGCAATAAACATGCAATAGTCACCACCATTATGCAATAGTCACCACCATTAAATAAAGCGATTATTGTGTTACGTGACTACCGAGAGCATTTTACGTGTTTGCTATGGACACAGGACACCACTTTTAATTTCTTTATAAACAAAGTTGCACAACTTGACGTTAACTCACAGTTTACCTAAAATGTTCATGACGAAACGTACGAATGGCTACACTGCCATCCGCGCCAGGAAATATGATCTGGATTACCTGCGATGGCGATTTAATAGTGTGAGGTGGTTGAAGATATTTCGTAATCAAGGGGAGGTCAGGGCTCGATGCCACCCATAAATCTCCGGTTGCCACGTCAACGTCGATGTTATCAACCAATGAGCACATTGAAAACACAAAACAACAAATGCACATGCCCACAATGTCATGCCATTAGTTTATATTACTATATTATGCTTCGATTATATTAATTAAATATTAATGTATATTAGTGTGCGGATGTAAAACATAGCACACAAAGAAAATTAACCAACCATACATTTGTATCAAGTTATGTAACTCCAGAACAACTCTGTTTACAAACCTGTGCAGACACAACTCATTATCCTTTGCAGACAATGGGTCTAGGAGAAGGTAAATTCTTACACCAAAACCATAGACGCCGAGTGCAGGCGACGGTACACAACATGGATCCATCCAAGAGAAATACATTGAACAAAACACGAACCTGTAGGCAGTGTTCATAGACCTCATAAAGGCCTTTGACACCATCAACCGGTAACGCCTCTGGGCCATCCTGGCAAAGCATGGCAGTCCTGATAAATTCGTGAAAATCGTCACCCTCTTCCACAAAGACATGACTTGTTTCGTCCTCTCGAATAGAGATGTGTCAGCCCCATTAAAAATATCCGACGTCTTCGAGAAGTATGCGTGATTGCCTCAATTTTTCTTCGACTACTTTTTCACCTACGTCCTCAACCATGAAGTGAAATGTGTAGCCTGAAATATGCAATGGGAATCTTGGCAGAGGAAGGTTCATCTAATGGTTGAAGATTCAAGTTCCTTGACCAACCGCAACGACACTTAACATGTGTGTGTGTGTGTGTGTGTGTGTGTGTGTGTGTGTGTGTGTGTGTGTGTGTGTGTGTGTGTGTGTGTGTGTGTGTGTGTGTGTGTGTGTGTGTGTGTGTGTGTGTGTGTGTGTGTGTGTGTGTGTGTGTCACATCAAGTCTGCACATACATTACAAGAAAATGTCCAGAAAAAATACGATAACTGTTGGACTGACTATCAAAGTGAATGAATCCACGGCCATTAATACTGTGTTCATATTCCACACTATAAAGTACAGCGAGCAAGATTACCACACGTCGTCTTTGTTGCAAATCCTCCTCGCCTGATGTATATTCGTTAATATTCGCAAAGATACAAAGAGGAATAAAGAAACTGGAACGGTAAGATATTATCTGAAATAAATATGTTTACATTTGTCTCCGAAGCAAACATTGGTCACATTTAGAAAATGTAACCGGCAGTTCTGGTGTATCAAGGACGCTACGGTACCTGCTGCAATTGCAACTTATTCCAATTCCGTGCGTATATACTCAAAGTTTCGCCACCAAACTCTGCCACGTACATATATCTACAATATGGCACGAATTACATTATGGCATCAAACCTAGTATTGCACTTCTCAGTCACATTACCTACCTGTCAAATGGTTGATATGAAAACGAGCATTAATTACAAAATATATTGTGTCTGCAACCTAATGAACCTGAGCTCTGAGGCGTAACAGGCTAGAATCATTAAGCAAAAAACCGTGAACAAGGACCCACTACGAACTAAACCACTCTAGATATGTGCCAGAAATCTCAAAATTGTCATGGATACTCCAACAAGTTCATTTACATCAGTTCCGCTTTAACAGCCGTGGTCGTGCCGTTTTACAAGGATTAATATGCAGCAGTACGGCCCGACTTATATGAATGTGTTTTAGGTGTACTGAAATATGTTTAACATTATTCTTTGTGTTCATGATACAAATAACACATCGAATGTTGCCCTTGTAACAGTCAAAGCACAGCTACTGGCATCTTAATTATCTTCCTGCAAAAATCAAGCGGGTTTACTTTGATGTAAGAATGGGTAAACGACGCCACTCAATCTGAATATGAATACCATTGGTCGACTAACATGGGGAACTTGCTACATTGATTATAACATAACGCCAGTCAAAAATATATTCTGCGCAACGTTTTATATGTTTCTTTCTTTTGTAACCATTTCAAAGTTCAGACCTATATCCTCTGGCGACATTCTTCGCTGTCCCGTGTTGTTGCATTTATCACGGATTTATTAAATTACACATTCAAAACAATATATTATTTATCAATAAATATCCCACAATAGGTCGTGATATTCGGCTTAACTGAGAAAATTGGCATATGTGACATGTCTCTGGAAATGTCGGTAGCATATTCTGTGGTAGTCGACAACTTTGTCATGCAGAACGGCACATTTAACCATATCTACGTTGCATATATTCACGAGACATATTTTCCCCGAATGGCATCCGAATCCAGGGCTTGTCTAGCGTTACGCCTGCATCAATAGCATACACAATATAATACATTACACATACCTGCCATTTTGGAGACATGTTTATGCCGTTCGGAATAAAACCTCCCTTTAGCATAATACGCTCCCTGGTGCCGTCGTAGAAACCGACATTGCCAAGCCGAAGACGACGAGTTACCTCCTTTTTCAAATCGAATTTGAAGTAGTTGGTGAAGTAGAAAGTGTCTTCACCCGTCATCACGGGGTCTTTGAGGCTGACGGACCATATAAAATAATGGCTATATATATACACACACAGTGGAACCTCATACGATAAAATATAGGATATTAGTCCCAATAATACCGTCACCCCGCTATTCTGGTCACGTTTGTCCAGTCCCAAAGGTGACCTTAATAGCGATGTTCCATTGTAGTTGTTCATTTCAAATGTATATGCCATCGTTTGTTCACGACACAGTCACGTCTATTATATATATATATATATATATATATATATATATATATATATATATATCATTTGTATAATATTAGATAGAGTTCAGAGTGAAATAAATATTGCAATTGTACCCCCTAACCCTAATCCAGAAACGAATAGGACTATTTGATAACTTTAAATACATCAGATAATTTTCATTGTATCGGGCAGAAATCAGAGTGAAATATATATTGTATTTGTAACCCTACCCCCAATCCATAAATGATCAGGAGTTTTTGGGAGCATGAAATACACCAATAACCTGAACACGGTTTAAACCATTACATGAAACATATATAAGCATATCCAATCTGTTGACAAATGACATCATATAAAATAGCCATTATGGAGTCAATTGATATTAAATGTATAATGTAGAATATAGTTTAGAAACACTGACTGAATAAAGGTCCGGTCATCCTGGTACGTTCTCACGTGGTACAACTTTCTTCTTTTCGCGTCGAAACGAAACTTCTCCACCGTATCTTTGTTGTTTCCATTATGATTGACAACAAACAGGAATACTGTCATAGATCATAACTATTAATACATAATGTACGATTTGATACTTAGTGAAATCATGTGCTAAATCATTATATGTGAGCCACTTAATTAAGACGACCACATAAACAACAATGCCTAAATATTTGATAAAATTAACTTAGATTAAATACTAAGTGAAATGAAATTTCACATTCTTTGAAACATTGTATACGTAAACTTAATACTCTAGTCAAGTAATTTGCCAAATATGAAGCCTTTTCATTTTGAACTCGTGTCACTAAGCCCGCTCAAATGTGGTAATCTGCGTGTCACAAAGCAACCAGCCCATCATTATGTTGCCGACGTCACCACAGGCAATGACGCTGTGCGCGCCCTAGCCTTTAGCACGGCAAGCGGTGGTGCGGCTTGTTGTTTCAGACTGTACATGAAATTGCAATGGCAGACTTTTATGTTTATTGATATAATAGTGAAGGTACTAATCTTATCTACAGTTAGTTGCTGGATGCACCCAGAAATTGTATTAACTTGTTCAGTTATTGCCGTTTAAACATTGTGAATGCTCAACATTTCATTATATCCGCTCAATATAAACGATAACAAAATTGCTAGAACGACTGTTGCAGCAACGACACCTATGTGACAAAGTTGTGTGGAAACTTCGCAGTAGCAACCAGAGGAAAGTGGAACCTAAGAAACAGCAACACAGCAGAAGTGAAAATATTACGTGTTACAATTGTCACAAAAACAACTCTGACTCATACAGCAACTACAATATAAACGATGGCAGAGGTTTCGCTAAGCAGCAGCTGATTTCATCACGCATAATCATTACAGCAGCAGAAGCAGAAGCAGCAGTAGAAGTAATATTAGCAGCAACACCAGCATCAGCAACAGCATCAACAACAGTAGGCAGCAATAGGCAGTAGCAACAGTAGAATTAGCAGCAGAACGTATATGCTGACAACATGTTTGTGTGTGGGACCCACTCAGCAGCAATAACATTGGCTTTGAATGCAATGTTTGAAATCCGTGCAACGATAACACAACAGGAAACTCTACGCAGCGGCATCAACGCTGACGGAGACAACATGTTATGGAAACTACGCAGCAGTAGCAACGACACTAACACACTCACTCACTCAATCACTCACTCACTCACTCACTCATTGCTCGCTCAAATGTTCTCTCATTCAAAAGCATGTTCTCACTCAGGCACTCATTCACTTATCAAGTCTCTCAATCGTTCACTTACTCATTCATTCTTACATTCATTCATTCAAACAACCATTCAATCAATCACGTCGGCTAATGACTTCAATATCGTCTGACTCCTACATTATGTCGCTAAAACTTTATATCCCCCGGAATTATGCATGCAGTGCTCCTAACTAAGTCATACATCGTCCTTTAGAAAGTCAACCTTGCGTACAAGCTGGCCTGTCTTTGCGCGATCATGTTCTGGATTGTTCTCGGCTGGTGCAATGGTAACTATATATTATGTTAGGTTTTATCTCGCTGACAAAACATTTTTGACATAGATTAGCTAATAATTGCGTAGTTTTTGTTGACTGCCTAACAAGCATGGCGTAATGTTTTGTAGTGGAGAACATTTGAAAAGTAATGCTTATTGTCAAGTTGCTTTGTTTGCACAATGTTCGTACGTTATACATGTAATGTGAGAGCAAATATCATTCAGTGTAAATCCTTGTACATATAAGTGTAAATGGGTATTTATTTGGCGTCGTGTATAGCTAGAGAATCAAGTCAAAGTAGATCCAAATTGGGTTATACGGTACGCTAGAAAGACCATTTATTTAAAGGGGAAATGAAACCCAGCTGTTTTATGCCATATAGTTCAATATGCACAATATAAGTATGCATTAGTGGATACAGAAACTTAGTCATTTATGAGACAAACTAACAAACGGATTCTTTCGATTTCTAAATCGGTAAATCAGAGCACTGCGTATCGCTTCCTTTTTCGATAAAAGTTCCAAGTGAGTTACTTGATTCGCGTCTATTTATCTAATGGAGATTTCCTACTGTTTTAGATTGATTTCATAAATAGACCATTGTGGGTATGAAATAAAAAAGTTCTTATATAGCGGAGAATCCAGACCTCGGATATATGAAAAGTTGTTTACTACCACTTATAGTATTTCCAGTAGCCAATCAGTGCTTTCCATTTTCTAATTTTATATTGCTGTATGTATAGTTTTATGTTGTTGTCTGCTCAGAGCTACGCTGCGTCGCTTACTGAATTACTGTGTGCATCGGTGATTGGCATTTCGTAGCACAAACCATAGTAATGACGCCGCCCAATGCCGATAATGACCAATTTTGAAAAACAATGATAATGATGATGATGAAGGTGATTTTGATAATGATGAAAAGTATGACTATTATGACGGTGACGATTATAATGTGGTATGTGATGCTGAGGATGATGATGATGACCACGAAAACGAAGAGGATGATGACGATGCGGAAGGTGACGATAATGATGACAATGATGACGACGATGATGATAATTTAGTTGAACATGAATGTGATATCAGTGATGATGATAGTGATGAATATTCACGAAGACGAAGTTGATGATGATTATGATGATGATGATTAATGTAATTATCATAAAAGTATAATGGAGATGAAGACAACAATATAATCAACCAGCAATCGTAATTATGTATGGCAACAACACTACGATTTTGGCGGTTGGGGAAGCGGGAGAATCAGCAAGTCTTACCAGGCGGTTGGACGTTAACGCGATGGCGCGAAGAGCGAAGACTGGAAGTGCTACAAAGATTACCACCACCGCGTCGCCGTCGATGTATCGCACTGTCGTTTTGGAAAGACGCTATGCTGATGAATTGGTGCTACCACGCCATCATTCCACCGCGTTGCGCCATCGCGCCATCGTAATGCACCAGCATCTCGCTGTAGATGTTGTTTCGAGAATTTGCATTGTCTATATATTGAAATGGTGCAGATTTTGTTGAGATAAATTACAAAGTCTACATTGTATATCTACGTTTTATGACATCTTAGTATCAGTTTATTGATTGAATACAAAATGTTGTTAGAAATTGGGTCGTTACTATAAACAATAGGCCTGATTTATGGCAAAAAGTGTTGTTATTAAACAATTTTGGATGATGAAATAACAAGCAAGGTGTTGAAATTTGCGGATGATACAAAAGTGTTTAGAATGATTAAAAGTGATGGAGATAGACAGCATTTACAAGATGATCTTGACAGTTTGATCAAATGGTCTGAAAAGTGGCAAATGCTGTTCAATTTTGGGAAAGGTAAATGCCTCCACACAGGACATGAGAACGAAGAAGTAGAATATACAATGGGGGGTACTGTACTAAGTACTACTTAAAAGAAAAGGACTTAGGGTTAACCATTAGTGCTGATATGAAGATTTCAGAGCAGTGCGGAATTGCAGCTTCAAAAGGAAATCAAATCCTTGGATTAATTAGGCGAAACATAACGTATAAGGAAAAAGAGCTAATAATACCGCTGTACAAAACAATAGTTAGGCCTCATTTAGAATATTGTATTCAAGCATGGAGGCCATATCGCAGGAAGGACATAGATATGCTAGAAAGAGTGCAGAGGAGAGCAACTAAAATGATACCAAATCTGAGGGATCTTAGTTACGAAATACGCCTAAAAAAATGCGGTTTAACAACACTAGAGACCAGGAGATTGAGAGGAGATCAGATAGAAGTGTTTAAAATATTGAAGGGTTATGAAAATATTGATAGAAATATGTTTTTCTCAGTTAAGAAAGATAGAAGGACTAGAATTTGCACTAGCAAAGGAGCAGAGTAAATTGGATATAAGAAAGTTTTCTTTTTCACAAAGGACTGTAAATGAATGGAACAGATTACCTGCTGATTGTGTGGGTGCTAGTAGCGTGAATATGTTTAAAAATAAAATCGACACATACCTCAGACGGGCGGGATACACATAAATAAAAGGGTCGGACTCCCGATAAGCCAAAGGGCTTCCTTGTCCACCTGCCACCTAGAGTTAATTCTCTGGGTGGCAATCTTGTTAAATCTTGTTGTCTTGTTAAATGGGCATTTTGTTACAGAATTGGGAATAAAAGACTCAGTCATATGGAAATCGCACTTGTACCAACAACATAAACGATGACAACATTGTTAGAACGACGGTTGCAGCAAAGACACCTATGTGACAAAGTTGTGTGGAAACTTCGCAGTAGCACCAACAGGAAAGTGGAACCTAGGAAGCAACTGCAACAACAACAACACAGGAGAAGTGACAACGTTACGTGTTACCATTGCTGCAAAAACAACTCTGATTCATACAGCAATTACAACATAAACGACGATAAAGGTGTCACGTCACTAAGCAGCACCACAAATAATGATGATTTCATCAGACATAATACTGACAGCAGCAGAAGCAGCAGCAGCAGTAGAAGTAATAGTAGCAGCACCACCACCACCAACAGTAGCAGCAGTAGAAGTAGCAGTAGAACGTATATGCTGACAACATGTTTGTTTGTGGGACCCACTCAGCAGCAATACCACTGACTTTGACTGTGAAATCCGTGCAATGATAACACAACAGGAAACACTATACAGCGGCATCAACACTGACGGTGACAACATGTTGTGGAAACTACGCAGCAGTAGCAACAACACTAACACACTCACTCACTCACTCACTCACTCACTCACTCACTCAATGCTCACTCAAATGTTCTCTCATTCAAACGCATGTTCCCACTCAAGCACTCAGTCACTCATTAAATCTCTCAATCACTCACTTACTCATTCAATCATTAAAACACTCCATCAATCAATCACGTCGGCTTGTGGCTTCAATATCGTCTGAGTCCTATATTATGTCGCTAAGCCTGTATGTCCCCCAGAGTCATGTATGCAGCGCTCCTAAAGAAGTCTGAAATCGTCCTTTACAAAGTCGATACTAAGACCAAGCTGGCCTGTCTTGGCGTGATCATGTGCTGGTTGTTTGCCACTGGATTGTTTTCGGCTGGTTCAATGGCAACATTACGTCATTAACAGTAGCAGTGTTTAATACATACTACTTTTATCAACTTATTTTACCCGTATCCTGCCAAAAACATGAATAATTCTCATGGATAGGTACGGGTCCGTATGTTGCAGCCAACAAAACAAATCATAATCCTTACTTAATTTGATATGTTATGTTATATGTCTAAGTAGTTAGTAGTGTTTTTTGGTAAAACACTAATCGTGTTTCCTTTAATTCAAGCAAGTTAGATCTGACTAAATGCCATTAGCTGTTGTATTATTTCGTTATACGGCAAATTATAATATATTTTGATAGGTTTTATCTCGCTGAAAACACTTCTGAGATAATCTAGCTAATTTGCGTTTCCGATACTAATCATGCATCCAACATGTATAGTGTTTGATGGGTAACAAAAGAAAGACGACTACGTTGGCATTGCACTAGTTACGAGCAGCAATTGGAGACGAATCGTGTAACTGGTATTACTCCGGTAGACGGCCCAAACCATTAAATCAATTTGAAAGTGTGAATTGCGGAGGTTTTTTACTAACTGCCCAACAGGCGTGGCGTAGGACGTTGTAGTGGAAACCACTTGAAAAGTTATTTTATTGTCAAGTTGTTTTGCTTGCACAATGTGCGTGCGTCATACATGTAACATGAGAGCGTATGTCATTCAGCATACATCCTAGTACATATAAATGTAAATGGGTAGTTATTTGGCGTCGTGTATAGCTATATGATCGAGTCAAAGTAGATCAAAAGTGGGTTATACGGAACGTCAATGTTTAAAGGGGAAATAAAGCACAGCTGTTTTTATGCCATATATTTCAATATGCACAATAAAAGTATGCATTATTGGAAACAGAAACTTATTTATGAGACAAACTGAGAAACTAATTTTTTCGATGTCTAAATCGGAAAACTAGACCGCTGTGTATGGGTTCCTTTTTTCCATGAAAGTTCCAAGTGATTTGATTCGCGCCTATCTATCTAATCGAGATTTTCTACTGTTTTAGATTTATTTCATAATAGACAATTCTTGGTATAAAGTAAGAAAGTTAAGTTATTATATCGTGCAGTTTCCAGTCCTCGGGTATATGAAAAGATGTTTCCTAGCAATTATAGTATATCCAATAGCCATTCAGTTTTCTAATTTTATATAGTTGTATGTATATTGTTATGTTGTTGCATGCTCGGAACTACACTGCGTCGCTTATTGAAATATTGTGTGCAGCGGTGCTTGGCATTTCGAAACACAAACCACTGGCCGCTGGACATTAATGGCGTCGCCCAATGCCGATAATGACCAATTTAAAAAAAATGATATTGATAATGATGATGGTGAGTTTGATAATCATGAAAAGTAAGACTATTATGACGGTGACGATTATAATGTGGTATGTGATGCTGAGGATGATAATGATGACTATGAAAACGAATATGATGATGACAATGCGGAAGGTGAAGATAATAATTACAATGAAGACGATGATTTAGTTGAAAACGAATGTGATAACGGCGATGATGATAATGGTGAATATTGACGAAGACGAATTTGACGGTGATGATGATAAATGTGATTATGATGAACAGTATAGTGGAGATGAAGACAAAAATATAATCAACCAACAATCTTAAATATGTGTGGCAACAACACTACTCAAATGTCGTCAAAATTGTCGGACCGATTTTTGCGGTTGAGGAAGCGGAATAATCAGCAAGTCTTACCAGGCGGTTGGACGTTAAACCGATGATGCGATGCGATACAGCGAAGGCTGGACGTGATACAAAGATTACCAACACCGCCGTCGATGTATTGCACTGTTCTTTTGGAACGACGCTACACTGATTAATAGGTGCTACCACGCCATCATTCCACCGCGTTGCGCCATCGCGCAATCGTAATGTACCATCATCTCGCTGCAGATGTTGTTTCGAGAATTTGCATTGTTTACGTAAAGAAATGTGCCGATTTTGTTGCGATAAATTACAATCTCTATGTTGTATGTCTACATCATATGATATATTAGTATCAATACATTGATGTAATACACATGTAAGTGCACATGTAATCTAATACTCCACTGTATCTGGCCGGTTGAGGATAGCCAGCACCTTTGCCATGATCACTCACCGTCAAACAAGTCGGATCTTTAACTCCTTTTCCATAACTCATCAACTGTCTGCGTCACTGTTGGTCTCCGGTTCCAATTCTACTTTACAAGTAAGACTCAGACCAACAGGAGCTAACTGTCCACGTTGTTCACAGCTGTCTCTGATTTATTTGGTTGTTGTAATCCGCTGCTTCGTCTTGTTCAACCTCTTCGGCCGACACGACCATGCTGCGACTAGTTGTCGTTGTTTCCACCTTTGACTACACGATATTCTTGTGTTGTAAGTTAGCATACGTCCGTCGTAATACTGTGTACGTTCTTGTATGTGTTGGTCATTATGATTGTTCTCTTTGATAAATTCGTACTTGTTTCACATCTGACACATATTACATTAAAACTGTACTTATGTTTGATACCTTTCTCAATTTTATAGTACTTAAGCATAGGTGTATCAAATATGTTAGAAATTAAGTGAGGAAGACTTTATAGATAAATATTCGGGTCCGGGTTTTACACGAATTAATAAAATTCCCCATATCAGCCAACATGATAAAATGTGTGCATACTATATTGCTTAAGTGAATATTGCTTACATTAATGACACCGATAAGTTTGCAGTTACACCAATTTGGCCAACATCCACAAGTTTGTCGACTCATGATATTGGTTTACGGAGTAGCTATTTTGGTTTTGCAACCATCAGCCGGGCCTTTGCTCGTTGGTGTCAGGCGTTGGTACGTGTTAATTCACTGCGGCTAGCACTTCGTGTACCCAGTCTGAGTAACTTTCTAGGTATACCGGTTTTATTGGATCCATTATTCGATTATTATATAGGACTGGTGTAGAAGTTAAACAACACTATGTCTTGCTTTGAAACTGACCTGTGTAACACGCTGACTCTTCTCGCCAATACTGGGGTTAACACTATTCAAGCATATATCACTAATTTCCAAAAAATTATTTTGGACAACAAATTCTTGAGTGAATTTTTATGACTTTATCCCATATTATTATTATTAGTAGTAGTAGTAGTAGTAGTACTAGTACTATAATAGTAGTAATAACAGTGGTGGGGGTAGTTGTGATGGTAGTGGAGGTAGTAGTAGTAGTTGTTGTTGTAGTATTAGTAGTAGTTGTAGTGGTAGTAGTAATAATAATAATAATCTTTATAATAATCTTTATTGATACATAATGTTCAGTAAAGCACAGATGTAACAGTAATATGATACATGTATACATTACGTAACAATTGGAACAAAGCAACGCTTTGCTTGTGTTCCTTATTCATGTTAATAAACTAACTAATTATTTAATAGTGCATTATCCTAGTACCGTAACATTGAACACCGGGTACATCTTAACATGACAAAATTACATTAAAGCAGAATGTAACATATGTTTGCTAGAATTAAACGCTTGGTCATTTGTTTGAACATATGAAGATATGTACACTGTTGTAAAAAGTGATTTGTAATAAATGTATTCCAGATTTTAGGACAAACATAAGCCAAAGACAATTGTCTGCAATTAGTCTTGCAGTATGGTATTTTATATGTTACTTCCTGCCTTATAGTATATTTATGTGTGGATATTTGCTGGACAAATACATCATGACATATATCTGGCAACATACCCATATTATGGGTGTAAATTAGAATACAGCATAAGTATTTATTTACCTAATAAATATTCATTATTTGATAAGATGTAAATAAAGGCTGCGTCTGATCAATAAATCCTGCATGACTTATTACACGCAAAACTCTTTTTTGGAGCAAATGAATTTTAGCAAGGCATATATTCGGGGCCCTTCCCCAGACGACATTACAGTAAGTGATATATGGGTATATAACCATGTAATACAGGTTTAACAATGATTTATTATCTAACTTGTTTGTCACCTTTTTATTATACCAGTATTCATAGAAATTGTATTTGATATATATTTAATGTGTGTGCTCCAGTTCAATTTATTATTTATAAGCAGACCCAGAAACTTGATCTCATGTACAGTGTTAATTTGTATGCCGTATATGCAAATGTTATTAAACCTCTCTCTTATTCTGATAGTATTACTAAAGGTCACTGTGTGAGTTTTCTGTATATTCAAAGAAAGTTTATTAATTTTAAGCCGTAAAGATAGTTTTTTTACTTCAGAGTTCAGAGCATTTTCCATTTCATCTGTATTGTTGCCTTGTATAAAGATGCTCGTGTCATCAGCAAACGTAATGGTAACCTTTGTGTCAGATAAAGTAGATAAATTATTTATATAGATAAGAAAGAGTACAGTTCTCAGAATTTAATCTTGCGGAACACCACATGTTATGTATTTAAGAGAAGATTTTGTTCCATAAAATGTTATTCGTTGTTGTTTGTTACTTAAAAAGTTATGAATTCATTGGAGTATATTCCCTTTGATTCCATAATGTGTTAATTTTCTTAATAATATATTATTATTAACGGTATCAAAGGCTTTGGCTAAATCCAGAAATTACCTAATTACGTGCTCTTTGGTATCGATTGCCTTACTAATTTGGTAAATTAGCAGTGAAATAGCCATATCAGTGGATATAACGTTCTTAAATCCAAATTAGGAAATAGACAAGATGTAATGTTTCATTATGTAATTCATTAATCTATTGTACATTAATCTTTCAAACACCTTTGAAAATACAGCAAGACAGAAATAGGTATGTAATTATTAATTGTATTACATTTTAAAGTTTCCATACAAACACATGACCAACAAGAGCGACGCAAAATAATTGGCAGTAATAGAAAGAAGAAAAAGTATGTTGCATTTGGATAATATAAATGTCGACGTTGTATTAGAACGTACTGCATATTTAGTATGAAGAGGAAGAGTGCTACTGTAGATAACGACATTAACTTTTATGTCTAAGCTGGAATTGTTTTGGCGTCGTTTGAGATGTTGCTTGTCATTATTTTCTGTGTATGCATCCTACCAAACGTAATGCTATTCGATATTTCCTATTTTATTTCGTGGTAGTGTTAATCGGTATTTCCTGTAACATTCTGTGGTCGTGTAGTGTCTGCTAGATCACGGCTCTGAAGACATCCAAGTGCTACCAAATGGACTGGCCTTTGTGACACCAGTAAGTAGTGGTGACCGCTTGTATTAGTTGTTACTGCTATTAATTACGTTATACTTTTATATATATATATGTGTGTGTGTGTGTGTGTGTGTGTGTGTGTGTGTGTGTGTGTGTGTGTGTGTGTGTGTGTGTGTGTGTGTGTGTGTGTGTGTGTGTGTGTGTGTGTGTGTGTGTGTGTGTGTGTGTGTGTGTGTGTGTGTGTGTACAACGCTCGCGTGTATGTGTGCGTGTGTGCGTATATTAATCATTTACTCTACGGGTATTGTAAAGTAACATAAGTTAGACGACTACCAGTGGTGGTGATGATGGTGATAATATCAGAGATGTGTGTTGACGAATAAGATTGTTGTCACGATGGTAGTGATGATGGTGACAATAGTGGTGCATCGACTAATACGTCTGTGGTCAGGATAGTGGTGGTGGTGGTGACGCCAATGATCATGATGATAGTGACTGTAAAGATGATAACGTCCACAACTATAGAATCTATTAAAGTTGGTTGTCATATACCTGCCATATGCATCATGCGAAGTGAGAAGACCTTGATATGTTGACCACGATATTGACAATTCAGCGCGTCTGTGGCCCATATCGGCTAACTAGACATCGATGTTTCTTACATGGATATTCAAGCTTTTTCATCGTGACACGCGCACGCACACTCTCATATGCATATGCACACACGCAAACAAAGCATACACACACACACACCTGCATACATATGCATAAGAGACCGCCTTAGTCAGACAGCCGTTTTTAAGCAGACCAGAGCCGGTCTGCATAAACGTTTGACCACTAGTTGCGTAGACAGTCTCTATTATTTCAAAATTCAAACTGTTAGTATACGTAGTACATCGAGACACCCAAAACAATATTGTTGGTGATTTTGAGAAACGATTTCTCGGAGGTTGTATATCCTATCTCTCATAATGGAGGGGTCGACCAATGCTGCCTTTAGGCATATATATATATATATATATATAAAATAAATATATATACACATATATATATTATATATATTACATATATAATATATATGTTTAATATGTAATATATATATAGATATATATATAATATAAAAATGTTCATTGTTGTTGGTAGGGCTTAGATGCACACTTTCGAGGCAATATATTCCTGTTTTACTTCAACAAGCCCAGACGCGGGGCTGTCACCTAGGGGATGATACTGAATTGTAATAATATCGCAATAATAGTGGTGTGGTGTGTAAACACAGGTCTGTGTGATGCTCCAAGTGCTGTAGTGTAGTGTGTAGTACATAGATTGCTCCTCTGTGTAAAAAGGGAGCCGAGTGTGTAAGTAAATAATAATAATGAAATCTTATATAGCGCCGGTATCCGCCGTAGAGGCACTCGTGGCGCTTGCACAGTATTTGACCATTGATGACTTTAAAGTAGTAATTTTAAGAATTGTAAAAACACTAGCGTTTTATTTAGTTTATAATTCATGATATGTGTGTATAATCGCAAATAGCAGTTGCAGCTTGTGATTTAGAATGTTATAGTTATTGTTGGAAGTTATTCTTACGTTAATACATATTACAGACATTACACTAGGATTTGAATTGTATTTGTATAGAATTTGTGATTGTAATTCACATGTTTCTCGACATCAATTTACATGTAATAAATATTCTATCCCAGCTCGGTTTCCAATGTATCTCGCACAAAATAACAATAATTTTCGATTCCGCCTTTGTCCACTGGAACGCAAGAAATAACAATCATTAAGCGAAGTTAATTATCCGGGATACGTACTACAAATTATAATTAGAACAACGGATCGCCGATGATTTTGGGTGGATACATATTTGACATTGAGAACGAACAATAGATATTAATCGGAATCTTCCTAATGGTTCCAAATCTTGGAAGATGGACATTTAGAAGGGAAGAAGGAAATGTTAATTGTAAATAAATGGTTATGTCAAAACTATTGTCTCTAGTCATATCAAAATACCAACTTAACGGGTAATTTTATTCTTTAAAAAAGAAATTCCAAAATGACTTAAAGTGTGTTATAACAAAAACAATTTTGCCAATTGAATAATTTTAATATTATCATTTATTGTTTTAGAATGACTCCTCAATTTTATATATTAAAAAAATTGTCCATGCCATTTGATATATCACTTATTTCTTTTATATTACACGCTATTATCATTGTACAGATTACATATTTTTATACGACCCCTTATTTATGAATTTTTTTGGGGGGAGCTGGTCCCTTATCTGATATTTTTTGTGACTCGTTAAGTTTTATTTTGAAATTGTCCCTTTGTAATTTGAGATGATCAATTAATTGTGTTTAGATGATTAACACTCTTACAACTATTACTACTTTCCAGATAGCAGGATAAAGGAATGCTGCAAGTTCGTTTTTTATCGCAACGTCATGTTATTCTGTATAACATATATCTAATATAATATAGCGCCGCCGAAATGTGTGAACGATTTTGTTGGAATTAAAATGTTTCAGAAGGAAACAGTTGTATATATGCCAGAGCGCCTCTTTCGAAGGCGTCGTCTTAGATCCCAAGCCATGATGACAGCGTTTTGACATTAAAATCGCTCCACGGGATTTGAATAACAGCTTGAGCACATTTGTATGCATTATTAATTCAAAGGTTGTTTCTCCTTCACTAAACCTTTTTGGGCAGTCAATATAATAACATGCATAGAGTTTATACAACATGGCATGATTTTACAATAGAGACTATCGGAGAGTATGCATGTAAGTCTTCGTTATCAACGTCCTCCTCGTCCTCATTATCATCACTATCGTCATCACCTTCTTCGATGTATTCTTAATCATCATCACCATCGTCATCATCTTATCCTTCTCTTCAACTTCATCACCGTCATCGCATTCACCTTTATTATCTTAATCTTTATCATTATCATCATCATTTCATCTTTCTCGTCGACATGATGTTCGTAATCTTCATGATAACGGTTATGATAAAGGTGAAGATTATGAAGATGATGATCATGATCATGAAGATTACGAACACCATCTTCAGAAACTTCACCTTTATCATAACCGTTATCGTCATCTTTATGTTCAACTTCGTCATCAACATCAACTACGCTTTCAAAATGTACGTTTTCAACAGCATAAATGTTCTACTGAATCATCGTCATCACTGACAAAATTGTTCGTAGACATACGTAGTAGTTTCACAAGTATTAATATAGGTACAAATCGTGGCATATTTGAAGCAGAGCGTTGCAAGAGCAATGAGCTTAAACTACTTTCCAATCTTAAAAGATAGGAAATTAGTATCATCACCTTGCATGTTGCTCCGACCCGGCTTCAACCCACTCCATCGCATAAAAGTTGGCCCTTTTTTTTAGGTAAACAATTTGTAAATCTGTAACTTTTAATATGGGAGTGAAATGTGTAAATGAAAAACCGGTCCAATTAACACAAAATTGGTCAAAGGGAGTATTTTTTAGTAATTCCAGTCTTTTAACATGGACAATTTCATTGTAGCGATTTCATAGTTTATTCCGTTTCCGTATTTTTTCAGTACTTTCACCTACGTTAACAAAATATACCGAATAGCATGTTAAGCTGGCATTCACAACACTGGGACATCTTTATCAACAAAAGCAAAGACTCTCTCTCTCTCTCTTCTAACATATATCAGTGCTATAGTCTTTACATAGGATAGTTGCATTTACCTCAGTTGGTCGCCTGTTTGCAAATTGGTTTGAACTGTTATTCTCTGTGCAAGTCTGAACTTGTACAGAACCAACAATGACGCTCATTGCCTTGTTAGATAAACTGGTGTCAATGAGAACCTCCAACCCTTCGTTACCGCGTATGCAGCAGGCTAAGTGATCGTTACAACTGACAATGTAACGAGAATGTATTACATTGTAATCACGACGTTTAACTGTGACGTAAACAACCGGACCTAGCAATTGTGGTGCGAGATGGTCGAGGTCGCATAAGTGATGGAGACGAAGCTAAAATAAAGTATTACGATACACAAGCTGTTATTAATGAAGGATTATATATTTAATTTAATTAAACGAAGTGGTGTCTATCTGATCTGTTGCATACGACAGGTGGAATATCGTCGTTAAACCGGTAGTTGTGGTAAATCGGTCAAACTAGTGGTAATTCGGTCCAGGCATTTGGGACTTCCACGCGTCTATATAGTCCCACATTGACGTCATTAAATAGGTACACGTTGTAAAACGGTCAAACTTTTAGTAATTCGGCTAGCAGGCGTTTGGAACTTGCGGATGACCATATAGTAAATCAGTCGATAATGATTAAAGACGATATTTCCTTTAATCACTATTGCCTTATTTACGGGCAATTCACGAGTCAACAGTATCAGCTGCTTCAGCATTACAGATGTTAGCGAAAACATGACATATACTAATTATGCAACGATCTCCAATTAAATTCACAAACACAATGTTGTAGTTATTGGCTGAAATTCCAATGCAAAGCTTGGAAAAAATATGGTGGAATACTCCTACCACAATACATATATCAATGGGCATTGACTCCTGGATTTTCTCCAGGGAAACAACATGCTATCAACATTACATTCCCAAATTCATATAAAACACGTGTGGGTCATATTCTTGTTGGTCGAAAATGCATAAAAACTATAAACTATATCGGAAAGAGAGGGTGGTCACGCCGGATCCAACTTTTTCAAATCAGTTGGCTCAGTCCGCAGACTGCTATTAAGTGTCATTAGATTGAGCGTCAGAGTACCAGAGAAAATACCATCTTCTATACAGAATACCTATTGGAGATCAAGGAAGAATTGTAACAACATAAAAAGGCAATGCATCGTTGAACTCAATAATAAATACGTTATAGACGTCTTAATATAGCGCTTTGTCCAGTCCTTAGTTCTGTTCAAAGCGCTTTACAAAATATATCACAATTGTATGTCACTCATTTAGTGAAAACGATTTTAAAAAGGTGTGTCTTCATTTTCATCTTCTTCTTCATCGTCCTCTTCATAGTATCATTAATCGTTAGCCTCCTATTCATATATTTCATCATCATCATATTCGTCTTCTTTTTATTATAACATGGGTCGTTTATAACAATATGGGTTGTAACAATCGTCCTTGTTGTTGCTGCTCTATATGAGGTCGATACAATGATATATATTTAAAACAAACTGTTTCACTGGCGTTCTTTATAACCCATTTGTTATATTTATGGTCTCAGTTAGACAATCCTCTGGCCATACACAAAGCCAACGAAATACTAGTTTACACTTACGGATACAAACCTTTCCATTAATCTGTAATTATATGCTATTGCATCAGAACAATGATGCATATGCATTGTGCAAATAAAACAACTTAAAACTACTTTTTAAATGTTCTCCGTTACAAAATCCAAAGCATCGCCTATTAGACAGGTAGAAACACGATGTAATTCTCGCCTTCTAACAGGCATTATGGTTTGTATATCGAACATACCGAAAAGTCGATCAGCCGTCTCACGCACATATACCAGTTGCACGAAGGATCCGCAATGTTTGCTTATAACTATAATGCATTGCCCAATCAATTAGTCTTTTTTATTTCGTTATAACTGCACTTACCTTGCTTGATATATGTATATGTAATATTGTGTGTGTGTGTGTGTGTGTGTGTGTGTGTGTGTGTGTGTGTGTGTGTGTGTGTGTGTGTGTGTGTGTGTGTGTGTGTGTGTGTGTGTGTGGGTGTGTACATCAGTAGTGCTAAAGCAGCTCATAATGTTGGATCATGGATTGCCAGTAAATGAGTCGAAAATGGGCATATATATATATATATATATATATATACTTAATTTCGTATTCGTGTTTCATTTAGTGCTCTATTTTAAATGTCATACTTCGTAGCATGGTATTGTAGCTCGAGTTGTGCTACTGCCGATCGTAACGTTCTTGTGTTGAGTGTGCTACTATGTGTTGCCATTATTGTCCTGGGAATGTTAGTAGTCGCTTCGGTGTTGTCGTTGATAAGAACCTTTTCCTGAGACGTACAGGAGGTTACGTCATTATTGTTGGCAAATGTCACTTGAGTGCCATTTCTCCTGGTACTACAAAAAACTTTATATCCCCCAGAGTCGTGCATGAAGCGTTGCTAACTAAGACAGACATAGTCCTTTAGAAAGTCGATAATAAGTAATAGTTAGTTAGTTAAAGTATTTTAAACCACTTTAGTATAGTGAGTGATAATAAGGTAACTTAGCCTTCGATAAGTTGTAAACAAGATTTACAAACTTGATTATGTGGTAGAATATATAGGAGATAAATTAACAACCATAACATTATTTACATAAGATAATATCTGTGTAAGCCAGTACTTCCTAGATATTTTGATTAGGTAGCATTGTTGTTAAAATTAAGAAAGATAGTCAGGCGAACTCCAGATTGTTATATAGATGGTGCCCTACATATTCGCTAGGGCGCGGCGTAACCTAAATAAATAAAGCAGCTTAACATAACGTAATTGATTGTATTTAAATTAGGTGATGTTAGCGTTCGTGATAGGATAGATAGTCGGCTGTGTAATTAAAATCTGTAACATAAAGTGTGCTGTAGTCCGCAGGAAACAGTCTTGATAAAGACTAAGTTAGTTAAGTTGTTACATAAATTCTGATAGTGATATGGCGCCTTGCAAGCGGCAAGTCAAGGCAAAGCGACACTTGGTGTGCGATCACTGCCACAGCTGGGTATATTTTGCATTGTCCGGCTGTGGGAAGTCATGGGCAGAAACCATGGAGGAGGGATTCACCTTTCAGTGCATGGGGTGTTAGAAGGTGAAGTGTCTGCAGAAGGAGATAGTTAGGTTGACAGATATTGTGAAGGGGATGAAGATAGGAATTAGCAAGGAGACGGGTGGAATGGAGAGAGACGACAGGGAGAGAGGTTGGAATACTCCAAGACTGAAGAAGAACAGCAGTGGTAAGAAGACTGAGGGAAAGAGATTGATAGGAGGGAAGGTGATTGGAGGGGAAGAAATTGGAAAATCTTCGACAGAAAACGTGACAAGCGTGAAGGTGACAGGGGAGAAAGTGACCATAGAGAAGGAGGGAGGGAAGATGGGACGGGAGAGAAGAGAAGAAAATGAAATGTGAGGAAAGATGAAGGAACGAAAGGAAGTGAGAGCAAATGTGATAGAAGAGAAGTCGATAAAAGGGACGATGACAGGAAGAAAGGTGACAAGACAAAAAGCGAGAGGAAAGAACGGATCGGAAGAGAATGTGACAGGAGAGAAGACGGCAGGGGGAAAAGACCACAATCAGACCAGATGCAAACCGGAGAAGGAGCTACTCTGAGGCAGTGATTGAGGGGGCAATAAGGAAAGAGAGGGTGTTTATGGGCGACTCCATTATGAGAAAGACGGACAAGACACTAAGCGAGGGGAAGGACGTCATTGTTTGTCGACCGGGGACTAGGATAGAACATGTGACTGAAAGGGTAGAGAAGGTATTGGGGATTGGCAAGGGAGGGTCTATACTAGTACACGTAAGAACAAATTATGCAGACAAGGAGGGGACAACTGGGATAGTACAGAAGTATAGACAGTTAGTGAGGAAGCTAAAGAAGACACGAGTTGAAAAGATTATTCTGTCAGGAATTGTGCCAGTAACGGGAGGAAGGGGGGCAACGTATAGAAACTGCAAGCGGATGGCGATCAACGCACTAGTTGAGCAGATGTGTGAAGAAGAGGGGGTGGTATTCACAGATTTATGGGGATACTTTGTTGGGAAAGAAGATATGTACATGAGAGATGGCCTCCATCTTAGTGGAAAGGGGCAGCAGTTTTCTTAGAGAACCTGCTACGATCTGTTGACATTGGGACAGGTTGCATCTATTTAAACGAGAATCGCAGGGAGAACTCACAGAGAACCCTGAAACTGGAGGCATAGATAAAGACAGCACAAATAAATCAGCAAAGAACAGTCTGGAAAACTCTTCTGAAGCTGGATATCAATGTGGTTGTTGAAATGCAAGGAATGTAATAAACAAATGAAATTAACTAAACATTATGGTAGAAGATATTGACCCTCACATAATAGGTATAACCGAATCCTGGACCACCACCGATATATCAGATGCCGAATTGGGACTGACAGGATGTGCAATATTTAGGAAAGATAGAATAGGAAGAAAGGGAGGTGGAGTTATTTTATATATTAAAGAATCTATCCAGGCTTATGAAATAAAATTAGAAAGAGAAGCATATTGCGAAGAATCTGTTTGGTGTAACATAGTTACAGGAAACTCAACGGTAACAGTTGAGTTAGTTTATCGAAGTCCAAACATAAGAATAGAAGAGAATAAAAAAATACAAAACGCTATAAGGGAAGTAAGCAAACGGGACTGTATTATTATGGGGGACTTCAACCACGGGCATATCAATGGAAATCTCTACAGAGTATACAAAAAAATACAAAACGCTATAAGGGAAGTAAGCAAACGGGACTGTATTATTATGGGGGACTTCAACCACGGGCATATCAATGGAAATCTCTACAGAGTATAGGGAGTGAGGACCACAAGTTTTTAGTTTTAGTTCAAGATACTTTCTTTTCTCAACATGTGCTAGAACCTACCAGGGGTGAGAATGTGTTAGACATAGTTTTGTCCTCAGAGAATTAATTAGTTGACAATGTCATGATGTGTGAGCCACTGGGGAGTGGTGATCACAACAAGATACAGTTTACCATCAAAGTAAAATCAGAAAGGAACAGTAAATGCAGTATAGGAGAACTTTCCACAAAGGAAGGTACAAGGACATGAGAATATATTGAGCAAAGATAGACTGGAATAACACACTGAAACATAAGACAGCAACTGAATGCTGGAATTTATTAAAGAGTGAAATTAAGTGCATAGTCGATAAATGTGTACCCTTCAATAAACAAGGGAAACGGTCCAAAAAGAAACACTTTCGAAAGAAGCCATTCGAAAAATTGAGTATAAACAAATGATGTGGAAGTCATATACATGTACCGGAAATGATGAAGACTACAACACTTATAAAGAAGCACTTAACCAAGGTACAGCTGAAATTAGAAGTTCATAGAGAAGCTATGAACAACAATTAGCTAGAAATATAAAACATGACAGCCAGAGTTGTATGAGTATGTTCGAAGCAAACAGAAAATTTAGGATAAGGTCGGTCCTCTAGAAGATAGTGCTGGAAATATAATATCAGAGGGATTCTTAATGGCAGAAGACCTGAATGAGTATTTTAGTTTAGTGTTTACCAGGGAAGATATTAGTTCACTGCCAGTACCAGAGGCTAAGTTCAAGGGGGCAGATTCAGACTATTTAAGACAATTAATTGTAACCACAGAAATGAAAATAAAGGCTATGAAGGATAATAAATAACCTGGAGTGGATGGGATTCCGCCCAAACTACTATTGGAAATTGTAGAACAAATTAGCGTATCGCTTGCACCAGTTTTCAATTTGTCATTAGAAGAGGGAGTTGTTCCTTTAGAATGGAAAGAGGCAAATATTATACCGTTATTTAAATGAGGTTCGAGAAACAAGTCAGATAATTATAGACCAGTGAGTTTAACATCAGTGATTTGCAAATTATTAGTAAGATTAATTAAACATCACATGGTGAATTTTCTTGTTAAACATAACTTGATAAACCCATCTCAACATGGGTTTTTAAAAGCGAGGTCATGCTTAACAAATATGTTATGTTTTTTGGAAGACATCACTAAGTGGGTAGATGAGGGATCACCAGTAGATATCGCCTACTTAGATTTTCAAAAAGCTTTCGACAAAGTACCACATCAAAGATTACTGCTTAAACTAAAGGCCCATGGCATAGGAAATGGTATAATAAACTGGATAGAAAAATGGCTGATTGACAGAAGACAACTTGTAGTAGTAGTTGATGGGGAGGCTTCAAACTGGAAATCGGTATTGAGTGGGGTACCACATGGACCAGTACTAGAACCTGTATTATTCTTAATATATATCAACGATTTCGATGATGAAATAACAAGCAAGGTGTTGAAATTTTTGAATGATACAAAAGTGTTTAGAAGGATTAAAAGTGACGGACATAGACAGCATTTACAAGATGATCTTGACAGGATGATCAAATGATCTGAAAAGTGGCAAATGCTGTTCAATTTTGGGAAATGTAAATGCGTCCACAAAGGACATGGGAACGAAAAGGTAAAATATACAGTTGTGGGTACTGTATTAAGTACAAATGTAAAAGAAAAGGACTTAGGGTTAACCATTAGTGCTGATATGAAAGTTTCAGAGCAGTGCGCAATTGCAGCTTCAAAGGGAAATCAAATCCTTGGATTAATTAGGCGAAACATATCGTATAAGTAAAAAGAGCTAATAATACCGCTGTACAAAACAATAGTTAGGCCTCATTTAGAATATTGTATTCAAGCGTGGAGGCCATATCGCAGGAAGGACATAGATATGCTAGAAAGAGTGCAGAGGAGAGCAACTAAAATAATACCAAAACTGAGGGATCTTAGTTACGAAATACGCCTAAAAATGCGGCTTAACAACACTAGAGACCAGGAGATTGAGATGAGATCAGATAGAAGTGTTTAAAATAATGAATTGTCAGTTAAGAAAGATAGAAGGACTCGGGGACATGAAGTTACATTAGGAAAGGAGCAGTGTAGATGAGATATAAGAAAGTTCTCAAAGGACTGTAAATTAATGGAACAGATTATCTGCTGATTGTGTGGGTGCTAGTAGCGAGAATATGTTTTAAAATAAAATCGACACATGCCTCAGAAGGGCGGAATATACATAGATAAAAGAGTTGGACTCTCGATACGCCAAAGGCTTCCTTGTCCACCTGCCACCTAGATTTATTTATCTGGGTGGCAATCTTGTTAAATCAATCTTGTAGAAGTACAAGCTGACCTGTCTTGGCGTGATCGTGTGGGCCTCTGATATAGGATTCCTGGTGATTAAGGCGCTATAGAAGTTAATCATTATTATTGTTATATTGTCATTATTATTATTCACCATCATAACAATCATCGTAGACTTTGTCTCCATGATTACCTTAATATTTACCTTTATCTTCATCATTATTTTCATCACCGTCGTCATCTTCGCCTATATTTTCATCATCGTCATCATCTTTATCTTCATCATCATAATTGTATACTTCGTTGTCACTATCTTCATCGTCACCATCATATTCGTCTTCGTTTTCAACTGTTTCGTCATCATCGTCTCCATCGTCGTCATTATCAACATAGTTTTAATCTTCATCTTCAACATCGTTTCTTATTATCTTCATCATCAGCATCATCATAATCTTCGTCTTAATCATCGGCTTCATTGTATCCTCTTTTTCGTCTTCTCCAACTACTTGTTATCAACATTATTTGATGGTTATTAAAATCAACCTCCTGTTATTGTAAAATGGGTCATGTTTACAAAAGTGGCCTGATTTTTATTACAAGTTGGGTCGTTATTACCAAGTGGGTTATAACAAGCAGCAAAGCCATTATTCACGAACCGACACGTGCCTACATTGTTGTGTTCGATAGCGCTATTCTGATTGATACTCATACGAATGATTCAACAACAACATATTGACACATAAAGCAACATGCTACCATTTGATGGTAGACCAATTTAATGTTTAGATGTGATCCGCCTCCACATGACAACAAGCAGTTTCAAAGCAAAAAAGCGTAATCCATCTAACTTATGGTAATGGTTGCAATTTGGTGTGGTGAGCCTGGATTTCAAGCATGGCGGATTTGACAAAGAAGCATATTGGAGTGTACGCTGCCAATGACCATCATTCCGCGGTAGTGGACAGCGACGGTTGACGCACTGAATTGTTCTCCATCGTTGTAGTACACCTCCTCCACGTCTGACACCCTGGAGCCACCGTCACACATCGTGAGCCGGAAAACCTACCCAAACGATAGGATGTTATTGTAACCGGAGCAAATAGTTTTAATATATTACAGAAATAAGGGAGAATACAGAAAGACAGAGAGAGAGGGGGACGGAGAGGGAGAGAGAGTGACAGGCAGGGAGACATATATATAGACATACAGACATACAGACCTATTGACATAATAGACATACATGCATGACCTCTTATAGACATTAACACACATGCGTACATGCAACAGACATACAGAGAGACATAGATACATACAGACATGCCAATGTTTGAAACACATTCAGCTAGACAGGCAGACAGTTACAGACGAACATCATGCATACAAACAAATACAGACAAACAAATAGAGACAACTATAGTAACAGAGACAACAAATAAGTGCGTATCACATACTTTAACAAGATTTAACAAGATTTAACAAGATTGCCACCCAGAGAATTAACTCTAGGTAGCAGGTGGACAAGGAAGCCCTTGGCTTTTCGAGAGTCCGACCTTTTTATCTATGTGTATCCCGCCCGTCTGAGGTATGTGTCGATTTTATTTTTAAACATATTCACGCTACTAGCACCCACACAATCAGCAGGTAATCTGTTCCATTCATTTACAGTCCTTTGTGAAAATGAAAACTTTCTTATATCCAATCTACTCTGCTCCTTTGCTAATGCAAGATCATGTCCTCTAGTCCTTCTATCTTTCTTAACTGAGAAAAACATATTTCTATCAATATTTTCATAACCCTTCAATATTTTAAACACTTCTATCTGATCTCCTCTCAATCTCCTGGTCTCTAGTGTTGTTAAACCGCATTTTTTTAGGCGTATTTCATAACTAAGATCCCTCAGATTTTGTATCATTTTAGTTGCTCTCCTCTGCACTCTTTCTAGCATATCTATGTCCTTCCTGCGATATGGCCTCCACGCTTGAATACAATATTCTAAATGAGGCCTAACTATTGTTTTGTACAGCGGTATTATTAGCTCTTTTTCCTTATACGTTATGTTTCGCCTAATTAATCCAAGGATTTGATTTCCCTTTGAAGCTGCAATTCCGCACTGCTCTGAAATCTTCATATCAGCACTAACGGTTAACCCTAAGTCCTTTTCTTTTACAGTAGTACTTAGTACAGTACCCCCCATTGTATATTCTACCTCTTCGTTCCCATGTCCTATGTGGAGGCATTTACATTTCCCAAAATTGAACATCATTTGCCATTTTTCAGACCATTTCATCAACCTGTCAAGATCATCTTGTAAATGCTGTCTATCTCCATCACTTTTAATCCTTCTAAACACTTTTGTATCATCCGCAAATTTCAACACCTTGCTTGTTATTTCATCATCCAAATCGTTGATGTATATTAAGAATAATATAGGACCTAATACTGATCCCTGTGGTACCCCACTCAATACCGATTTCCAGTTTGAAGCCTCCCCATCAACTACTACACGTTGTCTTCTGTCAATCAGCCATTGTTCTATCCAGTTTATTATACCATTTCCTATGCCATGGGCCTTTAGTTTAAGCAGTAATCTTTGATGTGGTACTTTGTCAAAAGCTTTTTGAAAATCTAAGTAGACGATATCTACTGGTGTTCCCTCATCTACCCACTTAGTGATGTCTTCCAAAAAACATAACATATTTGTTAAGCATGACCTCGCTTTAAAAAAACCATGTTGAGATGGGTTTATCAAGTTTTGTTTAACAAGAAAATCCACCATGTGATCTTTAATTAGTCTTTCTAATAATTTACAAATCACTGATGTTAAACTCACTGGTCTATAGTTCTCTGACTTGTTTCTCGAACCTTTTTTGAATAACGGTATAATGTTTGCTTCTTTCCATTCTAAAGGAACCACTCCCTCTTCTAATGACAAGTTGAAAACTGTTGCAAGTGGTATGCTAATTTGTTCTACAATTTCCAATAGTAGTTTGGGTGGAATACCATCCACTCCAGGTGATTTATTTTCCTTCATAGCCCTTATTTTCTTAGCTACCATTTCCGGGGTTACAATTAATTGTCCTAAATAGTCTGAATCTGCCCCCTTGAACTTAGCCTCTGGTATTGGCAGTGAACTAATATCTTCCCTGGTAAACACTGAACTAAAGTACTCATTCAGGTCTTCTGCCATTATGAATCCCTCTGATATCATATTTCCAGCACTATCTTCTAGAGGACCGACCTTATCTTGAACTTTCTGTTTGCTTCGAACATACGCATAAAAACTCTTGCTGTCATGTTTTATATTACTAGCTAATTGTTGTTCATAGTTTCTCTTTGAATTTCTAATTTCAGCTGTAGCTTGGTTAAGTGCTTCTTTATAATTGTTGTAGTCTTCATCATTTCCAGTACATCTATATGACTTCCACATCATTTGTTTATACTTAATTTTTCTAATGGCTTCTTTCGATAAGTGTTTCTTTTTGGACCGTTTTCCTTGTTTTTTGAAGGGTACAAATTTATCGATTATGCACTTAATTTCACTCTTTAATATATTCCAGCATTCTGTTGCCGTCTTATTTTTCAGTGTCTTATTCCAGTCTATCTTTGCTAAATATTTCCTCATGTCCTTATACCTTCCTTTGTGGAAATTTCTCCTATACTGCTTTTTGCTATTCCTTTCTGATTTTACTTTGATGGTAAAATGTATCTGGTTGTGATCGCTACTCCCCAGTGGCTCACATATCTTGACATTGTCAACTAATTCATTCTGTGAGGACAAAACTATGTCTAACACATTCTCACCCCTGGTTGGTTCTAGCACATGTTGAGAAAGGAATGTATCTTGAACTAAAACTAAAAACTTGTGGTCCTCTCTCCCCATACTCTGTAGAGATTTCCATTGTATATGCCCGTGGTTAAAATCCCCCATAATAACACAGTCCCGTTTGCTTACTTCCCTTATAGCGTTTTGTATTTTTTCATTCTCTTCTATGCTTATGTTTGGACTTCGATAAACTAACCCAACTGTTAACGTTGAGTTTCCTGTAACTATGTTACACCAAACAGCTTCTTCGCAATCTGCTTCTCTTTCTAATTTTATTTCATAAGCCTGAATAGATTCTTTAATATATAAAATAACTCCACCTCCCTTTCTTCCTATTCTATCTTTTCTAAACATTACATATCCTGTCAGTCCCAATTCAGCATCTGATATATCGGTGGTGGTCCAGGATTCGGTTATACCTATTATATGAGGGTCAATATCTTCTACCATAATGTTTAGTTCATTTCTTTTGTTTACTATACTCCTTGCATTTAAACAAACACATTTATA
Source organism: Escarpia spicata (assembly GCA_963995525.1). Taxonomy (NCBI): domain Eukaryota; kingdom Metazoa; phylum Annelida; class Polychaeta; order Sabellida; family Siboglinidae; genus Escarpia; species Escarpia spicata. Next base: position 33,845,978 of record OZ023212.1, read on the forward strand.
TCCAGCTTCAGAAGAGTTTTCCAGACTGTTATTTGTTGATTTATTTGTGCTGTCTTTATCTATGCCTCCATTTTCAGGCTTTTCTGTGAGTCCCCCCTGCGAATCTAGTTTAAATAGATGCAACCTGTCCCACTGTCAACAGATTGCAGCAGATTCTCTGAGAAAACTGCTGCCCCCTTTCCACTAAGATGGAGGCCATCTCTCATGTACATATCTTCCCTCCCAACAAAGTATCCCCATAAATCTGTGAATCCCACCCCCTCTTCTTCACACATCTGCTCAGCTAGTGCATTGATCGCCATCCTCTTGCAGTTTCTATACGTTGCCCCCCTTCCTCCCATTACGGGCAAAATTCCTGACAAAATAACCTGTTCGACTCTCGTCTTCTTTAGCTTCCTCACTAACTGTCTATACTTCTGTACTATCGCAGTTGTTCCCTCCCTGTCTGCATTATTTGTTCCTACGTGTACCAGTATAGACCCCCCCTTGCCATGTCCCAATACCTTCTCTACCCTGTCAGTTACATGTTCAATCCTAGCCCCCGGTAAACAAACAACGATGTCCTTCCCCTCGCTCAGTGTCTTGTCCGTCTTTCTCATAATGGAGTCACCCATAAACACCCTTTCTTTCCTCATTGCCCCCTCAACCACTGCCTTACTTCCACGCATGTAAACACAAACACACTTGTCCACATGTTTACTGTCTTGATGAACGTTCATAATGAACTGTATGTTCTCTGAAACTATATATATATATACATCATAGATCAAGGCGTGATATTACGTTAATGGAGAACTGACTTTCACACTTTGCTGAACGCGGTCAATTACGAATAAACAATTGACTCTCAACCGCCAGTAGAGGCCCACTCACTGGGTTACAATGAATACCTTAATGGCACTATCTCTAAGGAGGACATTCGCCTCGCCTTAAATAAGGCCAAGAAACACAACGCGTTAGGTGATGATAACATCCCAGTCGAAACGCTGGTCAATGAAAATGCCATAGACTTCCTTTAAGAACTATTTAATCAATGTTTTAACAACAGCATGGTTCCTGAAGCATGGCGTCGGGGCATCGTAACCCCGATACCCAAGTGTTGTACGTCTGATCCACGAGTGCCATTGAACTATGGGGCATTACGCTTAGTTCGCATATGTATAAAATATACTGCTCTATTTTAATGAACGTCTTATATCATGGGTAGAGGGCAAACACCTTTTGTGTGATGAGCAAAATGGGTTTAGACCAGGTCGCAGTTGTCTCGACCACCTATCTACCATTACAAACATAATCAATACTAGAAAGAAATGCCGACAGCAAACCTTTGCATGTTTCGTAGATTTTAGACCGTATCAATAAAAAAATTCTCTGGAAAAAAATGTGTAACTTTAACATACAAGGGAAAATGCTTGAGGCTTTGAAATCATTACATGTTGATTACAAATGTTGTGTTAGGGTCAACAACTTAAAGTCTGAATGTTGAATGCGGGCTTAATCAGGGATGTGTTCTATCGCCTATCGTGTTCAATATGTTTATACACTATTTATCAGCTGAATTGAAAGCACGGGTAAAGGTGTTAAGATCGGAGACGAAATTGTTACAATGTTAGCATACGCAGATGACATTGTGTTGCTGGCCGAATCAGCAGAAGAACTGCAGACTTTGCTAAATGTTATCTGGAAATGGTGCAATGACTGGGGCATGTCTATTAACAAAGACAAAACTCAAATTGTATATTTTCGTAATCTATCGATATCGGAGAATGCATATGATTTCTACTAGGTGATCAAAGCATATGCGTCGTAAATAAGTATACATATTTAGGTTTGATTTTAACTGAATACCTTGATTATAAGGTGCTGGTAAAACAGTAGCTACTACGGCGAACAGAGCTCTGGATTTATTAATGGTTAAGACAAAGTGTAATGGGGGAATGCCTTTTAACTGTTTTACCAAACTCTACGATGGTATGGTGCTCTCCATTATTAACTATGGTTCTGCTGTGTGGGGTACAAAGGAATATTCGGTCTTAAATAGCATACATAATAGGGCATGTCGATTTGTCGAAGGTGTGGGTAAATATACCCCATCAGCAGCAGTGCATGGTGAAATGGGGTGGAAAACCCCGACTCACCAACAATGGCTATCTGTTACTAGACTCTGGTGTCGTTTGATCAATATGGATGTATCTAGAGTGACAAAACGTGTTTTTCTATGAATGATCGAAATGGCCGTAAGTGGGAAACGAAATTGGGGCTACGAAGTAAACCATCGTTATAATGATTTAAATATGCATTATCTTACTAATATAAGAGACCATGTTAATGTAAAGGTTGTAATAGAACACACAGATGTTTGCCTGTCTGTATTACAGGAACAGCAATGGCTTCATATTATAAATAGAGAAGCGGGCAGAAATGGTAGTAGAAATAAACTAAGAACTTATAAACAGTTCAAAACAAAATGTTTAACTGAGCATTATGTTAAGAAATGTATGCCTAAAATTAATCGATCAGCACTTGCAAAATTTCGATGTGGCGTGGCACCAATCAGAATTGAAACTGGACGTTTTGAACAAAATTACCCTACTGAAGCTAGGACGTGTTATAATTGCACGAATGAAATAGAAAATGAGTTTCACGTTTTAATGAAATGCTCTTTATATTTTAACGAACGACAAGAACTAATAGGCTAGGCAACAATTAATGACCCAACTTTTTCCAGTATGAATGATCAAGAAAATATTGTATATTTATTGAGTAATGTCAATGTCATAAGTAAAACTGCCAGCATCCTCCAAAAAACACTGCACACAAGATTACACAATATAACAAAATAACAGCACATGTTTATTAAATTATTACTGTTTTTATTTGTAAATTTTTGCTCTTTTTTCAAGTCTCTCATAACTCTTTTTGAGTGGTCTTTGTATACAATTCTAACTTTCAATGTAATATATTTATTTGTCTTGTATTTTAATGCTTATATACGTGGAGTGAGACTCTAATAAAAACAAAAATACTACTACTACTACATTTCTGACGGTCCATTGAAAACTAAGCAGTAAACATGCATGGTCACCACCATAAAATAAAGAGTATATTGTGTTACGTGACAACTCAGAGCATTTTACGTGTTTGCTATGGACGCAGAACACCACTTTTAATTTCTTTATCCCGAAAGTTGCACATATTGACGCTACCACACTTGACGTAACATTGTCATGACGAAACGTACGAACGGCTACACCACAATCCGCGCCAGGAAATATGACTTGGTTTACCTGCGATGGCGATTTAGTAGTGTGAGGTGGTTGAAGATATTTCAGAATCAGGGAGAGGTCAGGGCTCGCTGCCACCCACAAATCTCCGGTTGCCAAGTCAACGTCGATGTTATCGACCAATGAGCACATTGGAACTACCTGAAAACACAAAACAACAAATGTACATGCCCACAATGCCTTGCCATTAGTTTATATTACTATCTTATGCTTCGATTATATAAAATAAATACGAATGTATATTAGTGTGCGGATGTACAACATGGCACACAATGAAAATTTATTAACCACACCTTTGTATCAACATTTTAGGCCACTTCAAAACAACTCTGGTTCCAAACCTGTGCAGACCCAACTCATTACCCTTGGCAGACAATGAGTCTAGGAGAAGGTAAATTCTTACACCAAAACCATAGACGCTGAGTCCAGGCGGCGCACACAATGTGGATCCAAGAGAAATACATTGAACAAAACATAAAAACGTAGGCAGTGTTCATAGACCTCACAAATGCTTTTTTTGATACCATCAACCGGGAGCTCTTCTTGACCATCTTGGCAAAGCTTGGCAGCCCTAGTAAATTCATCAAATCATCAGCCTATTCCACGAAGACATGACTTGCTTCGTCCACTCGAATAGAGATGTGTCAACCCCATTAAAAATATCCGTTGTCGTCAAGAAGTACGCGGGATTGCCTCACTTTTCATCAATCTCTTTTTCACCTGTTTCCTCAACCATGCAGTGAAATGTAGAACACAATTTTAGACTCTTAATAAAGAAAGTTATTCAAAAAATTGAACACTGGTCTACACGTGTGTGTGTGTGTGTGTGTGTGTGTGTATGTGTGTGTGTGTGTGTGTGTGTGTGTGTGTGTGTGTGTGTGTGTGTGTGTGTGTGTGTGTGTGTGTGTGTGTGTGTGTGTGTGTGTGTGTGTGTGTGTGTGTGTGTGTGTGTGTGTGCCAGTGTGTGTGTACATTCGTTTTACCAACAGAGAACGGATAAGTAGGTGGTTTGCTTGCAGATGATAGTAGACGTAATAACTGTTATCATCAAGTCTGCACATACATTGTGAGTGTGAGTGTGAGTGTGAGTGTGAGTGTGTGTGTGTGTGTGTGTGTGTGTGTGTGTGTGTGTGTGTGCGTGTGTGTGTATGTGTGTGTATGTGTGCGTATGTGTGCGTATGTGTACGGGTATGTGTACAAGTGTGGGTGTGTACTATAATATTATAGTATGTTATGAGACAATTAACTGAATAATCTCGTATTCGTTATCTTCGTTATACAACAGAGAAAGGAAAAGTAGGCGGTTTCCATAAGAAGAAATTACAGATCTTGCAGATGATAGTAGACGTAATAAGTGTCATCATCACGTCTGCACAGACATTACTAGAAAATATACAGAAAAAGTGCACTAACTGTTGGACTGACTATCAATGTTAATCAATCCATTGCCTTCACTATCAATGTAAAATATGAATATAGCTTAGTGAAGACGGTTCGTGTAGAAATATGTGATGTTGTAAATTAATTTTGGTATCTAACTTCCTGAATACGCAGCGAACGCAAAATTGTTCCCCAGCGTAATGTCCAAGTCTGGCAAGCATGTAATTAGCTAAATCTTGTGTGGAAGGCAAACATATTATGATCATTCAAATTGTCGATTTGCAATGCTACTGTCCAAAGTATATTGCTATACGTAGTTGATGACTGGACTGGATGATGATGCCACATATATCGTAAGGCATACCTCCTTCGAAGCCATATCGCAAGAAAGATATAATATGCACGCAACATAGAATACTGAATAATTACACAAATACTGATACACGTTATACTATGTGTACAGTAGTATCGCGTTATCACATCTGGAATAAAATGTTTCTTTTCAGAATGGATTACGTAAATTAACTGTATAATAATTTGTTCATTTGTTAGCAGCGTTACTATGTCTAAACACAAAGTAAACAATTATATCGAAAGTGTCTGTTACACGTAAATGAATAATGTTTGGATCATCAACATAAAACCGGTGGTTTTCTATCTGTTTGCTTTTGGCTTCGTAACTGTAACTGTGATTTTGTGAAATGCTAAAATGCTTCATCAGTTCGCACTGCGTTCATATTTCACACTATAAAGTAGAGCGAGCAAGATAAACACACGTTGTCTTTGTTGCAAATCCTCCTCCGCTGAAGTATATTCATTAATATTCGCAAACATACATAAAGAAACTTGTACGATCAGACATTATCTGAAATAAAATATTTTTGCATTTGTCTCCGATGCAAACATAGGTCACATTGAGAAAACGTAAGCGGTATTTTAGGTGTATGAAGCACGCTACCTTACCTGCAGCAATTGCAACTTGTTCCAATGCCGGGAGTAGACATTCAAAGTTTGCCTACCAAACTCTGCCACGTACAAATATCTACAATATGGCACGAATCGCAGTATGGCATCATACCTAGTATTGCACTTCTCAGTCAATTTACTTAACTGCCAAATAGTTCATATTAAAACGGAGCAATAATAACACAATATATAGCGCTTGCAACCCCAGAGACCTGAGCTCTGAGGCGTAACATACAAGAATCATTAAGCAAAAGCGTGAACAAGGACTTACAAGAGCCGGTAATAGAGCAAAGAATCGCCTATATGTACTATAGAATGCAATTTCAAGCAAATACGTGGAAGCTAAAGTCACTGTCAAACACAACACCCATATTATGAATGGTATCTGATGGTGATAAATCATTAGCTGTGCATGGCGATGCCCCGAAATATTTATGCGACCTTGTATGCCCATACAAACCAACTAGAGCCCTGCGCACTACCAACAATAACATGTTAATGGTCCTGCGGACTCAAGTCAAAGCTGGGGACAGATCGCTTGCTGTCACCGCGGCGACTTTGTGGAACACTTTGCCTAATGACATTAAAACGTCTGATTGTCTCTCTACTTTCAAAGCACACTTAAAGAAAAAAAAATTTCGACTCTCGTTCTTGTCCAGTGTGGCATAGTTTAGTCTCTACATTGATTACAGTTATATATGTTATGTATTAATTAACCTATTTGTATGTTTTTTTATACCTACATGTACATTAGTTCGGTTAAATGAATTGGCAATGTCTTATTTCTACATAGCTAAGATCATTATTTTAGTATATTTATTTAATTACTGTATTTATTTGTATATTACTAATATTAATTTTATAAGAATTTCTTTTAGAAAATGCATGTTTATTTAGCCATCACTATTACCTCTATGTAGGTTCTACATGTTGTAAAGCGCCACGAACAATTTATAATTGGATCTGGCGCTATATTAAATAAAATATATTATTATTATTATTATTACCAAGCAATTTACCCGATATGTAGTTCACAACACTGTTTCGTTGTTGTTGTTTTTGTGATTAATAATTACGTCATTCTTTAAATCTGGATTTAGCTTCACATTTGTTATTTCCATTCCCAAGCCGACGTCAACGAGGTGTCTGTTCATGAAAGTGATATCTAAACCTACGTGTCGTTGGCTTACGTGTGGTGACTGATGTTGTTCATTAACGTCCCAACAAAGGAACGTAAAGTATGATCTAAGCAGTAGAGGACCAATGACATATCCCAGTGTAACTCCAAATGGAAGACACTGTGTAAAATATAGTGAGCCAGACATATTGCTGATTTGGTGGCAGTCTGAAAAATAATACGAACTAAGCCACTCTAAATGTGCCGTTTTATACGGATTATTTAGGAGCAGTATGGCTAATAGTATTGCTAATAAACATCCCACAATATTTCGTGATATTCAGCTTAACTGAGATTAGCATATGTTAAATGTCTCTGGAAGTGTCGGTAGCATATTCTTTGATGGTCGGCAGCTTTGTCATTCAGAACGGCATATTTAAACATATCGACGCTGCATGTATTCACGCGCATATTTTATTCCATAATGGCATCCGAATCCAGGGTTTGTCTAGCGTTACGCCTGCATCAATAGATCACATACACAATATAATAAACTACACCTACCTGCCGTTTGGAGACAAGTTTATGCCGTTCGGAATAAAACCTCCCTTTAGTAAAATACACCCCTTGGTGCCGTCGTAGAAACCGACATTGCCAAGCGGAAGACCACGAGTTACCTCCTTTTTGAAATCGAATTTGGCGTAGTTGGTGAAGTAGAAACTGTCTTCACCCGTCACCACGAGGTCATTGAGTCTGACGGACCAAATAAAATAAAGGCTAGATACATACGTATACAGTAAAATACAGGATATTAGTCCCAGTTATACGGTCAACTCGCTATTCTGGTCACGTTTGTCCAGTCCCAAAGGTGACCGTAATAGCGATGTTCCATTGTAGTTGTTCATTTCAAATGTGTAAGCCATCGTCTCTTCACGAAACGTTCACGTATTTATTATAACAATCATTTGTATTATATTATATAGACTTCAGAGTGAAATTAATATTGTATTTGTACCCCTAAACCTAATCCAGAAACGAGTAGCACTATTTGAGAGCATGAAATACATTAGATAATTTCAATAGTATCAAGCAGAGATCAGAGTGAAATAAATATTGTATTTGTATTCCTACCCCTAATCTAGTAATGATCAGGGTTTTTGGGAGCATGAAATATAGCATAACCTTGAAACGATTTAAACCATTATATGAAACATATATAAGCTTATCCAATCTGTTGACACATGACATTCTATCGAATAGCAATTGTGGCGTGAATTGATATTAAATATATAATGTAGAATATGGTTTAGAAATACTGACCGAATAAATGTCTGGTCATCCTGGTACGTTTTCACGTGGTACAACTTTCTTCTCTTCGCGTCGAAACGAAACTTCTCCACCGTTTCTTTGTTGAATCCATTATGATTGACAACAAATAGGAATACTACGTCTGAAAATATGTCATAGATCATAACTATTAATACATAATGTACGATTTGATACTGAGTGAAATCATGTGCTAAATCATTATATGTGAGCCACTTAATTAAGACGACCATATAAACAACAGTGCCTAAATATTTGATAAAATTAACATAGATTAAATACTAAGTGAAATGAAATTTTACAGTTCTTTGAAACATTGTATACGTAAACTTATTACTCTAGTCATGTAATTTGTCATCGGTACATCCAGCGGCATATTTATAGGTACAATTATTATATTTACTGTGATTTCAAAAAATATTAAATCTCATTGCAAGTTTGAGTATTCGTAATCTTAAAACGGCAATAACTCAAAAAGTAAACCAAATTTCTGAATGCATCCAGTGACACATTTATATGTACGATTATTACCGTTACGGTGATATAAGTTAGTTAGTATTCCGCGATTGCAATTTTATGTACGACCTGAAACTAAATCCTAGCGGTAGACCGAGGTGACCTCACCGCATGTAGCTGCGGTGAGGTCACCTCGGCCGCTAGATGTCGCAACAAACTGTGCAGAAAATATACAGAAAAGCTTGACCAAAAGGGGACTTGAACACTGTGATAGAGGGGGTTAAAAATAGTTCAAAATCAGGACACTAATTTTACAGTATATTTAATTCAGACAGGGAATAAAAAGGTTCATTTCGTTTAGTCTTTAAAGGGACGTCACCTGATCGTCTACCCGAAATTAGCGGGCTTAATAATTTCTAACTGGAAGTCTGCTGTGTTCACCGTGGGAAAGTGACCATCGTTGAACATCAAAGGGTACACCAGTTAACGCAGCCCGAATCGGCCGTATTACCAATACAGCTTGTTTTCAAACTGGATGTTTTGTTTACAATTTGTAATGCACCTGTGGTCGTGCTTTCAAATCGCGACTGGTGTTACATGTTTACTAAACACAATTTCGCGGGCAGTATACTCCACATAGTTAGTATAGTCTCAAGAACATTATATTAATTAATACTTGAACAATTAGGAACAGACTACGGTCTTTTCAAACAGGGCAGTGTCAATGGCGGTTTTCGACTACAAATAATTATTTTAAAGCATCATGTCCTGGAAGAGACCTTACTGCGATTGGTGTCTTTCCAGAGGTTGAGACCGTGAGGACAGAACGTGTCTCTATCGAGGTATCCTGCAATGGGGAGTGCATGGGCCCCGCGTCTGGGTTTGTTGAAATCAAACAGGAATATATTGCCCCGATCATTTGGATCCATGCCCTGTCCAGCAACATATACAATATTATTGTTTTCATCTTAGTTTTTTTATAAATAAAACTAATTTGCTATTATATATCTTCTACATCCTCAAGACAAACAGGAATATATTGCCTCGAATTTGAGCATTTATATATATATATATATATATGTGTGTGTGTGTGTGTGTGTGTGTGTGTGTGTGTGTGTGTGTGTGTGTGTGTGTGTGTGTGTGTGTGTGTGTGTGTGTGTGTGTGTGTGTGTGTGTGTGTGTGTGTGTGTGTGTGCGAGCGAAGTCACGAAAAACGAAACACTTTCATTTTCTAAACGTCTGAGCTTTGCTATACAGTGATTAGAATGAATATCCCATTTTCATTTTTTAGTGGATAAACCATGGTCTTATCTGTAATGATAGAAAAGTTTCGCTACTTTCATCGAGATTTGGCACTTCTAAAATTATTTGAAGACCTAAAAGTGGGTGTATTTTTGCATAAAAATGTAAACACTTTTGACAACAACATTTTGAAGCTAAAAACAAAAATACCTTGAGGCCTCCATTTATTTTTTTATATTGAAGTTATACTCCAAGTTATATTTGGGTGAAAAAAGTGTTGTTTTTCAAGAGACGGCAGTTTTGAGCATTGTTTGTATCACAATATTTCTTTTAAAACGGTAATTTGCTAAATTAACATAAAACAATTTTCTTCTGCTTAAAAAACCACCATGAATTTTGTTCCAAAATAAGAAATTGAACAAATGTTATAATTCATCAACAAAATTATTAGTGGAAAAATGTTAAAACAAATCCGTCCCCTTAAGTCGCGTCTGTCACACCTTATTTTTCAAGGAAAGTAATAGGGAGAACAATCTGGAAAATTATGCTGTACACAACTTAAACAATTTGTAATTCACAGATACAAAACAATTAATCACTGCGTTGCTGTTAACGAGTAACAAAGAATTAACCAATTCCGTATCTGAAAATGTCGCATCTGTCACACTGTGAATGGCGGACATTTACCGTGGAAACGGGGGTCTGGGTGAAAGAAAGTTCAGCATATTTTTTACACAGTAACATCCAATCTATACTTTGGGCAGAAAAGATTGAACTATTTGCTTAAATAAAAAAATAGTTATATCCACCTGCTATGTCTGGTCTTAAAACAAAATACAAACAGATGCCTACTCCTGGACGGTTTCCAACGTTTTAATTTATATTGTCCCAAAGATCATCATTTTGCCAACTGTTGGCTGGCAATCTACTAATAAAGTCTGCATTGCACAGGTTTTTTTAACTGTAATTTTGTCATGCAGATGGCACCACAGACGATTGCAATTACCCCTATTAATAAAAAATATGTTGATCTATATATCTTAATATTAGCTGTTAACCTTTTTTTTCTCTTTTATTGACTGGTGACAGTCATGTATTTTTATCAATAGCATGTAACCTAAAGGTGTAAATTGTTAAATGTATCTGAATATCACGTAAATTCATACCAATTATACTGGGTATTTTGCCTGGCAATACACAGAACACACAAAGCAGAAACTCTCCAGTCAATAGTACTCTCTGCGACGCCCTGCCAGAAAACCATACACAAATAAGGGATTATAGTATGTATGTCCACAAGTCAAATTAGTGTGACTTAATATCTGCATTTAAAGGGATGGTTATGGGCAGACAGGACAGGGATGTTGACAGAAAAATATCGACAAATCAAGCATTCGTGATCAAATGAAAATACAAAAACATTTTTAAAATAGCTAAAACACTGGCAGTTTTTAATTATAAGCAAAGAGTTCGGGGATTTAAACTTGCTCTCTGGGACTACCAAGCTTAGAAAATGGAGAAAAAAATATTTCAAGATGAAAATCTAGCCTTCCCTGTACAACTTCCAGTCAGATGATGTCCACCCGTATACTATTTACTTTAGCCCACTAGACCTCACAGGAGTGGATCGCTCATAAATCCATCTCGTCAGATGATCAAGAATAGAATTTGAAAGTAGAAGAGGAAAACCTTGAGAATCACCATAAACAGGATGGTCATAAACATTGTGACTGATTAAGATGTGTGTACATCACATATTTGGTAATGGTTTTGAAATTTATGAGGTAAGATTTTCACTTTTCACTTACTGAATTACAGTACTATCATGAAGTAATTTCTTTCACAGTTGAAAAAAGACAGTTATTTAGATCATATAAACTAAATGACCAACCAAATAATGAGACAGTTTAAAAATAAAAGTATTTTAGTTACCTTGTTGCTTATATCGCGCCTGTCACAATTACTGCTGGGCCACCAAAAAGGGGTTTTCGTCCTCTAGAGTGGACTGTGTTGAACTCAGTTCCCCACTAGAGGTATGCTGAGTTAGGTGTAACGTGCAAGTATTACGAAAAACAAATTTAGGTGGAACGTTGTGAACCGGATTTTGAAAAATGGACACAATTTTGCTATATCGGCATTATCATTCGGCTATTTCGAAGGAAAACCTAGTAATTATATGATTGTCTGGTCATTACCATCGCAGCAGAGCTCTACAAGCAAAAAAGAATTGTAAGTGTAGAATGTTTTGCTGAACGATACATAGATGTATAAGAGTGACAGACGCGACACAAAAATGTGAATGGCCTATCTTATCATCCAATATAATAAGCAACAGGCAATAATTTATCTTCTACTTATCACGTTGGTACACTTACATGTATATATATATATATATACATATATATATATATCCCTGTATGCATATATATTTTCTGCGATTGTCATAATTATAGTTACACTATTATGCTTTTTTTAAATTGCAATGCTACTACATTATTTTGCTGCATCCAGTTATGGCTAACAGCCTGGTTTACGATTACTGCGAAACAAATCGCTTTTGAAATGAGACGTGCGGGATGCTAACGTCATATGTCAAACGAGTATCGTTAATAATGAAAATATGTGGCAGCCACAGCCCGAGATAATGGATGATTGCATGCAACAAAATATGACAACAGTATTTGACAATTTCAAATTCGCAGATATATTTGTATAGTTAAAAAATGTACAAAACTATTGCGTGTGCATATGTGCGCGGGGGCGCCTGTGCGTGCGTGCGTTTGTGTGTATGTGCGTATGTGCGTCTGTGCGTCTGTGCGTGTGTGCGTGTGTGCGTGTGTGCGTGTGTGCGTGTGTGCGTGTGTGCGTGTGTACGTGTTTGTGTTTCTGCGTGTCTGCGTGTCTGCGTGTCTGCGTGTCTGCGTGTCTGCGTGTCTGCGTGTCTGCGTGTCTGCGTGTCTGCGTGTCTGCGTGTCTGCGTGTCTGCGTGTCTGCGTGTCTGCGTGTCTGCGTGTCTGCGTGTCTGCGTGTCTGCTTGTTTACGCATCTGCTTGTAGGCGTGTTTGCGTATGTGAGTGTGTGCAGGTGTGCGTGTACGTTTTGTTTGCGTGTGTGCATATGAACATGAGTGTGTGCGTGCGTGTGTCACGATGAAACAGCTTAAACACCCATATAGCACACATCGATGTCACGTTAGCCGATATGGGTCACAAACGCGTTGAATGGTCAATATCGTGGTCAACATATGAACGTCTTATCGCTTCGCTTGATGCGTATTGCAGGTACATAATAACCAAATGTAATATAATCTATAGTTGTAGACGTTATCATCTTTATTATAATGATCAGCATGATGATTCGCGTCACCGTCACCACCACTATCGTGACGACAGGCACAGTAGTAGATGCACCACTATTGTCTATATCATCACCACCATCGCGACAACAATCGTACTCGTCAACACACATCACCATTATTGTCCATGTCATCACCACTACTGTTGTGGTAGTCGTCTAACTTATACCCATAGAGTAATGGTTAAAATAAGCACAAACACAAAAACACACACGTACACACACACACACACACACACACACACACACACACACACACACACACACACACACACACACACACACACACACACACTATACAATAACAACTAATACAAGCGGTCACAATTACTTACTGATGTCACAAAGGCCAGTCCATTTGGTAACACTTGGATGTCTTCAGAACCGCGATCTAGCAGACAAGACATCACACCAGAATGATACAGGAAATACCGAGTAACACCACCACCAAATAAAATAGGAAATATCGAATAGCATTACGTTTGATACGATGCATAAATAGAAAATAATAACGCCTCAAAAACAATACAAGCTTAGACATCACAATTAAACATAAAAGTTAATGCCGTTATCTACAGAAGCGCTCTTCCTCTTCATAATAAATATGCGTTACTTTCAAATACAACGGCTACATACTATTACTATTACTACTACTACTACTACTACTACTACTACTACTACTACTACTACTACTACTACTACTACTACTACTACTACTACCGCTCCACCACCATCACTACCACCACCACTGTTAATAATATTACTATACTACTACTACTATACTACTACTACTAATAATAATAATAATAACAATAATTATAATAATATATGGTGAAGTAATGAATACAAATAATTCAAGACGTTGTTGTCCACAATGATCTTAATAAAATACGTGATCTATGTTAGATTATTGTCAACCCCATGAAAACTGTGGGATGAACGTATTGGTGAGAAGTGTCAGCGTGTTACACACGTGAGTTTCAAAGCAAGACGTCGTCTTTTGTAACTTCAACGCCACTCCTGTATAATAGGCGAGTGATAGATCCGATAAAACTATTATCCCTGAAAAGTTACGCAATAGTTTAAAGACCTCTTAGATCAAACCAGTTAGACGAAGTGCCAGCGGCAGTGAATCAGCACCTACCAATGCCTGAAACCAACGTACATTGGCCCGGCTGGTGGTTGTAAAATGAAAACAGCTTAGGGCATAGGTCTTAGTTCGGGTTCTCCAAACAGCCCAATCTTGGAGTTTGTGGTGTTTGTGCACATGCGCTGTGGGTTGCTCAAACAAATACATTATTTAAAGGCAGTTAAGGAATTTGGGCGTTGGCATTTTGAAAAGCAATGGGGCTTTCTATTTCAGTGATTTGTGTTGGGGTCATTTCCCATAATTTTATACGGATTGCTCTGGGGCAGAAGGAGAAAACAGCTGCATTAATGTGGCACATAGGGGCTACATAGTGGCCACAGTTTCTTGACTGTGTTACAAGGCCTGGCGGGGGGTTGGTTTTGATGTTATTTATAATTTTGTAAAATGTCAAGACCTGTTTGATAATGCGTCGTCGTTTTATAATTGGCCATCCTAGGGTAGGTACTGGGTCTGCTGAGTTGGTTTGCTGTCCATGATCATTTTTAACAAATCTGGCTTCATATTGTATTTTTCAAGGTGCTTAATTTGGGTGGCAGTGTGTGGGTTCCATATGGGAGATGCATACTCCAATTTTGACCGGATTAGCATATAATAAACTATATGTTTGACTTATGGTTTACATAGGCCAAGATTTCTTTTCATCTTGCCTAAGACTTGAGAGGATTTGGAAACTATGTCGGCGATGTGACTTGCCCAGGTTAATTTTGAATCTAATGTTATTCCGAGATTCAGGTGGCTGGATAATTGTGCGAGTGGCATGCCGATGAGATAATATGAGTTTAGTCTGAGATTAGTTTTGTTTGTTTTTGGGAGTTGGACACACTACTTGTCATTTGTCAGACCATGTTTGGAGTTGGATCATGTTAGTTTGAAGAATGTCTGTTTTGGAGGTGATTTTACAACATATAATGTTGTTGTCTACAAAGAAGAGTATGGGAGATTGTTTATGTCATTTATATTGAGTAGGGAAAGGACTGGTCCTAGGACTGAGCCCTGAGGAACACCAGATGAAACATCCGTTGTGTACAACTTAAGTCCATTTACTGAGACTCTATTTACGGTTTGACAGAACTGATTTGATCCAGTTATGTGTGTTTCCAGTTATTATATAGGAGGCTAGTTTGGATAAGAGATCTTTGTGGGGATTTGGCAAAATCAAGCAGTATTACATTGATTTGTGTCTTGTTGTCCATAGCAGTCATCCAGTCATGGACTGTCTCGATGAGATGAGATTCACAAGACATTCCTGGAATCCGTGTTGAAAGTGGAGGATGGTGTGAGGAATGTTGTTAATTTGTGTACAACCCTAATCTTCCCGGACCCGAATATTCACCATTAAAGTTTTCTTCACTTATTATCTAACATATTTGATACACCTATGTTTAAGCACTATAAACGTGAGATAAGTATTAAACAGTATAGTATTAATGTAAGATGTGTCAGCTGTGAAACAAGTACGAATATATTTAGGAGAACAGTCGTAATGACCAACACACTCAATAACGTACACAGTATTATGACGGACTTTCGCTAACTGACAGCACATGAGTATCGTGTAGCTAACGGAGGAAACAAAGACAAGACAACTAGTAGCAGCATGGCTGTGTCGGCCGAAGAGCTTGAACAAGACGGAGCAGCAGATTACGACAACCACATAAAATCAGAGACAGCTGCAAAAACGTGGACGGTTAGTCCCGTTCGTCTGAGTCTTACTCGGAAAATCGAACTGGGATCGGAAACCAACAGTGACGCAATCAGTTGATGAGTTGTGGAATAGCAGTTAGATCTGAGACACTTGACGGTGTATAATCATGGCAACGGTGAAGGCAATCCTTAACCGGCCAGACTCAATGGAGTATTCGATTACATGTGTATTCCTTCAATGTACTGATACTAGTATGTCATATGACGTAGATATACAGCATAGACACTGTAATTCTCGCAACAAAATCTGCACCATTTCTTTACGTAAACAATGCAAATTCTCGAAACAACATCTGCATTGAGATCATGGTGCATTTCGATGGCGTGATGGCGCGATGGCGCGATGGCGCGATGGCGCAATTGCACAACGCGGTGGAATGATGGCGTGGTAGCACCAATTTATGATCATAGCGTCGTTCCAAAACGACAGTTCTATACATCGACGGCGAGGCGGTGGTGTTACTCTTTGTATCACTTCCAGCCTTCGCTACATCGCATCGCGCCATCGCGTTAACACCCATCCGCCTGGTAAGACGTGCCAATTCTCCAGCTTATTCAACCGCCGAAATCCGTCCGACCATTTTGACGACACATTGAGTTGCGTCGTCGCCATGTACATTGCTCATCATCATCATTACTTTTCAAATATTTGTGCGTCTCCCGCAGTAATACCAGTTACACGATTCGTCTCCAATGTCTGCTCGTAACTAATGCAAGGCCAAAGTATTCGTCTTTCTTTTGTTATCCATCAAGCATTACACATGTTGGGTGCATGAATAATATGGGAATCGCAAAGTAGTTAGAATATGTCAAAACTGTTTTGTTAGCGAGATGAAACCTACCATAATATATTATAAGTTGCCGTAGTACAAATTAATACTACAGCCAATGTCATTTGGTCAGATAATTTGGTCTTGAATTACAGGGAACAGCGTTTCATAAAACAATAGTACTAACACGTTTATTAGCACAATGGGATCATTTTGTCCCAGTGTGTTACATTCATCTTAGTCATTGAACATATCGTATTAAGTAAGGATTATGTTTTGTGTTCATAGATGAACAGTCCATTACAGACCTCTGAACGTAGCCAATGTCGCACATTCTAATAGGCAATAAACACTGCAGACGGGTCTATTATGGGGGAAGTGAAAGTTAGGTGAGCACCGATACACCAGAAGAGCAAAGACGAGAAACAAAAACAACAAATATTTTGTGTTTATTTGATACAAATAGTGCAGATATCGTTACAATGCCACAATGCGTTGTGTTTCGATAGGATGGCATGCCGCCATGGATATACGGATTATTCTGATGATGAAAACGAAATGAGTTTAGAGCTATCTGGATACAGGTTCTAACCATGGGCACAAGGGTCAGTGTTATTATATTTCTTCAGTGTTATTTATATTATTATATTTCGGGCACAAGGAAGTCCAGTCCGACATTCCATCTGCCGGATCGAGTTTCGCCATCTTGTGTATATCTGATGGTTTACTTAATTGGTGTTGTTTAAAGCAATTTCGTTATTTGTAGATTGTGATCTTTATAAGCATACCAGTTTCAAGTTTTGATAAGTCGAAGACTCCACTGCGGAACAGACCGGTGTTTCACTTCTGGTTTATTTACAGGAAAACGGAAAAATGCCCCTATTTGTTTTTTATTTTAGTATCGCTACTAGCGCACACGGAACCTTATATATAATATTGCAAAGTCACGTTTTATTGCAACTAGACCTTGTGTTTGTGCCAAACAGTATTCCATGATGAAGCTGCTCCAGGTATATGAAGGAATTGATAACGCTTAGAAAACTGCGGTCGCTGTTTGCTTATTGGCCAAGCGTCCGCGTCATGATTAAGATGTAGGTGTCCTGAACATTGGAGGTTTCATGAGGAGGTTTCACTTTAAACCCACATTCAGAGTAAACAACGGATTTTACAATGATGATTACAGTTACAAATGGTTAGTTTGTATTATATGTTTTAGATGAATTACACCAACACGTTGGCTTTTGTTTCAAGTACGCAAGATGTATTACCCCCGACTCCTTAATACAGTTGGACCTTTGTAACGAGAGAATCATGGATAACCTGCAATGTTGAATGGAGTTAGTGACAAAGTGTTCGCACTAACTGCAACAACTAAACATTGTTTTATTCGGGGTGCCAACTGCCAGCAGCTGAAACGTACACGCTATAATCTGTGAGACTATACCATGCCATTGCATGGTGTATGCATTACTTGATGTGAATGTGCATACGCCGCTGAGGTAATTTATACATGGATTGTTCTTTAGTGAAAATAAATCTGGTTCTGGTTAAATAACGGAAAATTGTACTAAACGCCTACTTTTCAACGGGAAATTCATAGTGATGTAATAGTGATATATCTCTAATATTTTCACTGCTATGAAAGACTTTCACATCTTTGCTCTTGGCAAAAAGCAACGTATTGTCATGTTTGAGGAGGTCTATTGATAATAACATCGGAGGTTTTTATCACGAATCAGTTGTTCTATGGACACATGTGCTTGTGAAATACACAGGTCACATTTCAATCAAATAAATGTATACCTTTTGTAAATATCATGTATATATTTTCATTAAAAAATTAACAACAGGAACATTGATTTGATCGTGTACAATTTCAAGAATCTTCAGTTGATACAAACTACCTCATCAGTTATCAGTATCAGAAAACAAGTATAAAAGAAATCAAAACAAATTATTGCTGTAATTTCCAAACTATGGTATTAGTAGAGATTATGTTATATTATTGCAGCCATTCACATGGCACATTAGTAGGAATCACAAACATGACCCAAACTTCCTGGCTTCATGCTCAGTTGGGCATTGTAGAAATGGCAACAACAGCCATGTTACCCAAACCCCTTTATTAGTAATAGCAAATTAACAAGAAATGAAACATATATTGTTAATGGTTTCAATGATTTGTTCGTGTATGTGGTGCCAAATCTTGCAAGAAAATAAGAGTACCAAATACAAATATAAGCGTGCTTGATTATTTGCAAAATACAAACTCCAGCACTATGTTCTTAGCTGGAGTAGAAGAATAGGAAGTGACACATATTGTTAGAAGTTACAAAAATAAAAACTCTTTAGGATATGACAATGTTGATATGATAATTACTAAAACGTGATTTCCAACGTTGTAATACCGTTTACACAAATATCTAACAACTCCTTTATTACTGGTGTATTTCCCAGTAAAATGAAAGTTGCCAAACTAATCTCTATATTTAAAGCTGGCGAAAACATGTTTTATTACCTATAGACCATTATCTCTACTTCCGCAATTTTCAAAAATATTACAAAGATTATTTAATGATAGGCAGGATAAATTAATAGACAAATATCATATTTTAAAGTACCGGTCAATAATTTATGGGTTTAGGAAAAAGATGTCCACTTCAATGGCCCTGTTAGAACTAACTGAACATTTTACAACTGCCTTAGACGCAAAAATACAGAATATATGTATCTATTGATTTCAAGAAGGCATTTGATACGAATGATCATAATGTATTACTTACTAAATTAGAAACTTATGGTATTAGAGGGATGGCCAACGAGTGTCTGAAAAGTTACTTGCATAAAAGACAACATTATGACAGTACTGACTACTGCTATTCGGATTTATTACATGTGTTATGTGATGTACCACAACGCTCCATTCTAGACCCAAAACTATTTATACTATACAACAATTATATATATATAATATTTCAGAAATAATAAAATTAATTCTTTTCTCTGACGATATAAATTTATTTTGTTCTGGGAAGGACCCAACCCAGCTAAGCAAAATTGTCAGCAATGAACTACAAAGAATTACATGACTGGTGTACAGTAAATAGATTATCCCTAAACGTTGCGAAAACAAATTGCATGTTGTTAACCAACTGTCATACAAAATCAACTATTGATGCAAAAATTGATAACACAAACATTGATAGAGTATATGTGACAACGTTTCAGGTGTATTCATAGACATAAGATTAACTGGAAATATCATATAAATATAACAGAGTCAAAATTATTTAAAATTATTGTCATTATATATAGGACAAAACATATGCTTGATACCAAATCGCTTGTATTGTATTGTTCACTATTTCTCCCACGTCTATCGTACCGCTGCGAAATTAGGGGAAATACGTCAGAATATGTCGTGATAAGAATTCACCAAGTCATATTAAAGCACTATTTTATGAAAGAGGCTTTCTTAAACTTCACGACTTAATAAAATTAAGAATTTATATAGTCATGTTTAAAGATACCAATAAATTGTTGCCCGTTAATCGTCTTTTTTCAATGTTAAATAGGCTAAACAGTATGTAACACGCCAGAGGATTACATTGAAACATGTATATGCACGAACTACTCGAAAGAGTAAGTGTATATGTGTCTATGGTGTTAAATTGTGGAACTCTCTCTCGTGAATATAAAAAAACGATACACAAATTACTTCCTTGAAGCGTACGAATTATGTAACTGAATTATGTAACTGTATTGTTTATAGTTACTGATAAGAACGTACCTGGAAGTGTGAGTGTAAACATGTAATAACATATTATTTAATTAACTAAGTTGTACTATAATGTGTTTACTATAATGCACGTGTTGTATTATTGATGTTGGAGAAAATGCCAAAAAAGCAATGCATTTGTACTTTTCTGCATTTCCACTTCAATTTTTTTTAATTTATAATGTTTACATATGTTGAATGTATTATGTATAATTGAAAATGAGTTGTAAATATTCCACTAAAAGGTGGAATACATTTCGCCTTCATGTATCACGAAAACATTCAGACATTACAGGTGACAATTATTCAGAGAATAAAGATGAAATGACTATATTTCCGGTGGGAGGTAACTAGTATGTACAGCACAGTGACAATTCTCCCATGAATATGCAGCTACTAGTTATGTGTTATCACTGAACGCACAACATTGTTTTTCCGAAAGGGCAACCAATGAAGTGCTAAGCACGTCAAAAGAAAATATTTGGTGACGGGGTAATTATAAGCATACAAGAGATAATTCATACTCCAAAATCCAGGAGAAACCGTAAACTGTCCTACCATAGAAATTAGCCCATTTCAATGTTTGGGTCGCAGTATTTTAGAGTGAAGTTTTATGCAAATGCTTGCAATTACATATTACCAAAAGAGGTATATTTGGGGAACGGACTATAAGGACCAAATTAGGTGTGACACAAATGAGATGTTATGGCTATGTCATTCCTTTCCAAAGAAGCCTTCAAGGTTTAATTGAAATGCCCGAGATAGTGCAGTGTGTGCAGCATTCCCGCAACACTCCTGGATATGTTATGTATGATTTGTGTGATAGTTCACACATGCAGAAACACGGCCTGTTTCAGAGGAATAATTCAGCTCTTCAAATCGTCCTATATACAGATGAAACTGAACTAGTGAATCCCATTGGTGCCCTTGTTAACAACATGAAGTGACCATGTTTTACTTTAGATTCAAACATTCCAGGTGACAATCATTCAGAGAATAAAGATGAAATGACTATATTTCCGGTGAGAGGCAACGAGATTGTACAGCACAGTGACAATTCTCCCATGAATATGCAGCTACTAGTTATGTGTTACCACTGAACGCACAACATTGTTTTTCCGAAAGGGCAACCAATGAAGTGCTAAACACGTCAAAAGAAAATATTTGGTGACGGAGTAATTATAAGCATACATGAGAGAATTTATACAAAAAAATCCAGGAGAAAACGTAGACTGTCCTATCTTAGAAATTAGCCCATTTCAATGTTTGGGTCGCAGTATTTAGAGAGAAGTTTTATGAAAATGCTTGCAATTACATATTACCAAAAAAGGTATATTTGGGGAAAGGAATATAAGGACCAAATTAGGTGCGAAACAAATGAGACGTTATGGCTATGTCATTCCTTTCCAAAGAAGCCTTCAAGGTCTAGTTGAAATGCCCGAGATATGGCAGTGTGTGCGGCATTCCCGCAACACTCCAGGATATGTTATGTATGATTTGTGTGATAGTTCACACATGCAGAAATACGGCCTGTTTCAGAGAAATAATTCAGCTCTTCAAATCGTCCTATATACATATGAAATTGAACTAGTGAATCCCATTGGTGCCCTTGTTAAAAACATAAAGTGACCACGTTTTACTTCACACTACTCCTTACTAATTTCCTACTTGCAATGGCAAAGCATTGAGCTATGAAATGTTTTGGCCCATATAAATAACTGGTTGACTTTATCGAAACATTCACTAAACTGGGTCAAGGAGGCATATATATGGAAATCTCTTATGTCAAACAAAACATCAAAGGCGCTCGTGTTGCTGTAACTGGAGACACACCAGCAATTAATTCGTTGGGTGGATTTAACGAAGGTGTTCCATTTGCATATAAAGGTTGCTAAACACGGGTTGGTACAACAGGTGACATGACGTTGACATGTAAGCAGCTAAAGCAGTAACAAAAGCTGCTAAAGCATATTTAACTAAAATACGGGGAATTAACAGAGAAGGTTGCCAGGCTATAATACCAGATTTCCACCATGCAACCCGTTTGCATGATCCTATGCATGTCCTTCTTGACGGACTGATTCCATACTAGTTTCAGCAATTCTTGTTTCAAGATATCATAGCAGAGACCTCCTGGAAAATCAATGCCATAAATGATTCAGAATTATTAGCTTGTTGACAGAATGCTGAAACAAATGTCAGCAGCAGTGCTTACTTTGGTCAGTGTGCTACCCTTCACCTCATAATGTTTAGAAAAGACAAGATTGATTGCGATTCTTTCCAAGTAAACCACATGATTTTCAGTTATTATACATATGTAGATGTTTGGGGGAAGTTGGATCAAACCATATACACACACCGTGCTTAAATGGGAATATCCCAGCGCAAGTATCACTCCTAAAATGCATTACCTGCCACTCATTCCTGACCAGATGAGACTATTTGGGCCTGACAGACACCATTGTTGCCTCAGGTATGAAGCAAATCGTGCCTTCTTTAAGAGTATAAAATGGAAATCCTACATAAATTTGCTGAAAACCTTCAGCAAAAACACCAAGTGTGGCTTTGTTATAAGTAACTTGATGCTAATGGCATGCGGTCACCAAATTGTGTTTACAATGGTGAAAGCATAGGAACATTCGGTGAAGTAGATGACAAGTTAGAATATCCTGAGTAAGTAACGTGCATAGAACATATATGTTCCGATGCTGTTCATGGTTATGGTTGTGAAAAAAAAACATAAATACATGCTCTTCACTACAAAAAAGTATGCGTTATCTTGCTCAGTTACGAACATGGGCAACTCGTGTTGGGCATACTTGACAGAATTCTTGTAGTAAATGAATATAAATACTTTATTTGTGAACTGCTGTAAACGGAGAACTTTGAGCCTCACATCCTTTCTTACATTTTTTAATTAACAGGGCAAACATGTGTCACAGCATTCAATGCTCTGCAATATTCATGGCTGGTCAAGAATTGCTCATTCCTGTAAGGATAGGATGGCTGTTATTAACTGTTCGACGGTTAATATTGAGGTTTTTTTTACTGAGAAACGTATTGTTTTGAACCCCAACTTCTGGCACACACACACACACACACACACACACACACACACACACACACACACACACACACACACACACACACACACACACACACACACACACACACACACAAACACACAAACACACAAACACACAAACACACACACATATACATATATATATATATATATATATATTTATATATATATATATATATATATACGTATAAGGAAGAAGAAGACTGTCTTTGCTAAGGATTTAACAGAGCTTATATAGGAGGGTAAGTCCCGTTCTTAATTGTTTTGTTATAATTCTTTAAAAAAAAATTACATCATATCTCTCTCTTGTGTTCATAAATAAAGAATGCTCATGTTGTGTAGGTGTCTCACAACATTATTGGTGTATGTATGTTAACATCGATTAATGTATAATAATACATATATGTAAGCTAACCATCCATGAATAGGTTATTTAGACTGCGATAAATTACTAACACTATAACCCAATTTTGTAAGCACAAGATATGCACGCAGGCCTAGCAGAATATGTATGTTTGAATTGTTAGAGTTAAACAATATTTGGGTCTACATTTGTCATGAAGGTGCTGCAAAATTTGGTATTCTTGGAGGGATTGAGAGGGTTTTGCTCGATGGCAGTGGTGCCGAGGTTGATAATGATGATGTTCTGATGGCCATCAACATTAAAGACCAATAAATAAGTATAAATATACCGAATCAACATTATGTATGATTAAACGCATACGCACTCAGTAATGACAAACAACATATCAAACGCCACCAAAACAATATCAGCTTTGACACCATGATTACACACAGATTTTAATACTTATAGCAGCGCTCCTGCTACTACTGACAGCAGTAACACTAACCATTGCATCAACACTGAAAACAAATGATAAATGATTGAATGTGTGGGCATACGTTTTCAGCTACGGATAATTTAGTTTAAAAGATTTACACGAACGTTACACTCGCTTATTAATCCAAATGTGTGCGTACGTGTGTGTGTGTGTGTGTGTGTGTGTGTGTGTGTGTGTGTGTGTGTGTTGTGTGTGTGTGTGTGTGTGTGTGTGTGTGTGTGTGTGTGTGTGTGTGTGTGTGTGTGTGTGTGTGTGTGTGTGTGTGTGTGTGTGTGTGTGTGTGTGTGTGTGTGTGTGTGTGTGTGTGTGTGTGTGTGTGTGTGTGTGTGTCAATGACTAATACTGTCCAAATAAAGTACTCGTCTTCGCCGCAACAGTTGAACACTTACCGATGCCACGCACCAGCTTACAGCGGCTTGGCTGATGGTTGCATGCCCACTTGTCGAGAGAAAACGTCCACCTGAAAATATTCGTAACATGTAGATCTGTAGCGTGGCTCTTGTAGTATTTGGAATGACTGCACACACAACTGTGAGATATACTTGCTCGAGTTGCAATAGAGCAGTACCTTAAATATGAAATTTTCAATTTAATTAATTAATTATTTAAAATAAAAAAATATTAATCGGAATGTGTGCTCAGAGTGAAGTGTTGTTTAACAATTATACAAATATAACATATCAACTAATCATATTCACAATGCTGACACTATGCCTAATTGCCGTTTCTTTTAACTTGCACATATATATTATCAAAATACTAAAGAAACCAAAGACCAATAGTGTAAAACGTTATAATGGTGGATCACCATTAAATTTGTCTTAAAAACAAGAACGAACATATCGAGAAGAACAATTACAATGACCAACACAATGTCGAAAAGAGCATCACGAAGGACTTACGCTGAATGGCTGGACATGAGCATTATGCAGCCAACGGTGTACACAGCAACAATAACTCGCAGCATGGTTGTTTCGGCCGAAGAGCTTGAACCAGACGGTACAGCGGACGACGACGCCAGAGCAAACTGGAGACAACCACGAATGACGGGAGCAGTTAGCTCCCTTCTCTTTTATGGGGTTTTACTCGTAAAATCGAACTGTTATAGGAGCCAGTAGTGACGCAGGCTGTTGGTGAGTTATAGATTAGCTGTCATAATTAGCCACGCCTAATCGTGTATGCTGATATAAACGGTGCAATCTATGGTCCACCGACCAGACATAATGTAGTACTGCATTACATGTGCGCTTAGAAGACTTATTTACTTCCATCATTTTACTTATAATATGCCTACTAATTCCATTAACAGTAATAATTACGTACATTTTGTTGAGCCTCTAAAACTGTGGTCATCAGAGGCGCATGAAGAAAAAAGGTTAGTCACTCTATAAATCGATCAGCTCTATTAAAGCTGTCAACACATTAATGCATTCAACAGGAAGCTAAGATGGATACGCTAAATTATAAAAGTACGTTTTAAATGACGGATTATTGTGTTTGATATTATGATCAACTAGTCTTAGCCGAACTAAAAGTAAATCAAAACTATATTATCGAAACTGGACAGTCTTTCTCGCAGGAGTAAGCAACTAATATAAATATGCTTGTTGCACAGATGGTAAATGTGACAAGATATCGAATAGGAAGCCAATGCAGATACGTAAGAAGCGACATAGAGTATGAAAACTGCTGAAACCACGTTACAACCCATGCAACATTACGATAACGAGAATTACAATAGTCACGTATGTTAATAACAAATGCAGTTGCAATGGTTTTTACTAGAAACAGAGGCAGATACCGATGAATAAGGCATACATAAAGAACATGATAATAACGGAAATATAAGTTGTCACCAAAGATAACGTTGTCTTTCTCTGCATTTAACATTATTCTTCTTTCTGTTGCCCTATGGAAAATGTCATTAAGACAATCTAGGAGCTGATATAAATAGCCAATAATATTAGGAGTAGACGTTTTTATAAGAAATGTAAATAACTGAGCTAAATGGTGTTGTGTACAGAGTGAAATGTAATGGTACAAGAACACAGCCCTGCCGAACACCACATAAATAAGGTTTGATGACTAAAGATAATTTCAATCATCACTACCTGGTGCCAATCTGTTAGATATCAGACAAAACTAAGATCTTTACCAGACACACTGCACCATCAAGTCAAGCGATTTATAAGAAATATAAAAAATATGTAATATATATATATAAACAGATATTCATATATATATATATATATATATATATATATATATGAATATATGTTTATATATATATATATATAATAAAAACGACTGGTTGATTAGGCCATGCCTTATAGTTATAAGCAAACACTGGGGATCCTTCGTTTACCTGCTATCTGTGCATGAAACAGCCGACCGCCATTTCAGTATATTCGATAATACAAATCATAATGTCACTTAGAACGTGTGAATTACATCGCGTAGGGATCTAACTTATAGGCGTGGCGCTGGATTTTGTAATGGAGAACATTTGATAAGTAGTTTGTAGTTTCAAGTTGCTTTGTTTGCACAATGGATACGCATCATTGTTCTGATGTAATAGCATATAATTACAGATTAATGGAAAGGCGCCATTTTTAGCGAGAATGAAGGGAAGCACACTGACCGAGGTAACCATTGCTGCTGACATTTGTTTCAGCTTTCTGTCAACAAGATAATTTTTCTGAATCATTTGTGGCATTGATTTTCCAGGTATGTTTAGGGAATTCTTCACAGGACTGCATTTAGTCAATGCAAAGTGAAGTAATTCTCTGCTATGATATTTTGAAACAAGAAGTGCTGAAACTAGTATGGAATCAGTCCGTCAAGAAGGTGGTATCATGCAAACGTGTAGCATTGTGGAAATCGAGTATTCTAGCCAGGCAACTGTCTCTGTTTGTCCCTATATTTTACTCCAATATGCGTTAGATGCTTTTGTTAAATTCATGTAATCTGTGGTTGCACCACATGTTTTGCAAACTTTATATACAAATGAAACACCTTCGTTAAATCCACCTAACCAATTAATTGCGGGTGTGTCTCCAGTTACAGCAACACGAGCTCCTTCGATGTTTGCTTTGACATAAGTGATTTCCATATATATGCCTACTTGACTCAGTTTAGTGAATGTTTTCAAAAATTCAGGCAGTTATGTATCTAGGCCAAAACATTTCATATCTAAATGATTTGCCATTGCAAGTAGGAAAATAGTAAATAGTAGAGTGAAATAAAACATGGTCACTTTACGTTTTTAAAAAGGGCACCAATGGGATTCACTAGTTCAATTTAATATGTATATAGGACGATATGAAGTGCTGAATGATTCCTCTGAAACAGGCCGTGTTTCTGCATGTATGAACCATCACATAAATCATACAAAACATATCCTGGAGTGTTGCACAGCTATATCTCGGGCATTTCAAGTAGACCTTGAAGGCTTTTTTCAAAAAAGAATGACATAGCCGTAACGTCTCATTTGTGTCACACCTAATTTTCTCCTTATAGTCCTTTCCCCAAATATACATCTTCTGGTAGTATGTAATTGCAAGCATTTGCATTACACTTCTCTCTAAGATACTGCCACCCCAAACCTTGAAATGGGCTAATTTCTATCATAGAATAGTTTACGTTTTCTCCTGGATTTTGGAGTATGAATTATCTCCTGTATGCTTATAATTACTCCGTAACCAAATATTTTCTTTTGACGTGTTTAGCACTTTATTTGTTGTCCTTTCGCACACACAGTGTTGTGCGTTCAGTGATAACACATAAGTAGTAGCTGCATATTCATGGGAGAACTGTCACTGTGCTGTACTTTCTGGTTACCTCCCACCGAAAATATATTAATTTCATCTTCATTCTATGAATGATTGTCACTTGGAATGTCTGGATGTCTTCGTGATACATGAAGGCGAAATGTATTCCACCAATATGTGGAATATTTCCAACTCATTTTCAATTCAATTCTTTATTTCCAGTTGTACATAATATATGGCGAACTACATGTGGTGCCACTTGACGGACAATTGGAGAACTAAATATATGAGTACTGCCAAAATTCGTGTTTCTTGTTTTTGTCAAGTGCTTACTCCTTGTGGAAATATCATCAACTGAAAGCGCCCCTGTTAGATAAGTGGTGAACTAAATAACTACTCTGCAGTCCGCGCGTGTGTACATTCTACTCTGCAGTCCGTGCTTTTGAATATTCTACTCTACAGTCTGTGATCTTTCGGCACGCCCACGTGACTTGTCGGCACATTTACTAACTATATAAGCGCGGTGTTTTGCCAATCGGACCGTCATTCGTATCACGGCGACAGCACGGCTAACATCATCATGTTGAAGACACCCTTCTACCGACCTCGCAATGCGGCAGACTCGAGCGACGAGGACGAGCCGACGAGCTGACCCATCATGCCGGTGACCAACCGTCCTTCCGGGCCGTCGGAACCAGACGTCGTGGACATCTCAGCTCTAGAAACAACGGTAAGCGCCGACGCCGTTATCAATATCAGAGGTCTTCCTCATCGACAAAGTACGCCAGCATACTCCCATCTACATCGGGTGCAGATACTGCAAGAAGCGTATGATTGTCGACGATATGGTAACGAATGGTCTATGTATTGGAAAAACATCCGGGTATTTGTCTCGTGTTAAGTCATAGGGAATTATAAAACATTTACTTATCCGCTAAAGCACTCAAACTGCCAGCTATTTACGTAGTATTTTGGTCAAACCCTTTGTCATGTAACAGTATTTGTCATACTACATGTGTACACCTCCGACGAATCGTCGAAAGTTGTTGCCTCGTTATCCCTGCTGGGTGTGTGGCAGTACCTTCAGCTGTCAAGGTAGTTGGCATGGCCATGTGTATGCTTGGAACGGTTGCTACCGACCATGATTCCGTTTACCTGTCCACTACGTAAGACCCATTTCACACGACGGAACACCTTGATCAATGTCTAATCTCTGGTTCTTGTAGTTATGGAGTGTGACATGTAAATACGTTTGTGTTGTACATGAATAAAAGGTGCAAACCTCATCTTGTGTCTTTTTCGTAGTGTAATGCAAAGCATACGTTGGGAACCTTACTCATTGTCTTACAATTCACAAGGCAATTGACCAAGATACACAGGCAAATGCAGGCAAATTCAGGCAATCGACCAAGATACACAGGCAGTTTCAGGCAAATTCAGACAATCGACCAAGATACACACGCAGCATTCCATTTGACAGCGATTGTCATCCGAATCGTAGACGACTTGCATCATCGCGGTGCGCAAGCCTATCTGACCTACAGCTCATAACCACTGACAAACAACTTACAAACATTGATATACAACACACAAACATTGACCTACAACATTCATATACCGACCTATGACTCATAAGTACTAACCATTGAGTTCATTCCCAACACCACTTACATCAAGTCAACAAGTCTAACTTATTGGCTAGTTTTAATTCGTGACTTTACTTAAAACCCGTACTCGATATTGATCAATGGACTTGTTAGTTTGTGCGACCGTGAGCGCGCGCACCCTGCATGACGTCATTAAACTGCTACGCGCAGTAATTTTGTGGGCGAGGTGATTTGGTCAAATAGGTAATGATTTGGTTTGTCAGCGTTTTGAACTTGCGCACTTGAATGTAATCCCATCATGTGACGTCATCAACAGAGACGTTATGGTAATTTTGTGCGCGAGGTGATTTGGTCAAAAAGGTGGTGCTTTGGTTAGCCATCGTTTTGAACTTGCGCGTATGTAATGTAATCCAATCATGTGACGTCATAATTCTGTACGCGAAGTGAGTTGGTCAAACAGGTAGTGCTTTGGTTAGCCATCGTTTTGAGCTCTCGTCACAAAAGAGTATTAGCTATTCTCATAGGTTAGACATTTCGTGTTCGTTCGGCACGCCCACGTGACCTTTCGGCATATTCACTATCTATATAAACGCGGTGTTTTGTCAGTCGGATCGTCATTCGTATTACAACTACACCACGGCTAACATCATCATGTTGAAGATAGCCTATTACTGCCCTCGCGATACATCAGACTCGAGTGATATGATTCGAACGATCGCTGCCGATGAGGAGGCCCTGCCGACTCCGAGATATCTACCACCATCGCAAATACCCTTCACCTGCCCAGACTGTGGGGGATCGTTCACACGGAAATATAATTCCAAGCAACATATCACCAGCGGATGTTTTTCCCACCGGAAGTGAACGGCCGAGAAAGCCAAGTTGGAAGCGCTTGCGGTGAGTCATATTTTATATTGTTTTAATATGTACTTTCACTTAAAATCTCGTCGCCCCTGTGTATGTTTACTTCCGCTAAAATGGCGTCCCTGCATATGTTTGCTTCCGTCAAAATGGCGTCCACTGTGTCTTTACTTCGGCTAAAACTTTGCCCGGTTTTATTATTTCCTATATGGTTGGACTCGTCTATTACCTGTTAACATCCGGGTACACAATATTCTGTCACGTCTTTGCTTCTAAGATGATGGCCCCCCTACGTTGTCCTTCATATCAACGTCTTAACTCCCTATATGGTTCGCCCACGGGTAATTTTTTGTCGAAAATTTATCTTTATCATCATACAACTTGTCACCTTACTTCCTATCATTTCTTATCATTGTTTTCTACCGGTCCTTGTATCACCGTACTCTAGCAACGGTGTACTGTTCCCATGCAATCTTTAATATTGTTTTAATATTATTGAAATATTATTGCAGAACTAGATTGAAGGTGTCGACAGAGGCGATTAACGACACCAGAACACCATCGATACCAACTTCCGTTTCTAACGACGTCACAACTACCCACGCTGTCAATGTCACAACTTCTATCCATGCTGCCAATGTCGCAACTCCCGCTCCTGGCTTTGCTGGTCCGAACTTTACCATTGATTTCCCTGTGACCGAAATGAAGAAGACCCTTGCACGTCACATAGCATGTACCATCTTTGAACTCTAAAGAAGACAATGCCGTGGTTGCAAGAAAGACCATCGTAGTAAATTTCATCACGATTGTATGTTATCTGATGACATTCAAATTTGCAAACACTTTGATGAGGCTGTCGAGACCATTAATTCAACTGCAGTGGTGAAAGACTGTTTGAGTGCTTTGTTAAACGCAGGTGTGAAGCTATCCGACGTGAACAGTTGTGTAATATCAATACTTGGTTGCAAGAAGCCGTTTCGAAACAGTAGCGAAACACTATGAAACATATGGTTCTGACAGTAATGGAGGGTGACCTGTAAAGAACTTTCTTTTCTCTTGTATACTATTAAACTTTGCAAGACTCTGTATTAATGTCTAGTCTCTGATTCTTGTAGTTATGGAGCGTGATATGTAAATACGTTTGTGTTGTACACGAATAAAATGTGCAAACCTTATCTTTGTCGTAGTGTAATGCAATCCACCACAATGGACAGGTTCACATCGTCAAATTCCACCGCTTCCACCACAATGGACACGTTCTCGTCGTCAAATTCCACCACAATGGACAAGTTATCGCGTCAAATTCCACCGCTTCCACCACAATGGACAGGTTCACCACGTGAAATTCCGCTGCAAAAGATAGACAGGTATAAAACGAGTTGCACGAATCAGACTTAGATCAACGAGTTGTACAAACCAAACTTAGACCGACGAGTTCCAAGAGTCATTCCGTTCTTTACATTTGAACAGTAAACACGTACATCATGAGCTTATGGACCAGTTTACCAGCTGCCAACAACGCGATTGTCGAGCTTGTTGCTGGGGCCAAAGACACAGGTGTCGTAGTGGGCGCCGGAACAAGTGAATTCAGCGACGTAGCGTTGCGTTTGTCGACAGTGCACAGCGACTGTGGGCACTGTGTCGTTTCCAGCTATCTTTCCGTGTGAAATGTCTCTTACAAGCTGGGCACAGGAAGGCCGCCTGTGATGATGGTGTGGGCTTGTTGGCAGCTGGTAGACTAGTTTGTTAGTAAATGTGCCAAAAAGTCACGTGGGCGTGCCAAAAGATCACGGACTGTAGAGTAAAAAATTCAAAAGCACGGACTGCAGAGTAGAATGTACACACGCGGACTGCAGAGTAGTTATTTAGTTCACCACTTATCTAACAGGGGCGCTTTCAGTTCATGATATTTTCACCAGGAGTAAGCACTTGACAAAAACAAGAGACAAATTTTGGCAGTACTCATATATTTAGTTCTCCATTTGTCCGTCAGGTGGCACCACGTGTACTTCGCCACATATCAAAATATATAGTTAGCAAAATTTCCGCGAGGTAGCGCTATTTTACTTTTTGCACTTGCACCGCGCCGCGCCAACATCCCCGCTGGACCACCTACATAACTACTTGTAAACATTATAAATTATTTAAAAAAAATTAGAGGAAATGTAGAAAGTAGAAGCGCATGTAATTCGTACGCTTCAAGGAAGTAATTTGTTTATAGATTTTTTAGATTGATGACAGAAACTGATCTTTTTTATACTATCTTATAGACAATGTATTCATATGCCGTGTTACATACTGTTTAGTCTATTTAACATTGAGAAAATGGACGATTAACAGGCACAACATTTTTTGTTATCTTTAAATAAATAGGACGATACAAATTCCTAATTTTATTAAGTCGTGAAGTTTAAGAATGCCAAAATCCTAAAATTGTGCATTAGTATGACTTGATGAATTATTATCACAACATATTCTGACGTATTTCCCTAAATTTCGCAGCGGTACGATAAATACGGGAGAAATAGTGAACAATACAATATAACAAGCGATTTTGTACTAAACAGATGTTTTGTCCCATATGACAATAATTTTTGAGATGTTAAGATGTTTCAAGTTAATTTTATTATCTATCAATACACCTGAAACGTTGTAACATATACTCTATCAATGTATGTGTTATAAATGTTTACATCAATAGTTGATTTTGTATGACAGTTGGAAAAACAACATGCAGTTTGTCTTCGCAACGTTTAGGGTAATCTATTTACTGCAAACCAGACATGTTACTGTTGTAGTTCATTGCTGACAACTTTATTTAACTGGGTTGGGTCCTTCCCAGAACAAAATATATTTGTATCGTCAGCGAAAAGAATAAATTTTATTATTTCTGAAATATTAAGTATATCATTTTTGTATAGTATACATAGTTTTGGGTCCAGAATGGAGCCTTGTGGTACCCCACATAACACGTGTAATAAATTCGAATTGCAGTCGTCAATGCTGGCATAATGTTGTCTTTTATGCAAGTATCTTTTCAGCCACTAGTTGGCCATTCCTCTAATACCATTAGCAAGTTTATAATTTAAGTAATAAATTATGATCAATCGTATATGATCAATCGTATCAAATGCCTTTTTGAAATCAATAAGTACATGTACATATATTGTGTATTTTTGCGTCTAAGACAGTAGTAAAATTTCCAGTCAGTTCTAACAGGGCCATTGAAGTGGACATCTTTTTCCTAAACCCATAAATTATTGACCGGTACTTTAAAATATGATATTTGTCTATGAATTTATCCTGCCTATCATTAAATAATCGTTCTAATATTTTTGAAAATTGCGCAAGTAGAGATAATGGTCTAGAGGTAATAAAACATGTTTTCGCCAGCTTTAAGTATAGGGATTACTTTGGCAACTTTCATTTTACAGGGAAATACACCAGTAATAAAGGATTTGTAAGACATTTGTGTAAACGGTATTACAACGTTGGAAATCACCTTTTAATAATTATCATATCAACATTGTCATATCCTAGAGTTTTTATTTTTGCAACTTCTAACAATATTTGTCCCTTCCTGTTTTTTCTCCTCCAGGTAAGAACATAGTGCTGGAGTTTGTATTTTGTAAACAATCAAGCACGCTTATATTTCCATTTGGTATTCTTATGTTTCTTGCAAGATTTGGCACCACATTCACGAACAAATCTTTGGAACCATTAACAATATGTTTCATTTCTTGATAATCTACCATTACTAATAAAAGAGGTTGGGTAACATGGCTGTTGTTGCTCTTTCTACAAAGCCCAACTAAACATGAAGCCAGGCAACTTTCGAACGTCTACACTCGACTCGAGGCTGACTGTAACTCCTAACTCTAACTAAGTCTAATCCAGTCACCAGATCCATGACCATATCAGCCAGAGATTCAGTCAGAGGCTGTGACAACGAGCATAATATTTGATATGTATTGTATTTGGTTACGTAGGATCTTGTTAATAAGCTATGTTATTGCGACAATACAAAAAGAGAGTAGATGACGTGAGGGTGCGAAATGACAAGTAACATTGGTTTGAAAGTAGGCCCTTGTTGTCGTTGATCATGCAAGTAACTTAGTCAGGGAGCATCCGTAATTTCGTGCAACAGAAAGTCAAACACGGGAGTATTATATTGGTGATCCTAATTATTAAAACAGTGTATTGTAACTCACATTTTGATACTATTACAGCAGAATGTTTTTGATATGCATTGTAGTTTATGCAAAATAATTGAGATTTTGTATATGACAACCATGATGGTGATGATGATTTTATTCAATATAAAAATGTAAACGTGTAAATACATAAAATATAAATACAGCTAGAGTACACCATATATAAGGATCACACAAGAAACTGCTCGCACTTGTTTCTGTTGTGGTCCTTGGTGCCTGGTTATAGTTTATGTAATTGGTATCCTGTGACACCTTTCAACTGACACATGCCAACTATTCTTGTGTATTTACCAATATGTGTATATATTCTCACCACAGCAATATATGAATGCATATTACGTAACTTGAATTATGATATCGCTAGAGGCCACACTGCAACCCAAGAATGGGAATGAGAGGAGGCAGAATAGGAGGCAGTCACCTGGGTCAGACAGACACAGGGAGGATACACAGTCTGCGGGAGGCCCACATTTGATCAATCCAGGTAATTTCAAATGTATAACAATCAACCATGTATAAGTTATCAACAAATGTTAATGTGCATATTTACACACACACACACACACACACACACACACACACACACACACACACACACACACACACACACACACACACGCACGCACGCACGCACGCACGCACGCACGCACGCACGCACACACACACACACACACACATATATATATATTTGTTTTCATACACATTTTAATAATAACATCTTGGACTTGGAAACATAAGTTGACTTCTGCACTTATAGTATACCCACAGTGTATCAATACAGACATATTAATACAACTTTAAAAGTATTTAGCATATGGCGATGACTCATAAATAAGTTTATAAAATAAATTATTCATTTTGGAAGAAGGTAAACATACATGTTATGAACCTTTGAATACTTGACGAGGAAAACATACTGTTAGCATCACAATAACACCTCATCTGGTCATTTCCAACATTCACCTTGACCATTCAACCTCAGGCAAAACCTTAAATTGTTAACCATGAATATGTGTAGTAGTTAGACATGACAGACACTGATATGAATTTGTAAAGTGAAAACAAAAAATATATATAAATGCGCTTTACTGATGCTTTACTGTCAGCCAGTTAGCTTGACTGACTAAAAACCAATGTAGAATGCAGGTTGCTCGACATAATATTGTGACGCAGGCTAGCTCTGCAGTTGGTGATGGAACGGTGGGTGCCAGGATCTGGCAGATATAGCATGAGTCTTCGGGCAACAACTCTTGACACTGTGAGACAGGTTCAGTGTCGCGCATTCTTCAGTGAACTACATCGGTTTGGACATCTGTATGTGTTCGCTGTCTTCGATGGTACTGCATATCAGCTTCTTGACATTTTGCTGTACATCCGCATCTACCTATACTGGAGAAAAAGTGACAATTAGCATGGCTCTGACATGTATTATATTTTATATGTGATGACACTTTTATCAAAAGTCAATAATACACGGTATTTGTATTCAATTCAACTTTAACTTTTAGTAGTGTCCATGAAAAATTACATCAATTATCCAGCATTGTTACAGTGGTAGGGTTTCATTGTTTTTGTGCTGCTGATAGGCAGTGGCAGCCAGCTGAGCTTTTGCAACGTACACCAGGTACTTGTTATGTACAACACAAGTTTGTGATTAAGTACTGGTATTGAAAGCCTTTTGACATTTTTCATTTTGTAGTCAATATCATCAAATAGTTTAAATAAAATGTTTTACTTTACATTGTCTTTACTTTAATTCACATGCAATTCTAACATAAATATGCAATTTAACGAAGACACACATTACTGCAAAATCCTCATGCAGACAAACAAAACTATCACATGGTGTAGTCTAAATGTTGTCGCTATCACGCTGCCATAACTTCACCCGCTCATCTGGAGTGGTGATATTGGAAGACGCCATAACTTCAGCTTATTATTATCACCTAAACTGGGGCACGTTTCAAACGGTCTGGGAGGACACAGTCGCGTGGGCCCATTATAAAACATCTGCAGACATGCCAAATTCCTAAGGTATGTGGGGCACCTGTCCGCCTGGATCCGCGTAATAATAATAATACATAACTTCTTACGCGCCAATATCCTCAGACAATCCGAGCTCAGTGGTGCACCAAAACCAAAGGATTGGGCATTCTCGTATTCGTGTGATAGGCGAAAGTCGTCAACAAATGGATGGATGTGCTAGGAAGCTAGGGAGGATAGGCGATATTGAAAAGATAGGTTTTGAGGTGACGACGAAATGTAACAATATTTTCTGCTGATTTAATATTAACGGGAAGCGAATTCCATATAGTTGGCGCGGCAACTGAAAAAGCGCGAGTTCCAGCCTTTGTCTTAACTCTAGGAACAGATAGCAACTTCGAACTAGACGACCGAAGTTGTCTGGCTTGTCTAGCTGGTGTGAGCATTGAGTGTAAATAAGTAGGTTGTTTGGATGAAAGGGCTTGGTAGGTGATTGTGCAGATCTTAAACATAATGCGATATCGCACTGCAGTGATTTTAGAAGTGGCACCGAGCGGGAGAATCGAGGAGATTGTGTGACTACCCTTGCTAAACAATTTTGGACGCGTTGTAGTTTTGCAATATCCTTGATAGCAATATTATAAAGGAGGGAATTGCAATAATCTAATCTGCTGCTAACAAGAGCTGTTGCGATAGTCTTAGCGACAGAAAGCGACATATGTCGGCGAATGCGGCGAAGATCACGGATATGATAAAAACAGCAACGGCACGTTTGGGATATGTGTTATCTGAAATTGAAGTCGCAATCAAAGATCACTCCTAGATTCCGTACTGATGTTGCTGGTGTGATGTTTTGACTCAGGATGCATGTTGGAAAAAGTCATTAAGTTTACCTCGCTGCATTGGAGTACCAATGATGAGGAATTCAGTTTTGTCTGCATTTAATTTTAATTTGCTATCGGTCATCCATGAAGAAACATCTTGGAGACAATCGTTGAGTCGGTTTAGAGAGTGACTTGTATCGGGCGTGGCCAAGGAAATGTAGATCTGTGTGTCAACTGCATAAAGGTGATGGTCCAAGTTATGACTTTGGATTACAGAGCTGAGTGGCGTAGTGTACAGAGTGAAAAGCAAAGGCCCAATAACGGAACCCTGGGGAATGCCACATGAAGTGGGGAGTGAGGTTGAAAAGTAATTATCTATCTTTATACATTGATGTCTATTGGTTAGATATGAAGAAAACCAGGTCAGAGCTGTGCCAGATATACCATACCACATTGATAAACGTTTGACAAGAGTGTTGTGATCAATGGTATCAAAGGCGGCATACAGATCAAGCAAGGTAAGTGCAGTCACTTTGCCTTTATCAATGTTTAATATAACATCATTGTGTACTTTTAGGAGAGCAGTCTCTGTAGAATGAAATTGTTTGTATGCTGATTGAAGCACACTGGATAAACAAGTTGAGCTGATATGACACCCTAGACGGCTTGCTACGACTTTCTCAAGTATCTTAGAAATAAAGCTAAGATTAGAAATAGGCCTATAATTTTTGAAATCATCTTTTGGCAGAGAAGTCTTCTTGAGAACAGGATTTACATGTGCGTGTTTAAAATCATCTGGGAATTTACCCGAACTCAGTGATCAATTATGATATTCGTTATTGTACCAAGTAAAGAGTCAAGACATGCTTTTAGTAGTATGGTTGGTAATGGGTCGAGATCGCATGACTTATTTGGGGAGGACATTATTATTTTCCTCACTTCATCAACTGTGGCTGGCTCAATAAATACAAGTGGATAATTTACTTGCGGGGAGTCTACATTTACAGAACTAAAAGTGTGACATGGAAAAGCAGAACGTATAAAACTTATTTTATCTTTGAAATGACTAGAAAACGAGTCACACAGAGATTTGACTTACACGTGACTAGGTAGAGGTGGAGGCGGTCGTCTGTGTAAAATATGATTTATGCAGTTCCATAGCTGACGTGGGTAATCAGATTTACTCGAGACCATGTTTGTGTAATAATTTGATTTAGCTTTGGCCATTTGTCTGTTGCAATAGTGACACTGTCCAAAGGCGAGCGTGATTTGCGCCATACACGTTCAAGATAGCGCCGGCGCTTTTTAGATTGTAGAATTTCAGGAGTCATCCATGGAGCATGTGGTTTTTGGGATACAGATTTAGATCTCAGGGGTGCATGTTTATTAAGTAAATCTTTGAGTACTTGACAGTACTGTCGACACAGATCTGACAGATGTTCTTTGGGGTTACTGATGAGGTCGGATTTAAGGATGTCTGTCATTAATGCAGCAATGTCAATCTTATGGATCGGTCGGTAAAACACATTGTGTTTGGATTCTACGGGAATTCTAGGAACTTTGAGATCAGCAATGACAGTGTGGTGGTCTGATAAACCATCTGAAGCAGTAGGTGTCTGAATATTGTTACAATCTGAACGGGTGATTAAGAGAGCGAGCCAGTGGCTATGTATGTGTGTTGAGAAGGTAATATTGTTTCATTTCATAAGGTGCCAGAATGTCATTAAATGTACTTGTTGTTGATGAAGGTGAGTCCAGGTGAAGATTAAAATCACCGAGTATATAAAATTCTGAATAAATAGTTGCCAGATTTTCAAGTAGATCCTGGAATTCTTCAAAGAAATGGGCTGGGTGTCCTGGAGGGCGATAAATGCACACGAAATAAGCAGAGAAAGATGAATTGGAAATTTCGGCACAGATGGCCTCAAAGCTGGAGTAATCAGGGTTTTAATGTAAATTAACTTTGAACTGTTTTGAAACGAGAAATCCAACACCACCACCTCGCCCAACTGAACGTGGGGGATGATGGAAGGTGAAACTGGAAGGAGAAATGTCAGCAATGCATGCAGCTGTGTCATGTGGTCTGAGCCAGATCTCAGTGACTGCAAGGATGTCTATTGTCTTGGAAGTTAATAAATCAGTAAGCGAGGCTGTTTTGTCTCGAATAGATCGAACGTTAGTGGTGGCTACTCGAATATTGCACCTAATAGCAAGTCCAGGATTAAGACTTACATTTCCTGCTAGTAGTAAAATAATTGCCAATTTAAACGTTGGCTTAGAGCGGGGGACTGGCAGTAACTTTCTATTAAAGCAAAGATTAAGACATGGCAAACTGTGAAGATGTGACAAGGAATTTTGTGTTCTCATGTACTGAGAAACTGTTACAATGACAGTCGACTGTTGGGGACTAAGTTGCGTAGGACATACTTGTTTATTGCTTGTTTTTATAATTTTGATAACAGGTTTGGTGACAGAGTAACAACATTTGACAACCCTCGTTTACCTGAAGGTGAAGAGCTTTGACGCATAAATCTGCATGTGGTGTTGACACACCTCGAGTTCTGAAAAAATAGTACATGTATTAATAGTCAGCATTGACATAACTAATACGTATGCTTAAACGAACTAGGATATCAGTGGGAGTACTTGATGCCTCTGTTGTTTTGTGAAATTACTAAGAAACGCGATGAGCAAAACAATCGAATTGGTTGAGTACCTTTAAGCAAGAATGGTTTGAATATTGTCATGAATGGTATTGCATATGATCACCATCTGCATGAATGGGCAACCAGGAATGGCTTTGAATACTGTCACCGTCTGTCTGAATACTAAGCAGGAAAGGTTTGAATATGGTACAATCTTACCGTCTACACTCGTAGTATATGCCTAATGCTGGCCATAAAATAGTTATAATTGCCATATCTTACAAAGTTCTAACGTTTATATTGTAACACAATGTACGTGGATGAACAGACGCGATAACAATATTTCCTCAACATAGACTTCAGTTACACTCTGCATTAATAAATCTATTACCTTGCTGCCATTCATGATAATATTGGAAAACAAGAGTGTGGTATTTTAAGTACTTCAGGGAGAAGTTATTAGCATTACGCATTCATCTTATGTAATTCCTTCTCCCACAGAAATGGTTAGCCTGTGTGTACCGTCACGTGACCACGTGTCCAACGCTTCATCTCCAAAATCCTCGCTGTGTGTGATATATAATGGCATTTTCTATGTTGCAGACATTTCTACGAATTGTATTAATTTGGTCTAATAGTCTGGTGTACTGTTGTGTTGTCTTATTTACACACACACACACACACATGCACGCACGCACACACACAAACACATACACACATACACTGGACCACTTACCTCTGATCTATTGACAATGTGCAATGGAAATTGAATGGTCAGTTATTTTAGGTGTATAAGTTATGGAGTTATGTTCATATTATGATCTGCTGCATCCAATACAAATTAATTAGCATCAACCATAAATTAAATGATCACAAGAAATCATTTCAGTTCCAAATAATGTAACGATGGCAATTGTTGTCCTTATTTTGTTGTTCCACGTGTAGGTGCTGCTTTGTTGCGATGGGTCTCAAAACATCTAAACAAATAATTGCCGCATACAACTGTGTGTACGATAAGACGATATAGGCTGCTTCAGCACGATCTGGTGCCTTTTACATTTTAGGCGACTGGCTCAATACGTCATGGTTCGCTCGAAGTAATATTTCAAAACTATCCTGAGTGCCCTCGCGACATTTCAAATATCCACACATGACACACGAAGTGCGTCAATCAACTCCGCCATTGTGTTGAGTTGCTTTGTAGCAGTGTTCTTCATGTGATTCCGCAAGGTATCTGTAGGTCAGGTAAGATGCACTATTTGCCAAGGAAGAACATATGCAGTGACACTCTTCATAACGCGAGACTCAACGTAACTTAAATCGTTTTAAACTGGGTTTTTTTTGCAAAATACCTGCTTTGCAGCTTATAGTCTTCTTCCTGGTCATGATTAGTCTTCATCATAGTCTTCATTGTTATCCTCCTCTTCAACATAATATTCATCTTCGTCGTCATCATTATTACGGTCTCCGTCTGCCACTTCATCATCGTCATTACCGGCATCTTTATCAACGTGATAACCATCTTCGTCAACATCTTCGTTGTCGTATCTTCACAATCATCATCTTCTACATTAGAATAATCATTTAACTGAAAAGTTGCATTGATCAACTGGTTTATCCTAACACAAACATTATAAATATGCCCATGCATGATTGAGTAGTTCCACACAAATTCAAGCAACCTATTGTCAATCCTTTTATTAAAAAAACGAAGTTTGTGCAAAAATTACCTTACGAATTACCGTCGTATATATCATCTTAGATTTATGTCTAATGTATTGGAAACGGTTGTTACAAATTGATTCCAAGAACATATTTATCCAGCACTTATCAAATTATCTACAATCTGCATATACGCGATTTCATTCAACTGAGACGGCTCTTCTTAAAATACAAAGTAACATTGTATGCACTATGGATAGTACCAAATTGAAATCTCCTTACTAGATCTATCAGTTGCTTTTGATACACTACATCACGACAGTTTTTACATCGCCTTCATAGACATTTTGGGAATTCTGGCACAGCTCTTCAGTAGTGTAATTCATATTTTTTAGACCGATACCAAAGGAATAATGTATCTGGCTCACTATCTTGTCCAGAATTACTTCCATTTGGTGTCCCATAGGGTTCTGTCCTTGGTCATTTTCCTTTTAGCTGATACACTACATCCCTTAGTCGAATCATAGCTAATCATAATATTAACCATCACTTGTACGCTGACGACGCACAGGTGTAGCTGTCACTTTCACCAAATGATGCACATATATCTCTATCAACTTCATATGACTGTCTCACTAGCATGTTGCTCTGGATGGAAGCAAGTAAATTGAAGCTATATCCATATAAAGCTGATCTAATTATTTTTGGATAAAACAACAACAACACAAATTAAATAAGCACATTTCGTAATTCACAACTATATAAATTCGACGTTTCGACCGCCTTCGGTGGCCTTCTTCAGGAACTGATCTTCCTCTACTCGCCAGGTGGCGAGCAGGCTGTCCCACACGTGACTCAATCGGTAGCCCCCCCCTCATCTCTATTCATTGTAGGTGTAGTCTTTCTGATCCAGATGGCCTCCTTGATCCATCGCGCACCTCTGTCTGCCTCTCTATCAACTATTCCTGCACCTTCCCAGTCTATGACACAATTTTTTCTGTCGGCATGGTCCGTTATAGCTGACTTGTGTTCAATGTTTGTTGAAAACCACATGATACACCTGCATGCATTGCTGACGTTTCCCTTTCTGGTTACACCTATCACTATCGACCACGTTTAGTCGGCTGTGGAGGTGGTGTTGGCTTTCTAATATCACAGCAGTTCGAAGTTAAATTACTTTCTAACCCTGAATACTCCAGTTTTGATTTCATATGTGCTGAAATTTCAGATTCTACTTTCCCCACAACTTTCTTTGTATCTATCGCCCTCTAGGACATCCGGCAAATTCATTTGAAGACTTTCAGGATATGTTGGAAAATCTGGCAATTAATCATTCAGAATTTTACATTCTTTGTATTTTAATCTACATTTGGATATACCTTCTATAACGACAACTACGTTGGATGATAGTCTGGCATATTTTTATTTGAAACAACATGTTACCATTTCGAAACATATACATGGCCATTGGCTTGACCTCTTGATAACCCGTTCAACTAGTAATACTATCCAAGCACCTAGTTTCAGATGGGTTATCAGACCACCATACAGTCATTGCTAACGTTTCTATAATCCCAGTAGAGTCGAAACACAATGTGTCTTACAGAGCCATTCACAGAATTGACATTACATCTATCTGACTTATATAAACAGTACCGTCAAGTAATCAATGCATTACTTAGCA
Source organism: Escarpia spicata (assembly GCA_963995525.1). NCBI lineage: Eukaryota > Metazoa > Annelida > Polychaeta > Sabellida > Siboglinidae > Escarpia > Escarpia spicata. The sequence goes on from OZ023212.1 coordinate 33,889,682, forward strand.
AACATGCACCTATCAAATCCAAATGTGTGTCGGAAAGGCCACCGGCTCCATGGATAACATCCGAAATAATACGATCTTAAAGGCGTCGTCGTTATTTAGAGCGTGTATAGCGCAATTCGTGCTCGCCATTAGACAGGTTGTGCTATTCTAAGCAATGTCACCTCTGTAACAGACAAATGGCCAAAGCTAAATCAGATTATTATACAAATATGGTCATAAATAAGTCTGATAACTCGCGTCAGTTATGGAACAGAATCAATAATATTTTACATAGACGGCGTACTCCATCACCTGATTATGTGTCAATTAAGTATCTATGTGATCCGTTCTCTAGTCTCTTTAAGAATACAATCAGTATTATTCGTTCTGCTTTCCCACGTCATAATTTAAGTGATGCCAGTGTGGACTTTCCACAAGTAAATTCTCTACTTGTATCATTTGAACCTGCAACATTTGATGAAGTTAGGAAAATAATGATGTCCTCCCCAAATCAGTCTTGTGCACTTGATCCATTTCTAACAATACTGCTAAAAGCATGTCTCGATACACTAATTGGAAATATAACAAATATTATAAATTCATCACTTTGCTCTGGCTGTTTTCCTGATGATTTCAAATACGCCCATGTCACACCATTTTTTAATAAGTCATCTATGCCTAAACAAAACCTAAACAGTTATAGACTTATTTCTAACCTCAGCTTTATTTCCAAAATTCTAGAAAAGGTTGTGGTAAGTCGCCTAAGGTCTCGCATTAGCACAAATGTCTTAACTAATGTGTCACAATCAGCATATAGACAGTTTCATTCAACAGATACTGCTCTCTTAAAGGTTCGTAATGACATTAACTTGAACATTAATAATGATAAAGTGACTGCACTTACCTTACTAGATCTCTCTGCCGCTTTTGACACGATTGATCACAGCATTCTCTTTGAACGCTTATTAAATTGATACGGCATATCTGTCACAGCTCTAAGCTGGTTTTCATTATATCTAACTGATAGATACCAAACTATAAAGATTGGGAACTGCTTTTCAGCTGCACTGCCGACTGTTCTTTTTCATCTTTGTCATCATCACCGTATCCATTGTCATCATTACAACATAGTTTCAGTCTTCATCTTAAACATCGATTCTTATTCTCCTGATCATCTTCTTCAGCATCATCATAATCTTCCTCTTCTTCATCGTGTTCATTGTATCCTCCTATTCATCTCCTTCATCTACTTGTTATCGACATTATTTGGTGGTTATTAAAATGAACCTCCTGTTATTACAAAATGGGTCGTTATTACAAAAGTGGCCTATTTTTTATTACAAGTTGGGTTGTTATTTCCAAGTGGATTGTAACAAGCAGCAACGCCATTATCCACGAACCGAAATGTGTCTAAATGGCTGTGTTCGATCGCGCTACTCTGATCAATACACATACGAATGATTCAACAACAACTTATTGACACATAAAGCAAAACGTTACAATTTGATGGTATACCATTTTAATGTTTAGATGTGACCCGCCTACACATGACAATAAAGAGTTTGAGAGCGAAAAAACGTAATCTATCTATTTTATATTCATTCAAATTTTGTGGGGTGGGCCTGGATTTCAAGCATGGTGACTTTGACAAAGAAGCGTATTGGTGTAGACGCTGCCAATGACCATGAGTCCGCGGTAGTGGACAGCAACGCTTGACCCAGATAATTGTTGTCCATCGTTGTAGTACACTTCCTCAACGTCTGACACCCTGGAGCCACCGTCACACATCGTCAGCCGAAACACCTACACCGACAATAGGGTGTTATTGTAATCGGATAGTAAATAGTTTCAATATATTACAGAAATAAGGGGAATACAGAACGATAGAGAGTGGGGAGAGAGAGAGAGTGAGGGAGGGATTGAGGGAGGGAAGGAGGGAAGGAGTGGGAGATTGACAGACAGTCACATATACATATTTGCAGACATACATACAACAGACTTATGCAGACTTATCGACATAATAGACATACATACATGATTACGCATATACACTAACACATATACCTACGTGCAACATACATACAGAGAGACATTGATACACACAGACGTGCCGATATTAAGACACACATTCAGCTAGACAGGCAGACATACACAGGCTAAAATCTTGCATACAGACAAAGACAGACTAAGAAATATAGACAAATTTAGTAACAGAGACAACAAAATAAGTGCATACACATTTTCACGCATGTAAACACAAACACACATTTCCATAATGGTCCATTAAAAACTATGCAGTAAACACGCATGGTCACCACCTTTAAATGAAGCGTTTATTGTGTTACCTGCCTACTGACAGCATTTTACGTGTTTGCTATGAATACAGAAACAACATTTAATTTATTTTTCCGGAAAGTTGCACAAATTGTATTGTATTGTATTTATTCAGTTTCCAACAGGTCCAGTGGACCCAATAACAGGACTGATAACTTAAACAGTACATATAAATAATAAAACAATAATATAATAATAAAAACAATAAATGCATAAAAACCACACAATATCAACATCAAATATACCAGACAAACATCTGTTACACATATAAATGTCTTTGAATTGAGGATCTAAATGGTTTAACTCCTGGATATATATCACAAGTTGGATCATTTAAATACAATGTGTTGAAACTAGTCATACATCTATTCAAATCACAGTGTTTTCTAGTGTTAATTCTGCTATTGGAGACTCTAAAAGGGATGTAGTTTCGTAGAGATCGTGAAGGACAGTGAAATTGGATAGCCCCTACCAGATACGACGAATCTAGTTGGGAGTGCACACACTTGTGTAAAAACATAAGATCTGCAACTTGCCTACAATGTTGAAGGGAAGGTAGTCTAAAATGATGGCAAAGCTCAAGATAACTGTCAGAGAAGTACTGTATTTTGGATTTATAACATAGATATTTAATTAATTTCTTTTGAACTCGTTCGATTTTGTCAATAAACGTACGTTGCCGGGGATTCCAGAGAACACTGCAATACTCCAACTGGCTTCTGACTAGAGATATATACAAGGATCGCAAAGCCTGTACATCGGTAAATGTTGTGCAAACGCGCTTGATAAAACCACTCATCTTAAAAGCTTTACAAACACAACGATTAATATGATCTTTAAAAGTCAAACTGTCGGTCAATGTGATACCGAGATCTTCGACAGCGATGACCTTGGGCAGAGACTGGCTTAAAATCGTGTAGTCATGGTATATACGTTTCTTTTTGTTAGTTAATGATATTATGCAGAATTTATCAACGTTGAGTTTAAGGTGCCATATCTCACACCAAAGACATACACTGTTCAGATCCTTCTGCACTCACTGACAATCGGTCACCGACGTAATTTCTTTAAACAATTTGGAATCATCAGCATACAATTACATTTCACATGAATCAACATGATTAGTAAGATCGTTAATATACAAGAAAAACAGAAGTCGTCAAATTTGTGAACCTTGTGATGTTGATGTTAACATATACATTACATAACATTTTCATAACGAAACGTACGAATGGCTACACTACCATCCGCGCCAGGAAATATGACCTGCATTACCTGCGATGGCGATTTAGTAGTGTGAGGTGGTTGAAGATGTTTCATAATCAAGGGGAGGTCAGGGTGCGATGCCACCCACAAATCTCCGGTTGCCACGTCAACGCTGATGTTATCGACCGATGAGCACATTGGAACTACCTGAAAACACAAAACAACAAATGTACATGCCCACAATGCCTTGCCATTAGTTTATATTACTATCTTATGCTTCGATTATATAAAATAAATACGAATGTATATTAGTGTGCGGATGTACAACATGGCACACAATGAAAATTTATTAACCACACCTTTGTATCAACATTTTAGGCCACTTCAAAACAACTCTGGTTCCAAACCTGTGCAGACCCAACTCATTACCCTTGGCAGACAATGAGTCTAGGAAAAGGTAAATTCTTACACCAAAACCATAGACGCTGAGTCCAGGCGGCGCACAAGGCATTTGATATTATCAACCGGGAGCCCCTCTGGACCATCCTTGCAAAGCTTGGCACCCTAATAAATTCGTGAAAATCATCAGCCTATTCCACAACGACATGACTAGTTTCGTCCTCTCGAAAAGGGAATTCCTAGCCCCGTTCAAAATATCCGACGGCATCAAGAAATATGTGTGATTGCCTCTCTTTTCTTCAACCTCTTCTTCACATGTGTGAAAAGTAGCATGACAGGTGTAATAGGAACCATGACAGAGGAAGTTTCATCTAATGGCGGAAAAGTCAAGTTCCTCGACCAATCGCAACGACATTCCAGTCAGCCAGTGACGCGGAGACGGAAACAACAGCTAACAAAAGAACACGACGAACACAATTTCAAGCTCCTGATAAAGAATGTTATTCTAAAAATTGGACACTGGTCTACACACGTGTGTGTGTGTGTGTGTGTGCGTGTGCGTGTGTATGTGCGTGAAAGAGAGAAAGTGCGTGTGTGTTAGTCCAGAACTGTTATGGGTGTACTTGGAACACATTGCAGCAGAAGCAATTTCAAATGTGTTGGTTACATTGAAGATACTTATAAAATATATCGGTCTACATCGATAACATTTGGGGAAATGACTAAAAACGAGGAATCAGCATTTTCCAATTACCCATGTTAAACAGCAATGATACCTATATTCGAAAGTGCATATTTTGTTAATATTCGATATAGTGTCTATTCAATTATATGGTGAGTGAAACTGGGTATTGATAATCTACATATGAATGTATCTAAACACACGACAGATGTGCCATCTGCTGGACCAACCCAGAGAACGCACGCAAAGATGCTCAAAAGTGTGTAGGCTTGCATCTGTTCGCAAGAAGGGTAGCCAAAGCTTCAATACAGTTAGCAACAGGAAGGTGGTACAGGTGGTACCAACTGGGTAACATTAAGGGCGCATTCTTTTGATAATCTAATCTGTCCGGATTCACTCCAATGTAATTCTGTGGGAAATCTTTGAGCGTCCGGCGTCCGATCGCGCCGTTCTCTGAGGTGGTTTCGTTTGGAGAGATCACGAAACAAATGGATGCGCTCTATTAATTCGCCGTTTCCGGCTGCGTACGCAATTTACACATCTGCCGTATGCCGGATTGGACGGTAAAATCAATAAAACATGGAAAATGAGCAGATAATTTGTGATAAATTGTTTTATTTAAATTGCATCGTATCGTTCAGTAAGGCCTTTTAAAGACATTGTGTATTGAAATAAACTGTCACGTTCATGTGACATAATTTATGTACCCATGACATGTTTACTTCGGTGGCGCCACACGACGGCTACACTTGAAGGCCTGGTTTTAATTTTCGCAAAATGAATTCTAAATGCGATGAGCACAAAATCGAGCAGAGGAAATGCCTTTATTAGCTTTAAATCTGCTTTATGGCAGTTTGTGACGTTTAGGATACGAACTAATAATCTATTATCGCTCACAAATTACTCCGGTTGCATTATTTTGGGCTTCGTCTCCGGAGGTCTCCAATCTGTTCAATAAAGGCCCAAAAGAATACACTCTAAGTGATTTGCCCACTGCACGGTCGTATTGTCTGGAGGCCAGACTAAACCGGAGATTTAGCGGCAATGTCAGCATCCCAGAAAGCACACCTACACTGGGCCGAAAGCGAGCAAAGTGATCGGCCCGCTGTCGGCATTCAGCTTCAAAACATAGTTTCAAAAATGGAATGTGTGTTGAGTATCCCATCCAAATATTATAATCCAAACTTAAATACACAAACAACTTCAACCCACATAACAAACACATAATTTAATACAAGTAAATCAAAAGCAACGTTGCAATTAGTGCCCATTGATTCATGTTGTACATGACAATTCAAATATTTTATGAAAAGTGTGCTTAATTATTACTGTCCATGAATTCTGTTCTGCTGCATCCAGCTGCATTCTGCTTCCAGAGTTTTCTAATATCATTCCCGTCAGCTCTTTTGAAGTGCTTCCAAAGGTTCTCTTGATGCTGTAGTCAGTGGCAATGTTGCCACGTCATTCTTTCTGACAGCATCTGGAATATTAACGTACAAATATTTCATTTCCTCAATGAATGTAGGACATTGTACAATGCCAAGTAGGGCCTATCTATAGAATGTGTAAGATATTAAACACATCTTGTCTCACAATAAGGCCACATAAATTAATTTTACTTTTATAAAATAATTACCGGTTTCTCATTAGCACGCGGATTTGAAAATATATGCTACAAAACCTATTTTGAAATGTAATTATCCTATCATTAAATATGCGTGCAAATAAATTCTGCACAATAAGTGGAAACTGTATTTCACACCAGGCCACAGGAATGTTGTCTTGTAAGAAATGCATTCAGTAGACATATTAAGTTGTTGAGTGTTGACGATGATGGGCTTTGACAGTCGATATATTAACATCTCCATCAGGATCAACGTACACACATTTACATAAAAATGCATTCCTCATTGACTTGTTGACAAAGTTTTGATGAGAAAGCAGGAATTGTTTTTATATGGTCTAAAAGTGAAATAAATGGCAGAAATTATGTGGACTGTGGGCCATAAAATGACAGAAGGCGCCTAATGTAAGTACTTCATCCGTCACACATTCAAACTATCATTGTCATACTCACAAACAGGAACACATAGAACTGTCACTTCGGTTGTAACTGTCACTCTACTCAAAATGGCAGTACAAGACAGACTCGCAGTACATAATAACCTGTCAGCGAATATTACCAACATTGTCAACACCAAGCTTTGGATCAGTATATATGTTGTTGTTTTTTTCGGTGTATGAATAATTTCATCCCTATTTTTCTTTATTTTAATACTACCACTATTGTCCAATTAAAGCCGTACTATCGTGTGCCGCATTAATGTCAAATATCACTACCCTAGTGCTCCAGCCGACTAAGGCCCGATGCATTATAAATGATTAATGGAAGCTGCATCTGGGGCACCAGCAGCCGGTGTACTGACCTCAGGTGACCGATCAAATTTGACTCCGTGCAAGAAGTATGCAGCGACTGAGTTACATTCTGGTGAGCAACGTGACCTCAGGTGATCGATCAACTTTGAACCCTTGTTCGTCGCAAGTCACGTGACCATAACACATGTCATCTGCCTGCATACTTCATCTGACCGAATATGACAGTGAACATATCTACACAAGTTAACTTACAGTCTCCTGTGAACATGACATGTACATTACACGTAGCCATCATGTTGAAGAACACAACGTTATTGTACTACACACTGAGATATGAACATTGCTGCATATAGCTTGCAGTGTGCTGGCGTTGATTTATAAGATAATCGATTTAAGAAACAATCAACTGTGATCTGTCATCTTTATCAACGTCGTCACCATCGTTGTCAACACCTTCATTGTCGTGTCTTCACAATCATCATCTTCTACATTAGAATAATCATTTTACGTGGCTTTGATCAACGGGTTTATCCTGATGCAAATATTTAAAATATGCCAATGCATCATGGAGTAGTTCCACACGAACTCAAGCAAGCTCTTGTCAATCATCTTATTAAAAGACGAAGTCTGTGCAAAAATGACCTTACGAATTACCGTCGTGTCTCTAATCTTAGATTTCTGTCGTAGGTATTACAAAAGGTTGTTGCAAATCGACTCCAAGAACATACTTATTCACAGCACTTATCAAATTATCAACAATCCGCATATAAGCGATTATATTCAACTGAGACGGCTCTTCTTAAAATACACAATGACATTGTATGCAATATGGATAGTAGCAAATTGACTGCTCTCACCTTACTAGATCTATCAGCTGCTTTTGATACTCTACATCACGACATCTTTTACGTCGCCTTCATTGACATTTTGGGAATTCTGGCACACCTGTTATGTAGTCGAATTCATATTTTTTAGACCAATGCCAAAACATTTACATATCTGGCTCACTGTCTAGTCCAGAACATCTTCCATTTGGTGTCCTACAAGGTTCCGTCCTTGGCCCTGTTCTGTTTAGCTTATACACTACATCCCTTAGTCGAATCATACTTAATCATAATATAAATTATTATCTATATGCTGACAACGCACAGTGGTATATATTACTTTCACCAAATGATGCACATACATCTCTATCGACTTTAAATTACTGTCTCACTGACATCTTGCTGTGGATGGAAGCAAGTAAATTGAAGCCAAATCCAGATAAAAACTGATCTAAGTACTATTTGCACAAAACAACAACGAAACAAGGTTGTTAACTACTTTCCAGTTAAATGCCTTGGCAATGATACATCACCATCAGATTCTGTTCGTAATCTAGGTGTTGTGTTTGACAGTGATTTCAGCTTTCACCAGAACATTTCTCAAGTAAATCCTGTTTCTACCATATACGTAATTTCCATCGAATTCGGCGTGATATGTATTTATCTACTGCTAAAACAATATCAGTTCCTCTAATTAGCAGTCGCCTTGACTACTGGAACGCACTCCAAAACAATATTGCTAAAGAGGATTTAGCTAAACTCCAACATGTACAGAATTGTTTAGCACGTGTGGTACTAAAGGCACCTCGTTTCTCACCATCACTGCCCGGGTTACCAGTCGCATATCGAATACAACTCAAGATAGCCACTATCATATATCGTACCATTTCTACATAACACCCAAACTATTAGTTAAGTCTCCTTCATTTTTCCGATATCCCTAGGAATCTCAGATCGTCTGTTTCACAACAAATATTTCTTCCGAAAACCAAGCTTAATATTGGCAAATGTGCTTTTTCTGTAGCTGCAACCAAAGTCTGGAATCAACTCCCTATGGCATTAAAATCATCTGAGACTGTAGATACCTTTCATAAACAAACTGTACTTATTTATTTGAAAATGCATTCCCTCCCTAATCTTCGGCTGTCCCATGATTTAATGACAACTCTTGCTTGTCCATGTTAACCATTTTGCCCAAAGATTCTTGTACGTTGCGCCTCTGAGCTCAGATTCCTGGGGATTTAGGCGCTATAAAAGAGTATAGTTATTATTATTATTATTATTATTCACCATAATCACAATCATCATAATCTTTGTCTCCATGATCACCTTCATATTTACCTGCATCATCTTTATTATGTTCATCACCGTCGTCATCTTCGCCTATATTTTCATCATCGTCATCATGTTCATGTTCATCATCAAAATCGTAATTTTCGTTGTCATTATCTTCATCATCACCATCGTATTCTTCTTTGTTTTCATCTTTATCATCATCATCACCATCTGTAACTCATGATATTGGTATACATTTTTTTTTGTGGGCTTGGATTTCAATTATGGCGGATTTCACAAACAAGCATATTGATGTAAGGGTTGCCAATGACCAGGAGTCCCCGGGAGTGGACAGCGCCGCATGAGGCAGAGAAGTGTTGTCCATCGTTGTAGTACACTTCCTCAACGTCTGACACCCTGGAGCCACCGTCACACATCGTCAGCCGAAACACCTTCACAGGCGGCAGCGTGTTATTGTAATCGGATAGTAAATAGTTGCAATATATTACAGAAATAATGGAATACGTAAAGATAGGGAGAGCGGGGAGAGATAGAGATAGATAAATATATATAGAGAGAGAGAGAGAGAGAGAGCGAAAGAGAGTGAGAGAGAGAGGGAGAGAGAGGGAGATAGTGAAAGTGACAAACAGACAGACAGACAGACGGACAGACAGACACATAGACTTGCAGACAGACATACATACATACAGACATACATACATACAGACAGACATACAGACATACAGACATACAAACATGCAGACGTATCTACATAATAAACAAATATACAGGATTACTTATCGACATTAACACACATACGTACGTACGTGCAGCAGACAGACAGAGAGACACAGATGCATACAGGTGTGCCAATATTAAGACACACATACAGCTAGACAGGCAGACAAACACAAACAAACATCATACATGCAGACAAAGACATACAGACAAATATAAACAAAGATAGTAACATAAACAAGAAAATAAGTGCCTATCACATCCTTCCACGCAGGTAAACACAAACACACGTTTCCACATGTTTACTATCTTGTTGATCGTTCATAATTAACTATCTGTTTTCTAAAACTATATATACATTTCTGACGGTCCATTGAAAACTATGCAGTAAACATGCACGGTTGCCATCATTAAATGAAACGTTTATTGTGTTACATGACTACTAACAGCATTTGACGTGTTTGCTATGGACACAGAAAACCACTTTTAATTACTTTATCCGGAAAGTTGCACAAATTTATGTTAACACACGCTTGACATAAACTTTTCATGACAAAACGTACGAACGGCTACACTGCCATCCGTGCCAGGATACATGACTTGGATTACCTGCGAAGGTGATTTAGAAGTGTGAGGTGGTTGCAAACATTTCACAATCATCATGCCATCCACAAATCACCGGTCGCAACGTCAACGTCGACGTTATCGACATATGAGCACATTTCAATCACCTGAAAACACAAATTAACAAATGTACATGCCCACAACGCCATACCATTAGTTTATTTATTATCTTATGATTCGCTTATTTTAATTAAATATGAATGTATCTTAGTGTGGGGGGTGTACAACATGTTACACAAAGAAAATGAACTAACCACACCTTCGTATTAAATAATTAGGCCACTTAACAACAACTCTGTTTCAAAACCTATGCAGAACCAACGCATCATCCTTTGCACACAATGGGTCTAGGAGAAGGTAAACACTTACACCAAAACTACCTACGCTGAGTCCGGGCGGCGGTAAATAACATGGACACAAGAGAAATACATTGAACAAACCACGAACCTGTACGCTGTGTTCATAGATCTTACAGAGGCCTTTGATACAACATATAAATATCCGACGGCGTCAAGAAATATGCGTGATTGCCTCACTTTTCTTCAACCACTTTTTCAACTGTATCCTCAACCATGCAGTGAAATTTTGCCTGCACGGTATAATGGGAACCATGATAGAGGAAGTTTCATCTGATGGCGGGAGAGTCAAGTTCGTTTACCAAACGCAACGACACCCAATTCAGTCAGTGATGCGGCGACGCAAATAACAGCTAACAAAAAAACACGACTAACACAATTTCAGGCTCCTGGTAGAGGTTATTGTAAACATTGTACACTGGTCTACACACGCGCGCGCGAGTGTGTGAGTGGGCACTATAATATTACATTATGTTATGAGACAATTAACTGAAGAATCTCATGTTCCTTATCTTCGTTTTACCAACAGAGTACGGATGAGTAGGCGGTTTCCATAAGAACAATTCATAGATCTTGCAGATGATAGTAGACGTAAGAAGTGTTATCATCAAGTCTGCACAGACATTACTAATAAATGTCCAGAAAAAATGCAATAATTGTTGGACTGACTATCAATGTGAATCAATCCACGACAATCACTATCAACGTAAAATATGAATATAACTTAATAAAGACGGCTCGTGGTGAAATACTTGAGGTTCCAAATGAATTCTGGTATCTAGCTTCTTGAAAACGCAGCAAAAGCAACGTAGTTCATCAGCGCATTCCCTTAGTCTGGCAAGCATGTAAAAAGCTAGAGCATGTATGGAAGGCAAAAATGTGAGGATGACTCATATTGTCGATCTTCAATGCTACTGTCGAAAATATATTGTTATGTGTAGTTGATGACAGGACCTTCACAAAAACCTCGACTAAAAACTCGACTAAATTTCTAGCAAAATGTTAAGAAAGTGCCTAAATATCCACAGGAGCAATAGCCTAAACAAACAAGAACGTTATGAATTGTACACGAAATTCACAAAAAAGAGCGCATGAGGCGTCAACAACTAGCAACTAATTTGTCACTGCTATCATAACACAAAAGAGCCAATGTCAATATTCATCTTGTGAAAACCCACTCATGGAAATAAACAACTGAGCAAAAAAGGAAAATAAACACGATCGATCGATCGATCGATCCACGTGAAAGGTCCTATCTATGCTCCGGCCCCGGCCGACCAGTGGTGATGATGAGGCCACATATATCGTAATGTATGCCTCCTTGGAAGCCATATCGTAAGAAGGATATAATATGCACGCTTCATAGAATACTGTGTAATTACACAAATACGGATACACATTATATGTGCATCAATATTGACACACATAACATGTGTACAGTAGTATCGAGTTATAACTTTTTGAAAATGTGATATTAGGAAAAAGAACAATAATAAAATATTTCTTCTCAGAATGGATTATGTATTTGTTCGCAGCGTTTCTACGTTTAAACACAAAACATTAGATTGTAAGGGTATGTTACACATAAACGAATAATGTTTGGATTATCAATATAAAACCGGTGGGTTCCTTTTCGTTTGCTTTTGCTGTAACTGTAATTTTGTGAAATGTTAACATACCTCATTAGTTCGCACTGTGTTCATATTTCATGCTATAAAGTAGATCGAACAAGACAACCACACGTTGTCTTTGTTGCAAATCCTCTTAGTCTGATGTATATTTGGTAATATTCGCAAACATACTTAGTGCAATAAAGAAACTAGAACCTCAGACATTATCTGAAATATATATTTTTATATTTGTCTTTGAAGCAAACATTGGTCACCTTGAGAAAACGTAACCTGTGTTTCTGGTGTAATAAGCACGCTACCTTACCTGCAGTAATTCCAACTTGTTCGAATGCCGGGCGTAGATACTCAAACGTTTGCCACCAGTCTCTGGCAAGTACAGGTATCTACAATATAACACGAATCACATTATTGCATTAAATCTGGTATTGCACGTCACATTACGTACTTGCCAAATGGTTCATATGAAAACGGAGCAATAATAGCAAAAACATATATCGGCTACAACCTCAGAGACCTGTGCTCTGAGGCATAACATGCAAAAATCATCAAGCAAAACCGTGAACAAGGACCCACAAAAGCCACGAATAGAGCAAAGAACCGCGTATGTGTAGAGTATAATGTCATTTCAAACAAATACGTGGAAGCTGAAGTCACTGTCACAAGACACACCCAGATTATGAATGGTATCTGATGGTGATAAATCATTACCAAACAATTTACCCGAGATGTAGTTCACAACCCTGTTTCGTTGCTGTTGTTTTTATTATTAGTAATTACGTCATGTTTTTAAAATCTGGATTTAGCTTGGCATTTGTTCTTTCCATTCCCAAGACGACGTCAATGGGGTGTCTGTTAGGGAAAGTGATATGTAAACCTATGTATCGTCAGCTTACGTGTGATGACTGATGTTGCTCATCAACATCCCAACTAAGGAACGTAAAGTATAAGCTAAGCAGTACAGGACCAAGGACAGATCCCTGTGCAACTCCGAATGGAAGACACTGTGTAAAGATAGTGAGCCAGACATATCACTGACAAATTTGTAACAGTCGAAGCACAGATACTGGCATCTTAGTTATCTTCCGTCGAAAACCTGGCGGCTTTACTTTGATGTAGGAATTGGTAAATGACGCCATTCAATTGGAATGTGAATACCGTAGGTCGACTAACATTGAACATTGTCTACATTGCTTGTAACGGCAGTGAACAATACAAATGTTGCCTTCTATGCCCCCGTTTAGATGTTTTTTCTAACCATTTCAAAGATAATTCAAACCTTTACCCTCTGGCAACATTCTTCGCTGTCCCGTATTGTTGCAATTATCATGGATTTACTAAACTACACATTATAAACAATATATAATTTGTGTATCAACATTTTACAATACGTCGTGATATTCGGCGTAACTAAGTGACATGTCTCTGGAAGTGTCGGTAGCATATTCTTTGATAGTCGGCAGCTTTGTCATTCAGAACGGCATATTTAAACACACCTACGTTGGATGTGTTCACGGGACATATTTGTTTCCGAATATCATCCGAATCCAGGGTTTGTCTAGCGTGACGCCTGAACCAAGTGATCGCATGTACAATATAATAAACTACACCTACCTGCCATTTGGAGACATGGTCATGCCGTTCGGAACAGAACATCCCTTTTGCATAATACGCCCCCTTGTGCCGTCGTCGTATCAGGTTACACACTATATATATATATATATATAATATATATATAATTATATATAATATATAATTATATATATAGTGTAACCTGATACGGTAAAAATATGATATTAGTCCCACTAATACGGTCACCTTGCTACTCAGGTCACGTTTGTCCAGTCCCAAAGGTGACCAAAATAGTGATGTTCCATTGTAGTTTTTTATTTCAATTGTATAAACCATCGTTTGTTCACAAAACGTTTACGTATCTATTATATAGATATTTATACATCTAACCTGAATCCACAAACGAATAGGACTATTGAGAGCATGAAATACATAAGATAATTTTAATTGTATCAGGCAGAGATCAGAGTGAAATAAATATTGTATTTGTAACCCTACCCCTGATCCAGAAATGACCAGGAGTGTTCGGGAGCATGAAATACAACAGATGACGTCATATTGAATAGATAATGTGACGTCAATTGATAATACATATATAAGGTAGAATGTGGTTGAGAAACACTGACTGAATGAATGTCCGGTCATCCTGGTACGTTTTCACGTGGTAAAATTTCTTCTCTTCGCGTCGAAACGAAACTTCTCCACCGTTTCTTTGTTGTATCCATTATGATTGACAACAAATAGGAATACTACGTCTGAAAAAAATTTCATACATCATAACTATTAGTACATAATGTACGTTTTGACCCGTCGACATGCTGAGTGACATAATGTGCTAATCCACTTTGTGTGAGCCACTTAATTAAGACGAGCACATAAACAACTGTGCCCAAATATTTTATAAAACTAACATATCTTAAAAACTAAGTGAAATGAAATGTAAAATTTCTTTGAAACTTTGGATTCGTCAACTTCATACTCTTGTCAAGTAATTTGCCAAATATAAAGCCTGTTCATTTTGAACTCGTGTCACTAAGCCTGCTCAAACGCCGTAACCTGCGTGTCACAAAGCAACCAGCCCATCAGATGTTGTTGACGTCACCACAGGCAATGACGCTGACCTCACCCTATTCTTTAGAACGGCGAGCCGTGGTGCGGCTTGTTGTTTCTGACTATACAAGAAATTGCAATCGCGGAATTTAATATTAATTGATATCTCAGTAAAGATACTAATCTTATCTACGAGTTTGTCGCTGGATGTACACAGAAATTGTGTTAACTTGTTGTGTTATTGCCGTTTGAACAGCGGGAATGCTCAACATTTCATAATATCCACTAAGCATTCCAGATGTTCAAACGGCAATAACTCAAAATCGAAAAAATTATTGTTGGTACATCCAACATCATATTTGTAGATATGATTATTATCAAAAAAATATTAAATCCAATTGCAAGTTTTAGTATTCGCAATCTTTAAACAGTAATAATTCAAAAAGTAAAAAAAATTCCTGTGTGCATCCAGCGACGATTATTATTATCTTTTCAGTGATAGAAATTAATATAAAATTCCGCGAGTGAAAATTTAGGTACTGCCTGAAACAACAACCCGCATAAATGCGTGCCATGTTAAATCCTAGCGGAGCTACCTGCGGCGACGTCACCTCAACCGCTAGATGTCGCAACAAACTGTACAGTAAATACACAGAAAACCAAAAGGGGCCTTGAACACTGTGACGGAGCGGGTTAAACATAGTTGAATATCAGGACACCATTTTAACAGTATATTTAATTCAGATTGGGAATAAAAAAGGTGCATTTCGCTTAGTCTTTAAAGGGACGTAATCAGATCGTCTCCCCGGAATTAGCGAGCTTAGTAATTTCTAACTGGAAGTCTGCTGTGTTGACCGTGGGAAAGTTAGCGTCGTTGAACATCAAAGGGTATAGCAGTTAACTCAGCCCGAATCGACCGTATTACCAATAAAACTTTTTTGAAACTGGATGTTTTGTTTACTATTTCAACATGCACTCGTGCTCGTGCCTGCATATTGCGACCGTTGTTACGGGCTTACTAAACACAATTTCGCGGGCAGTATACCTTCAACATATTCAGTATATTCTCAAAAACATTATATGAATTAATACACGAACAACTACGAACAGACTGCGTTCTTTTGAAACATGGCAGTGTCAATGGTCTTATTGCCAGAAACATCGGCGTTGTATTCGACTCTGAAATGTCGATGGTCAGTCATGTAAAGCACATGTGCTGTGTTGCCTACTATCATCTGAGGAACATTGCGTCGATCCGCGATCGTGCCTAACACAGAAAGCCGCAGTCCGTCTTGTTATATCGAGAATTGACTATGCGAACTGTCTGCTATATGACTTCCCCGACTGCCTAATCAACAAGCTGCAAAGAGTGCAAAATGCTGCTGCTCGGCTTGTGGTTCGCTGCCACAGATGGGACCACATCGGTGCTCAAGAAACTGCACTGGCTTCCCGTGAAGCAACGCATTCATTATGCAATTCTGCTACTGACGTTTCGTGCTCAACACGGACTGGCACCAGCTTACATCACCGACCTACTCTACAAACAAAGAGCTACTCGAGTGTTGCGTTCAACAAAAAAACAATGACTTGTACGTGCCACCATCTCGCAGCCCATACGGCGACAGAACATTCTTAATATCTGCTCCACGACTGTGGAATTCGCTTCCAAGCGAGATGAAGACAACCTGTTGCCTTATGACTTTCAAAAGACTCTTGAAAACCCACCTTTCCGGGTTGCTTACGCAACATAGGCGCCACCAGCCATTTTAGTCAGTTTATTTATTTTTTTAATTATTATTTTATTATCTTGTACATGTTTTAAAACTAATTTTACACAATCTTTATTAATTTATTATCAATATACCTTTAATTTAATTTTAACGATCATCTTTAACTGTAACTTAATTTTTTTTAATTTGTGTATATATCGTCATTTATTTTAACTAATTGAATATTAATAATTTTACGTAGCTTATTAATGTTCTGCATATATAAATATATATTGCAGCAACCACAAACAAGGACGATTGTTACAACCCCTATTGTAATAAACGACACAACTTGTAAAAACAAGAAAACAAAAATGACGATGATGAAATATAAGAATAAGATCCTAACGATGAATGATACTATTAAGAGGAAGAGGAAGAAGAAGAAGAAGACTATGATTATGTCAAAGAGGATGATGATGATGATACCGTTGACCGTGTTGATGAAGATAATGATAAATAAATAAAAAAACAGAAATGAATATGATGGTCATGATGGTGACGTAGAGGATAACAAACGAAGCAGAAGATGATGGTGATGACTAAAATGAAGGGGGTGATGAAGATAATGATAATGACGAAACTAACGAAGATTGTCAAAGCTGTTATTGCCTTTTTATGTCGTTGCCGTTCTTCATGGATATCCAATAGGCATTCTGTATAGCAGATGGTATTTTCTTTGGTGCTCTGACACTCAATTTAATGACAGTTGATAGTAAGCTGCGAACTAAGCCAACAGACTTGAAAAAGCTGGACCCACCTGCATCTCTAATATTTTTTTGCATTTTCTACAAACAAGAATATGATCTACACATGTTTTATCTGCATTTGTTTTGCCGTTTTGGAATAATGTATTTGTTGGTAGCATGTTGTTTTCCAGGAGAACATCCAGGAGTCAATGTCATTTTCTATGGGTACTGTGGTAGGATCATATGTTTTTACAAGCTTTGCATTGAAATTTCAGCGTATAACTAAAACATTATGTTTGTGCATATTGTCCAGTTGGGTATGGAGATCGCTGTAGAATTGATATATGTCATGTTTTTGCATAACATCGGTAAGACTGAAGCAGCTGATAATGTTGAATCGTGGATTGCCGGCAAATGAGGCGATACTGATTAAAGGAAATATCTTCTTTAATCATTATTGTCTCATTTACTGGCAATCCACGAGTCAACATTATCAGCTGCTTCAGCATTACCGATGTTAGCGGATATATTATTACTTAATTTCATCTTTGTGTTTTCATCGGTGCTCTTGTATATCAGATAATAATGAATGTCATACTTCGTAGCATGGTATTGTAGCTCGTGTTGTGCTACGGCTGATCGTAACATTCTTGTGCTCAGTGTGCAAATGATTGTTGCCTTTTTTGCCTTGAGAATGATAGTAGTCGCTTCAGGGTTGTCACCAGTAAGATCATTTTCCTGAGACGTAGATGAGGTTAGACCATAATTGTTGGCAAATGTCACCTGTGTGCCATTTCACCTAATACTGCAAAATGGGTACATCAGTATATTACAAAATGTTGTTCGAAATTGAGTCGTTATTATAAACAATAGGCCTGGGTTATGAAAAAAGTGTTATTTTTAAGCAATGGGCCTTTTGTTACACAATTGGGCGTAAAAGAGTCAATCATAAGGAAATCGCATTTGTACCAACAACATAAACGATGACAACATTGTTAGAACGACGGTTGCAGCAAAGACACCTATGTGATAAAGTTGCGTGGAATCTTCGCAGTAGCACCAACATGAAAGTGGCACCTAGGAAGCAACAGCTACAACAACAACACAGGAGAAGTGACAACATTACGTGTTACCATTGCTGCAAAAACAACTCTGACGCATCCTTACTTAATATGATATGTTATGTTAAATGTCTAAGTGGTTAGTATTGTTTTTCGGTAAAACACTATTCGTGTTTCCTTTAATTCAAGCAAGTTATGTCTGACTAAATGACATTGGCTGTGATAGTATTTCGTAATACGGCAACTTATAATATATTTTGACAGGTTTTATCTCGCTAATAACACCTTTGAGATAATCTAGCTAATTTGCGTTTCCCATACTAATCATGCATCCAACATGTGTAATGTTTGATGGATAACAAAAGAAAGACGACTACGTTAGCTTTGTACTAGTTACGAGCAGAAATTGGAGACGAATCGTGTAACTGGTATTACTGCGGGAGACGGCACAAACCATTAAATCAGTTTGAAAGTGTGAATTGCGGAGGTTTTTTACTGACTGCCTAACAGGCGTGGCGTAGGACTTTGTAGTGGAAACTACTTGAAAAGTAATTTTATTGTCAAGTTGTTTTGCTTGCACAATGTGCGTGCGTCATACATGTAACATGAGAGCGTATGTCAGTCAGCATACATCCTTGTACATATAAATGTAAATGGGTAGTTATTTGGCGTAGTGTATAGCTAGATGATCGAGTCAAAGCAGAACAAACGTGGGTTATACGGAACGCCAATGAGACAGTTTGTTTATAGGGGAAATGAAGCACAGCTGTTTAAGCCATATAGTTCAATATGCACAATATAAGTGGTAACAGAAACTTACTAATTTATTACTCAAATTGAAAAACAGATTCTTTTCGATGTCTAAATCGATAAACTAGAGCACTGCGTATTGCGTCCTTTTTTCGATGAAAGTTCCAAGTGAGTGATTTGATTCGCGTCTAAGGGAGATTTTCTACTGCTTTAGATTTATTTCATAAATAGATAATTCTGGGTATCAAATCAAAAAGTTAAGTTCTTAAATAGTGCAATATCCAGTCCTCAGGTATATGCAAATTAGTTTCTTAGCACTTATAGTATATACAATAGCCATTCAGTGCATTCAATTTTCTAATTTTATATTGTTGTAAGTATATTGTTATGTTGTTGTATGCTCGGAGCTACTCTGCGTCGCTTACTGAATTACTTTCTGCAGCGGTGCTTGCCAGTTCGCAGCACAAACCATTGGCCGCTGGATAGTAATGGCGTCGCCGAATGCCGATAATGACCAATTTAGAAAAAAAACATGATAATGATGATGTCCTCAGGTATATGAAAATTAGTTTCTTAGCACTTATAGTATATCCAATAGCCATTCAGTGCATTCCATTTTCAATTTTTTTATTGTTGTATGTATATTTTATGTTGCATGCTCGGAGCTACGCTGCGTCCCTTATTGAATTACTGTGTGCAGCGGTGTTTGACATTTCACACCACAAACCACTGGCCGCTGGATTGTAATGGCGTCGCCTAATGCCGTAAATGACCAATTATGGCTCGATGCGATTTAGCGAAGGCTGGAAGTGACACAAAGTTAACCACCACCACGTCGCCGTGTATGTATCGCACTGTCGTTTTGGAACTACGCTATGCTGATGAATTGGTGCTACCACGCCATCATTCCACCGCGTTGCGACATCGTGCCATCATAATGCATCGTCATCTCGCTGCAGATGTTTTTTCTAGAATTTGCATTACTTATGTATTGAAATGGTGCATATTTTGTTGCGATAAATTACAATGTATATGTTGTGTATCTACGTCTTATGACATATTAGTATCAAAACATTGATTAAATCAAGGCATAGTGTTTATGACTGTGCAGGGTTTATGCCAGAATAGCAACAACAAGTCACTACAGGGTCAAGAGGCCACCTAAGGGGCATTCACCAACAACAAGTCACAGCAGGGTCAGAAGGCCGTATTACAGCATTCCTCTCCGCAGGGGGTGGCTAACCAATCACAACATGGGCACCCTCTGAAACTTTCTCTACCTCCTCTATGCAGGGGGTATCTGCCCAATCATAACATATTCCCTGGGGCATGGGAAGTAAAGCTACCCAATCATCTACATTTGCCCAGGGTTATAGGAAGAACAACTTCCACGCTCGATGCCATCTTTGTCTCTAGCACGAACAAAGTAGCACGTCAGTTTGACAATTTTCTTCTACTCTACACAACTACAGCGCTACAATGCCCCGTGGTCGACCTAAACGGCAGACCACTGGACGACGATACACGCCAGTAGCTCGTCGTAGTAGAGAATCAGCTGCTGAGCCTGATGCCGTTCCACACAGTCACAGGGCAGGGAGTGTGGCTGTATTCGACAATGTAAGCGACAACGTCAACGTCGAATTACCTGACCAAGAAGCAAGTTCTGCCTCGACACATCCTCGCTGGGGCGTTGAAAGCCCTGCTAACTGGTGCGGCTTCATTGCGTCATCACATCGAGGAACGGGGAATGAGACTTCCGGCAGGTATCAAAAAATCCCAACTTTTGCGGATTTATGTAGATAACTTTCATAACAACGACGAATGCAGCCGCGACATGCCTGACGCCACCGCTGCCCGTGTGATGCCGCCACCAACTTCAGTGTCAACTCGACCATCCGCTCCTCCAACCACTACTCGCTGCCGTTGGAATGTTGTAGCAGATTTAAATAGAGTCGCGACTAGAGCTCGTCAACGACATCCAGCGTCTACTGTGTCTGTCTCGGACGTGGGTCAGACTAGGACACAGGTGAGGCCACCATATGGCTACGGAACACCAGCGGAACGCGACACATACGAGCATTCCCCCGAGCTTAACCCCGAGATGGAGCCACTCGTCGACGTTGTACGCGCGCTTCAAACGTACATGTCCGCAATTACGACAAAGCTGAACGACTTCATGGAAGGACGACCACTCGGCACCGGACAGAGAACCGCCCCATCGACGACCTGCACTGCGACCGGACCACTGCTGCCAACTCGGATGGAATCTCACATCGACCCGCCTGTTGTTCCCGTTGGCATTGCGACGAACTCATCCGCCTATTCTCTGACGACAGCAATGGAGGCTATCGAGCGTGCTACGGGAACGTCGTTACATTCGACTGCCGCCTACTGCAATGACCAGCGATGGCCACGATGTACGACGGCGGGAATTCCGTCGGAGAATCTGCCCGCAGTGGAGACTGTGTCACCTGCGGTTCGTGCTGCGATCGTCCTCGGTAAAGACATAAATTTAGCTTCTTTGTTAATTACACACTCTGACCTCGGCGAGTATAGCCGCTACGGCGGTGTGGACGGCCTTGACCATCTTTTGTGCCCCTTGTCATCTGATCCTCGTCTTAATCGAAATTGAAACTTCCCTGAATTCATTTGTGCATTCAACAAATTCCGTAACATCATGTGTGAGGTGTGGAACCGGCGCCAGGAGCTAGATGCATATGAGGCCATCATAGTGGGTATTGCATCGCGGATTGATGGCACCGCATTCTATGAATACCACCGATCTTTTTCTGCCCGAGCAGCCGCTCTCATTCAACAGCAGAATCTTAAAATAGACTGGGGGGTCCGGGATAACGGTTTGTTCTGCTCGCTGTTTGTTGGCCAGAAGGCAAATGTATGTTCCCTCTGTGGCAGCGTAGCACATGTGAGCAATTTCTGTCCCTCTTGGCTAATCCCAAATCTTCCAACCAACAACTCCCCAGAACAATCAACTCAGGCAGGCAATCAGACATACAAGGCAGGCCCAGGGTTAGCATAGGACATCGAGTAATATGCAACAATTTCAACTCGGAGCGCGGCTGCTCGAGGCCGAATTGTAGATTCCTGCACTCCTGTCTGATTTGCAAAGCACCACATGCTAGTATATCCTGCACAGCTAGACCCGACTTTAGAAGCAGGTCAGAGGGACAGCGGGCCAAAACACCAAATCACAACCCGCCAAGTCCCACTCAGTGACTAGGGGTGACAGACACTATTGGACGCTCTATGACACATATACATGTAGCAGCAACTAACACACTTGGCGGACAGACTGTGACAGCAACTCCCATCGACATTGACAGACTGGAGAAAGAGCTACTTGGACACCCAAATAGACCCTTTGTGACAAATTTGATTACAGGTTTAAGGGAGGGATTCTATACACGAATAGGTAATCCGCCAGTGGCCAGTTTAGAATGCCCAAATAACCTATCGGCAAAAGCTCAGCCCGAAATAGTCAGCCAATTAATCAATACAGAAGTGAAGAAAGGATTTTTGGTTGGCCCATTCCAAACGCCCCCCTTCCCCCTATACAGAGTGAGTCCCCTGGATTTAGCCGAGGGAACCTATTCTGGGAAGATGCGTGTCGAACATACTAGTTTAAATCAGTTGATTAACAAGGAAGATTACTCTTTGTCCTATATCAAATTAGATGATGCTATACAGGGGATCCGTGATAGGGGTCAAGTATCCTGGTTATGTAAGACGGACATAGTGGATGCATTTAAGCAGATTCAAATCCATCCATCACTGTGGCATTTATATGGAGTTAAGTGAAACGGAGAATATTTTTCTATACTAGGCTAATCTTTGGAAGCAGTTCAAGTCCTAAAATTGTTGACTGGCTATCGCAAGCGATATGTTGGATAGCACACAATAATTATGGAATTGATTGTATTCTGCATCTGTTAGATGATTTTCTGACAATCGATTTGCCTACTGCTACAGCGGATAGAACAATGGCCGTGCTTAGTTTGATTTTTAATAGGCTACGTATCCCAATAGCCCCACATAAGACGGTCGGACCGACGGTAGAGTTGCAGTATTTAGGAATAATTTTAAATAATAGCACAATGCAAGCAAAACTTCCTAAATACAAAATTACCAGGATTATCATTATACTGGACAGGTTCGAAAGTAAACACAGCATTTCAAAGAGGGAGATGTTGCGTTTACTGGGTCATCTCCAATTCGCGTCACGAGTTGTACACCCTGGTAGAACTTTCATAGGCTATCTCCTATCTTTGGCAGCCTCTGTGAAGGAATTGCATCACCATGTCAGACTCAACAAAGAATGTCGGTTAGATATGGCTATGTGGCGTAGATTTCTTGCAGAATGGAATGGGGTGGCCCTATTTCTTGATAGAGAGGTGACGAATGCAGCTGACTTTACGTTATATACCGATGCAGCTGCCACAGTCGGTTATGGTGGCTTCTTTCGCAACAGATGGTTTCAGGGTAGATGGCCTCCGGAATTAATGCTTATAGATAATGAACAGCTGTCCATGGCATTTTTGGAGCTGTACCCGATTGTTGTTTCCGCTATGCTATGGGGATCCGAGTGGAATGGCAAACAGATTCTCTTTTATTGTGACAATGAAGCTACCGTCCACATTATTAACAAAGGTAGGTCGAAAATTCAATTATGAGATTAATGAGACGTCTGACATGGTGTGCAGCATCAGGAAATGTTATCATTAATGCAAAACACATCCCTGGTGTTCATAATGATATTGCCGATGCATTGTCTCGGTTCCAGATCAGCAGATTCCGACAGCTAGCACCTGGGGCAGCACTCAATCCTTGCCAGTGTCCAACGCCTTCAGACGTAATGTGGTACTAGATAATGTAGTCGGTGAGTTATGGGACTTGTCATTGAATGAGTCTACTAGAGATGTATATGAAGCAGGCTTTAGAGCATTTAGAAGATTTTTTCAGATATGTATCTGGGTGGGATTATGGCTATGAGCAATACATATCCACTTATATCAGAAGAAATACTTATCTACTTTGTAGCACACTGCTTTAGTTCCTTACATATAAAGTGTTCTACCAGTAAGACTTATCTGGCAGGTATTAGGTTTGCTTATATCGAAGCACGTTTTCAGAATCCATGCTGTTTCCAAAATGGCCAGCCTTTCCAACGTCTGAAAACTATCCTAAAAGCAGTTAAGTCGCAGGACAATGTAGTTAAACCCAGGTTGCCTATTACAGCAAACGTTCTAAACAAACTATGTAATGCTCTAAGATCAGGCGTTTTTGGCCCGTATGAAGACTTAGTCCTGGAGATTGCATTATGTCTGGCTTTTTTGGGGGGTTTTAAGATGCGGAGAATTTACAAGTCAGTCTAACACGTTTGACCCTGCAGCAGATTTGACTGTAGGAGACATCCAGATGCATGTGCAGGACAGATTTTTCACACTTCTTTTTAAAAGATCAAAGACCGATCCATTTCGTAAAGGGGTAACACTCAAATATTTCGCAACAGATAAGAATATTTGTGCTTTTAAAGTTATGCAGTCCATGTTGGATACAAGGAGTGAAATGCTAGCACAGTCACATGACCCCTTGTTTACCACTTTGGCAGGGGATCCATTGACACGCTCTTTCGTAATTGGTAAATGAAAGATGTTTCTGTCCAGTCTTGGATGCAATCCTACTTTGTACAGTGGTCACTCATTCAGGATAGGAGCTGCCACTACAGCAGCAGATTCACACATTCCAGATCACATGATAAGAACCATGGGGAGATGGAATTCAGATTGTTATTGCAGTTACATTCAGACATCTCGCAAATCATTACGAGAAGCCCAACAAGCCATGTCCAGTAACCTGTGACATATGTTGCTCACCACGGTAGTTGCCTACAACTTGTGGGACAGGGACCGACTGTCTGCGTCACTGTTGGTCTCCGGTACCAGATCCACTTTATGATTAAGACTCAGACGAACAGGAGCTAACTGTCCACGTTTTTCGTAGTTGTCTCTGGTTTTACGTGGTTGTTTTAATCCGCTCCTTCGTCTTGTTCAAGCTCTTCGGCCGACACAACCATGTTGCGACTAGTTGTCATTGCTTTCATCGTTGGCTACACGATACTCTAGTGCTGTCAGTTAGCATACGTCCGTCGTAATACTGTGTAGGTTCTCGTGGGTGTTGGTCATTATGACTGTTCTCCTAGATATATTCGTACATGTTTCACAGCTGAAACATCTTACATTAATACTATACTTATCTTTGGTACCTTTGTTATGTTTATAGTAATTAATCATAGGTGTATCAAATATGTTATATATTTGTGAGAAGACGTCATTGGTGAATATTTGATTCCGGGAAGATTAGGGTTGTACACAAACTAATCAATGTATGCATACTATGTTGCTTAAGTGAATATTTTTACATTAATGTCACCGATGTGTTTGCAGTAACAACAATTTGGCCTACATCTAAATGTGAGTCGAGTCAGATCGACATGATGTCGGTTGATAGAGTAGCTGTTCTCGTTTTTCAACCACCAGCCGGGCCAACGTACGTTGGTGTCAGGCACTGATAAGTGTTGATTCACTGCTGCTAGCACTTCGTGTACCCGGTTTGATCTAAGAGGTAGTTAAACTATCGAGTAACTTTCACTTGCATACTATATATGACTGGTGTTGAAGTTATACAAGACGACGTCTTGCTTTGAAACTCACGTGTGTAACACGCTGACTCTTCTCGCCAATATGTTCATCCCGCAGTTGTCTGGGGTTAACAATATTCTCACATATATCACTTATTTTATTAATATCGTTGTGGACAACAACGTCTTGAGATATTGTTTTAATGATTTTTTATTATTATTGGTAGTTGGCAGTAACAGAAAGAGGAACTAGTATGTTGCATTTGGATAATTTAAATGTCGACGTTGTATTTGAACGTATTGCATATTTAGTATGAAGAGGAAGAGCGCTACAGTAGATGACGACATTAACTGTTATGTTTAATTGTGGTGTCTAAGCTGGTGATATATGGAAAATATTGTTCTAGTTGCAGATTTCCACTAAACGCTCCAAAGTAAGTGTCAATTCTTGCTACCTAAGCTGGTATTGTTTTGGTTTCGTTTGAAATGTTGCTTGTCATTATTTTTGTGTATGACTTGTATCAAACGTAATTGTATTCGATATTTCCTATTTTATTTCGTGGTAGTGTTACTCGGTATTTCTTATATTATTCTATGGTCGTGTCGTGCCTGCTAGATCACGGATCTGAAGACATCCAAGTGCTACCAAGTGGAATGGTAATTGTCCAACCAGTAATAAATGGTGACCGCTTGTATTAGTTGTTATTGCAATTAATTACGTTACATATATGTATATATATATGTGTGTGTGTGTGTGTGTGTTTGTGTATGTGTGCGTGTGTGCGTGTGTGCGTGTGTGTACATGTGTATTTAAACTGTTTTATCATGACGCGCACACGCACGCACTCATATTCATATTGATATGCACACACGTAAACAAATACACATGCACGTGCGCGCGGAAACAAGGACACACGCACACCTGCACACACTCACATACGCAAATGCGCCTACACGCTGTCGAGCAGACACGCAAACACGCACACACGCACACACGCACACACGCACACACGCACACACGCACACACGCACACACGAATATGCACACAATGGTTTTGTACAGTTTTCAATTAAACAACTATATCTGCGAATTTGAAATTGGCAAATACTGTTGCAATATTTTGTTGCATGCAATCATCCATTACCTCGGTCTGTGGCTACCAGATATTTCCATAGTTGACAATACAATGACATGTGACGTTAACATCCCGCATGTCTCATTTCAAAAGCGATTTGTTAGCCAGTAGTCGTAAGCCAGGCTATTAGCCACAACTGGATGCAACAACATAATGCAGTAGTATTGCTATTTAAAAAGGCATAATAGTGTAATTATAACAATCGACCAGAATATACACTTATGTATAAATGTATATATATATATATATATTATATATATAATTGTCCGTGTTGTTGGTAGGGCTTAGATGCATACATTCGAGGCAATATATTCCTGTTTGACTTCAAAAAGCCCAGAGGCGGGGCCCACGCATTCGACATTGTAGGAGACCTCGACAGAGTCACGTTCTCCCCTCACGGTCTCACCCTTTGGGAAAACACCAATCGCAGTAAGGTCTCTTTCAGGATGATGTTTTTAACAATTATTAAATTTTATTGTCGAAAACCGCTATTGATATCGCCTTGTTTCAAAAGAACGTAGTATGTTCCTATTTGTTCATGTATTAATTAATATAATGTTCTTAAGACTATGCCTACTACGTTGAAGGTGTACTGCCAGCCAAATTGTGTTTAGTAAGCCTGTAACAACGGTTGTACATAGTGCCACATCAAAAAATACTGCTTAAATGAAAGGCCTATGATATAGGAAATGGGATGATTTACTGGATAAAAAAATGGCTGATTTATAGAAGACAACGGGTAGTAGTTGATGGGAGGCTTCAAACTAGAAATCAGTTTTGAGTGGGTTACCACAGGGATCAGTACTGGGACCTATGTTATTCTTAATATATATCAACAATTTGGGCGATTATATAACAAGAAAGGTGTTGAAATTTGCGGATGATACAAACGTATATAGAATGTTTAAAAGTGATTGAGACAGACAGCATTTGTAAGATGATCTTGACAGGTTGATCAAATGGTCTGAAAAGTGGCAAATGTTGTTCAATTATGGGAAATGTAAATGCTTCCATACAGGACATGGGAACGAAGATGAACAGTATACAATGGGGGTACTGTAATACGTACTATTTTAAAAGAAAAGGACATGTTTACCATTAGTGCTGATATGAAAGTTTCAGAGCTGTGTGGAATTGCAGCTTCAAAGGAAATAAAATCCTTGGATTAATTAGGCGACATATAGTGCATAAGGAAAATGAACTAATGACACGCTGCAAAAAAAACAATAGTTAGGCCTCATTTAGAATATTGTATATATGCGTGGAGGCCGTGTCGCAAGAAGGACATAGATACGCCAGAAATAGTACAGAGGAGAGCGACTAAAATGATACCAAAATGTGGGATCTTATTTATGAAATACGCCTAAGAGAATGTGGTTTAACAACACTAGAAACCAGGAGATTTAGAGGAGATCAGGTAAAAGTGTTTAAAATATTTAATGGTTATGAAAATGTTGATAGAAATATTGTTCTCAGTTAAGAAAGATAGAAGGACTAGAGGACATGAATTTATATTAGTAAAGGAGCAGTGTAGATTATATATCAGAAGGTTCTAATTTTCACAAAGGACTGTAAATGATTGGAACAGATTATCTGCTGATTGTGTGGGTGCCAGTAGCGTGAATGTGTTTAAAAATTAAATCGACACATACCTCAGAAGGGCGGGATACATGTAGATAAAAGGGTTGGACTCTCCATTAGCCCAAGGGCTTCATTGTCCACCTGCCATTTAGAGTTAATTCTACGGGTGGCAAACTTTTTCTATCTTGTGAAATTTGGAATTAAGCGAAACATGACAGCGCTCACACCACTTGCGGCTGCGATGCGGAGAAGAAGACAGAAGTTAGCTTTGCTCGTCTTGACTATGCTACGGTGGAAAAGTTCTAAATGTTTAGAATGTGGCTACATTGAGAAATGTGTTTTGTTTGTTGCTAGAACGACATAAAACATCCAGGCGCATGATTATTAATTTCACCAGTATAATAATAATAATTATTAAAATCATACCAAGCATATTCAGTTCTGCCGATATTTCCTGCCACGCTCTGTTTTTGATAACTCTGTTTCAGTAATCAGCAGAAAAAACGTCATGCAAACATCTGTATGACTCCCAGTTCATGACTAGGAGGTCTTCTTTTTCAATCGTCCACTCGCCCTCGGACGTTGTTTCAGTTGGCATCACACTGGAGGCCTCTATATTTACCAATGACGTTTGTGCGCGTCACTACAGTCATGCTTCCTACTGGTCGCTTTTCTCGCGAGCCTCGATAATGTGTTGGGGTGCGCAACACACTAGCCGACAAGGCCCGTCAGGACGTCCTGAGATCTAGCACTGTCAGATGCTATTTTACAAGTTCCGATCTTGTCGATTGCGCAGTACACTAGTCGACAAGTCAAGATTATTTGTCGGACGTCGAAAAATCGGCTTGTTTGCTGCGGGCTTAACCCGCTGACGGTGACTTCCCACAAGCTTGAATTGCGCAACATGTGTAATGAGTCTGTACCACACGTTTGATAAAGATTGTCGCTGGTGTGCGTCAGTTTGCGGTTAGCGTATAGACTGAATCACCAAAACGGGGGCGTCTGTACAGGCTTCTCTCGTTCAAGTGAAACTGGTGACATTTCATGATCACCCCCCGTGGACCCACTAAACAAACAGGGGATTCGAGTTTTGTCATTATTCTGCGACATGCATTGCTATTATTTTTTTCTATTACAGACCGACGGGTTATTTTGGACGTAAAATGGCGGCTGATCTAACAAATGACTTTTATGTTCGATTTGCGAACGCATAAATATTCATGGCAATTTGAATACTGCGTACAGATGTGTATGTATGTGCAACCAATCATTTTTTGATGGCAAAATGTAGTTTAACAGGAGGAACACAACACAAAACCCAGTTTGTATCTCCGTGATTGCATTCTTGTCGAACGTGTCAGTTCGATTGCTCAGTGAAACGCCGGTTATATCGTCAGAAGCACCAAATACAACCTACTACGATTTGGGTAAATGGGTGTAACCCTTTACCCGCGGACATTCGGTATGTCGTCGTTACACACCCACACTAGATGACAGCACATATATAAAATATAGGACTAGAGAAAAGCTAGTGACCTGCCAGCAAATAACCCATAAGGTTTGTGTTGCTATTACAGGTCCCCTAGGTGACAATGACAATGACAATGAGTTTTTTTCCATACGACCCCTTGCGGGGTATGAGAGAATTGTTCTCTCTACAGTACATTTTAACAGAACGTATTGTAATCTTAAGAACATCTAGACTTATATTGTATAACTCATATTTATTGTATGTCAAACATAAACAACACACAGTGCATAAAATGTTCAGTGACCTTAGTGCGTTAGGTATTTTCAATAATGTTATAGTCAGCAGTGTAAACCAAATAATATAAAATAGTGTAGAATAAAATAAACCAAGTATGATAGTATTTTTACATGCATTGCAAAATTAAAACTCAATTACATATAATTATATGACTTGTAAAATAACTATAAGCAACAATGTTTCGTTTATGCAATTCACAGTTTTGACAAGAAATGTGTTAGTTAGTCAAACTTTGACATGATTATATTAATAAATCTGGAAAGATCTGTCAACTGTTTTACATTATGTACATTAAACACCTGGTTCATTTTCAAAGTATTAGGCCTGATTCTAAAGTATTTCTTTATATATTTTGATATTTCTTCTACTAGTGATGGACATACAAGTACATAATGATATTCATCACCTTGATCTCCATTGTTGCATAAGTTACACACACAGCCTCTGAGCATTTTC
Source organism: Escarpia spicata (assembly GCA_963995525.1). Lineage (NCBI taxonomy): Eukaryota > Metazoa > Annelida > Polychaeta > Sabellida > Siboglinidae > Escarpia > Escarpia spicata. The sequence goes on from OZ023212.1 coordinate 33,920,590, forward strand.
AGAGAGATAACGACCAACAGAATTAGGTAAGATGTGATTTCCACAACGAAATTAACATAAAATGATTCTGTCAGTTGGGTTCATGTAGATAAATACTTCTCGAGCCCTACTTCATTTTAAAATATTCTGGAATTTGAACACTGCCTATTTACATGAATTTCATTGTGTTTGTCTGTTGATGTCTTTCATTTTAAGTTCTAGGGTATGCTTCAACCATTTTATATTTACATTTCCACGAATATGCCACACGTTTGATAGTCCACGTCCATCAATAATAATAATAATAATTCCGTTTTTTAATATAGCGCTTTTTAAGTAAGTAAATACTAATCAAAGCGCTTCACATATTAAAATGACGCGTTGACTAAATGATAAAATATAAATTAATTAAATAAATAAGCTAAGATAACAAAAATACATAAATAAAAATAAATAAATTAGGGTGTACAAATACAATTTCAAACAATGAAATTAAAAACCAATCAATACTATAAAATAGAAACCAGTGTCATTTAGATGTGGCACCAGTGCTTGCATCAATGATTGTAGTGCAGGCGAAATAGATGGGTTTTAAGTTGTTTCCGGAAAGCCGGTAGGGTTCCAACCGATCGCACACACTTTGGCAAGCTATTCCACAGCCTGTCACTGCAAAGCTGCCCCGTCCAATAGTTCTCTTAGACACCGTCACCGCGAGAAGCGTTGCGTCACTCGCCGATCGCAATGCACGTGTGGACGCGTTGCGAGCTATCGCACAGTTGAGGTAGTTCGGGGCTAAGCCATGCAGGATCTTCAATATGTAAGTACATATCTTGAAAGTAATTCTCATTCTGATCGGCAGCCAATGCAGTGATTGCAGAATTGGTGTGATGTGATCTCGCCGTCTGACGCGGTTGATGAGGCGAGCGGCTGAGTTCTGTGCTCGTTGAAGTCGGTTGGTCTGTCCATTGCTTAATCCACCGAGTGGAGTATTGCAGTAGTCGAGGCGACTTAGCACAAGACAGCGTACTGCAGCATGGCACGCGTCTCGCGTCAGCAGGTGACGAATTCTGCCGATCAGGCGTAGATGGTAGTAGGCCGAAGAACAGTAGCTGGAGACGATGCGGTCTAACTGCATGTGTCGATCGAAGTAGCAGCCTAGATGTATCGCTGCATCTGTTGATTGCAAGGTAAGTCCAGGTAGTTCCAAGCTGGGGCTGCCGTAAACACGTAGATTGTGCGGTGACTGCAGCACGATAAACTCAGTTTTGTCATTGTTGAGTTTAAGTTGATGCATCAGCATCCAGGCTCTAATCTTGGCGATGCACTGGATGAGCAGCTGTTTAGCGTTTTCCAGTTCGTCAGACACCATAGGGTTATAGCTGACATATAGCTGGATGTCATCAGCGAATCGGTGGTAAAGCACATGATGTTTCTTGCAGATGTCAACAATGGGTGTCGTATATGCGTTGAACATCACTGGTCCAAGTACTGAACCCTGAGGTACACCGTGGTAGATGGGGATTGCGTTCGAAGAAGACGAACCAATCGTGACACACTGAGATCTGCCGGTCAAGTATGATCTAAACCAGTCAAGTGCCATACCGCCGATGTTGAATCGTGAAACCAGAGTGTTCAACAATTCGTCAATGTTAATCGTGTCGAATGCTGCCCTCGAGTCAAGAAGAACCAGCATGACACAACGTCCCGAGTCAAGGTTGTGCACGATGTCGTGTTGTACTTTCATCACAGCTGTTTCTGTAGAATGTTGTTGTCTATAAGCCGATTGCATTCCATCATGCAGCTTATTCGTTGCCATGTGCAGATTCAGGCGTTTGAGTACGACTTGCTCGATCAACTTTCCTATGAAAGCGAGGTTGGAGATGGGACGATAGTTCTCCAGTTCGTTCTGGTTAAGTGAGGCTTTCTTCAGTAACGGTGTCACTAGGGCAGTTTTCAGTTCACTAGGAAACACTTCTGTGTTTAGTGACGCATTTACAATGTTGACGAGTGTGGGTAGCGTAACGGTTAAAGTAGTTTTAAGTAGCCATGTAGGTAGCACATCAAGTGGACAGCATTTCGTTGGTCTGGACATGATGATCGTTTACAGCTCTTCGGCGTCAGTTGAACAGAAATTGTTTAGACCTTGCAATACAGGTGGAGCAGCAGGCAGGAGTGGCATCACGATAGATTCTGTTGTCACTTTCGCACGCGTAACATCGACGACTTTTTTAATCTTGTCTTCAAAGAACTCGGCAAAGGCATGACACATTGATTCATCGTTCTCGCGATCAGGTAATTTCCGGTCACTGCATTTGGTTAGTGAATGTAACACTTGTTGATAACAATGATACTCTTGATTTTAGAATCCATTTTGATTAATAATTACCTGTGACGCGGAGGTTTTTCATCAGTCTAAACATAATACTAAATAGCTTGCTTTGTTTGCCTTCAATTGAGTGTACCAACATTTTTTTATTCTCTTTTCTATAATCGTTGTCACACTTTGTCTGCCAACTTCTCCATATACCATACAATTTGTTGTGTTCCGGTTAAGTTTTAGTAGACTTTTGAAGAATTTTCTGTGGAATCTCTCAATCTGCTCTACATTCTGAAAACCCCGTATTTCACTACCATATAGCAGGACTGATATTACAAACTGTTCAAACAGTTCACTTTGTATGTCTATCATTAAATCTAGCTTCCTTGCTTTAGGTGTGAGGTTGAACATTGCACGCCTCGCTTGGTTAACTTGTTTTTACGGCTTTGTTAAACGGTCCATTAAAGTTTAAACTGTTTCCCAAATATATGTAGCTATCAATTATTTCTAGTTTAATTTGTCCAAACCATAAATCTGAGTGTGATCTGACCTTTCCACGAGAGAAGATGATAACCTTTGTTTTACTAGTATTAACAAATAATAATAATAAATCACTTCTAACGCGCCTATATCCCCAGACAGTCCGAGCTCAGTGGCGCACCAAAACCAAAGGATTAAGATTGTTCTCGTTCTCGTGTGCAAGGTGAATGTCGTCAACACATGGATGGATGTGCTAGGAAGCTAGGGAGGATAGGCGATATTGAAAATATAGGTTTTCAGGTGACGACGAAATGTAACAATATTTTGTGCTGATTTAACATTAAATGGATGCGAATTCCATACAGTTGGCGTTGCAACTGAAAAAAGCTCGAGTTCCAGCCTTTGTCTTAACTCTAGGAACAGATAGCAACTTCGAACTAGACAACCAAAGTTGTCTGGCTTGTCTGACTGGTGTGAGCATTGATTGTAAATAACTAGGTTGTTTGGATGAAAGGGCTTGGTAGGTGATTGTACAGATCTTAAACATAATGCGATATCGCACAAGGAGCCAATGCAGTAATTTTAGAAGTACGTGGCACTGAGCGAGATAATCGAGGAGATTGTGTCACTACCCTTGCTAAACAATTTTGGACACGTTGTAGTTTTGCAATATCCTTGATAGCAATATTATGATAATTGCAATAATCTAATCTGCTGCTAACAAGAGTTGTTGCGAGTCTTAGCGACAGAAAGCGACATATGTCGGCGAATGCGGCGAAAATCACGGATATGATAAAAACAGCAACAGCACGTTTGGGATATGTGTTGTCTGACATTGAAGTCGCAATTAAAGATTCCGTACTGGTGCTGCTGGTGTGATATTTTGACTCAGGATCGATGTTGGAAAAATGTCATTAAGTTTACCTCACTGCAATGGAGTGTGATGAGAAATTCAGTTTTTTCTGCATTTACCTTTAATTTGCTGTCGGTCATCCATAAGAAAACATCTTAGAGACAATCGTTGAGTCGTTTTAGGGAGTGACTTGTATCGGGCGTGGCCAAGGAAATGTAGATATGTGTGTCATCTTCATAAAGGTGATGATCCAAGTTATGACTTTGGGTTACAGAGCTGAGTGGCGTAGTGTAGAGAGTGAAAAGCAAAGGCCCGAGAACGGTGGGGAGTGCGTTTGAAAAGTAATTATCTATCTTTATAGATTGATGTATATTGGTTAGATATGAAGAAAACCAGGTCAGAGCTGTGCCAGAAATGCCATACCACATTGATAAACGATTGATACGAGTGTTGTGATCAATGGTATGAAAGGCTGCTGATAGATTAAGCAAGGTAAGTGCAGTTACTTTGCCTTTATCAATGTTTAATATAACATCATTGTGTACTTTAAGGAGAGCAGTCTCTGTAGAATGAAATTGTTTGTATGCTGATTGTAGCACACTGTATAAACAAGTTGAGCTGATATGACACCTTAGATGGCTTGCTACGACTCTCTGAAGTATCTTAGAAATAAAACTAAGGTTAGAAATTGGCCTGTAATTTTTGAAATCATCTTTTGGCAGAGAAGTCTTCTTGATAACAGGATATACATGTGTATGTTTAAAATCATCTGGAAATTTACCCGAACTCAGTGATACAGTTATGATATTTGTTATTGTACCAAGTAAACAGTCAAGACATGTTTTTAGTAGTATGGTTGGTAATGGATCCAGATCGCAAGACTTACTTGGGGAGGACATTATTATTTCCTCATTTCATCAACTGTGGCTGGCTCAAACAATACAAGTGGAGAATTTACTTGTGAGGAGTCCACATTTACAGTACTTAAAGTGTGACATGGAAAAGCAGAATGCATAAGACTGATTTTATCTTTGAAATGACTAGAACACGAGTCACACAGAGATTTGACTGACACATGACTAGGTAGAGATGGAGGCGGACGTCTGTGTAGAATATGATTTATGCAGTTCCATAGCTGACGTGGGTTATCAGAGTTACTCGAGACCATGTTTGTGTAATACTTTGATTTAGCTTTGGCCATTTGTCTGTAGCAGTAGTGACACTGTTTAGAATATCGTGATATGTCCAAAGGCGAGCGCGATTTGCGCCATACACGTTCAAGATAGCGCCGGCGCTTTTTAGATTGTAAAATTTCAGGAGCCATCCATGGAGCATGTGGATTTTGGGATACATATTTAGATCTCAGGGGTGCATGCTTATTAAGTAAATCTTTGAGTACTTGACAGTACTGTCGTCACAGGTCTGATAGATGTTATTTGGGGTTACTGATGAGGTCAGATTTAAGGATGTCCGTCATTAATGCAGCAATGTCAATCTTCTGGATCGGTCGGTAAAACACGTTGTGCTTGGACTCTACGGAAATTTTAGGAACTTTGAGATCAACAATGACAGTATGGTGGTCTGATGAACCATCTGAAGCAGAAGGTGTCTGAATATTGTTACAATCTGAACGGGTGATTAAGAGATCGAGCCAGTGGCCATGCATGTGTGTTGAGAAGGTAACGTGTTATTTCATGTCATAGGATGCCAGAATGTCATTAAATGTACTCGTTGATGATGAAGGTATGTCCACATGAAGATTAAAATCACCGAGTATATACAATTCTGAATAAATAGTTGCCAGATTTTCAAGTAGATACTGGAATTCTTCAAAGAAATGGGCAGGGTGTCCTGGAGGGCGGTAAATGCACACAAAATAACCAGATAAAGATGAATCGTCAATTTCGGCACAGATGGCCTCAAAGCTGGAGTAATCAGGGTTTGAATGCAAATTAACTTTGAACTGTTTTGAGATCAGGAATCTAACACCACCACCTCGCCCTGTTGAACGTGGGTGATGATGGAAGGTGAAACTGGAAGGAGAAATGTCAGCAATACATCCAGCTGTGTCATGTGGTCTGAGCCAGGTCTCAGTGACAGCAAGGATGTCTATTGTCTTGGAAGTTAATAAATCGGTAAGCGAGGCTGTTTTGTCTCGAATAGATCGAACGTTAGTGGTGGCCATTCGAATGTTGCGCCTGATAGCAGGTCCAATATTTAGACTTACATCTCCTGCTAGTAGTAAGATAATTGCCAATTTAAATGTTGGCTTAGAGCGGGGAATTGGCAGTAACTTTCTATTAAAGCAAATATTCAGACATGGCAAATTGTGTAGATATGGCAAGGAATCTTGTGTTCTCATGTACTGATAAACTGTTGAAATGACGCCCGACCGTTGGGGACTAAGTGGCTTACACAGCGTAAAATCATGACCTCTCGAAGCAGCAGAACAGGATAAAAAATAAAACTCTCAATAAACATGCTGGTGACATTGTCTTGGTGACAGGGTTGGCGATAATCAATGACAATATTACAGGTTGTATGATTGTCCGCGCTCAGCACGCCTGTGCAAAGTGACAAGATGTTTGGTGCCCGTGCAAAGAATAGTCAGAGATCTTCCCCCAGGGCGATACTGGGTATAAAAGAACGTCTTGTTGAAAATACCTGTTAGTATATAGTTTATAAGGGGACTGCCCCTGCCTTAGTATGTTGTGTACGTAAACCTGCTGGCGCGAAAATCAAATCGACCTGTATTATTGCCCAGATACTTTAAGTACAAGATTTAGCAGCGTTGACAATTTATAAAATGTTTGTTTATGCAAACAGGGTAATACGTTGACACTAATTCTACACTAGTGTCACAGACACAATTAAACGTTAGAATGCAAAAATGATTTTGAATCACGCAGTAACAAAATAAACAATACCACCTTACGCCACCTAGCGACCAACCCAGCCGTGTTTGGCAATAATCACAAGCTGCATTTAATGCAGTCTGTAAATCTGCAGGTGTTTCTGCCATAACAATAGTATCATCAGCATAAAGTAAAACATACATTTTCAAGAACATTTTTACATCATCATCACTAAGGTTGTTGTGAATTTCACCAGCCAGCATGTCAAGTCCCTTATATTTATGGTTTACAGAATGTTCAAAATCATTAAGGTAAATAGCAAATAACAAAGGAGATAGATTTTCTCCTTGACGCACCCCGACATCACATGAAAAAAGGCTGATAGGACCAGGCCCTGCTTTACACATGACTTAGCGTTTTCGTACATGTTGTATACAACCGTCAACACATTACATTAATACCACAAGAAATTAACTTATACGACAGTGAGGATCTGTCTACTAGATCAAGTGCTTTTTTATAATCAATGAAGGCACAGTCAAGCCTTTTTGTGACATATACAATTGAACCAATGAGTGTAAAATGAACATATGATCAAGGGTACGCTACCGATCCATCGTATTTAAACATGTCTTCTATTATCCGGCCATCCTAATCCATAACCACACAACGTAATAATCTCAGGCAATATCAATCGATCACTAATTAATTACAAACACGACATCCCTCCTTTTCATCGGGATTAGATAGGAAGAGCATGTATCTATGTCATTTTAGAGTAATATCTCAACTTCGCTGGATATGTTGTCCACATCAATGTTTGCCGGGTCAAAATAAACATGTTAGACAATTATGTGCAGTCACTGGTTGTGATCTATTTCACTGATGAATAATTAAACAACTCAAAGGTTCTAGAAGTACTAACACTTCAACGCTTAATTAGAACACATTTCAAACAATCTTAAAACATAATGCCGTTCTTAGTGTAAATGCACCGTTGTCACACATTCAAAGTTCGATGTTAGTTCACAGTGTGATCAGGTGACATAGTCTGCAAGTTTGATAGGCATCTGCCTCGTTCGACGTGATCTGGTCGCTGGTGATGGATGAACATCTCCAGGTATCGGCATCTTTCGAGGAGAACTTGGTATCTCCCCAGCTATGCCAGGCATATCCTGCACAGATGTGTGTGTTCCAGTTCCAGGTAGGGACACAGATGTCGGTCTTGGCATTTTGTCACCAGCTTCCATTCTCAGATTTACATCGTCATCACCGGATGCTGTCATATACCTCTTCACATGTGCGCTGTTCCTTGAATATCGAGCCCCTTCGGGTGACTCAGTAACCAGACTGTTTCCCGCTTTGTCAATTATCGTGTACGGGGTCGGGTCGAAAGTGGTGGAGAATTTGTTAGCTTTGTCTTGCTTGATTAACACTTCATCACCAATCTCCACGTTCGTGTATCTTGCCCCACGCCGCTCGTCAGCATGTAGTTTCGACAGGCCTTTCTGTTCCGCGTCTCTGTCGCGCACGTCCAAGTCGTCACGGCGCTCTAACGTGAAATCTGGCAGTTTTCCCCTGAACTTGCGGTTGTAGTTCATCTCAGCAGGGCTCTTGCCGGTGGTGCTGTGACCACGGTACCTGGCTACATACTTCCGCAGTTCTTTCTTCCAATCAAGTCCTGCGGCTTGAGCTATGCGTATGCGCTTCATGATAGATGCATTCTGCCTCTCAACTTCTCCGTTAGCCTGGGCCCACTTTGCGGTCACCCTCAGATGTTGGATCGCGTAGTGATCGCAATAGTTACCGAATTCGGCTGATCGAAACTGTGGTCCGTTATCGGATTTTATGGTCATGGGCCATCCCTGTCGACTGAATATATCATCAAGGCTGTCCAACACTTTCTCTGTAGTTGTGGAAGTCAGGATGCTGTACTCGTAGAACCGACTATAATAGTCCACCACGACCAGTATCGAGTGTCCAGAAGGTAGTGGTCCTAGTAGATCCACGGCTACATCTTGCCATGGTCCCACTGGTAGGTCCGTCGATCGGATAGGTTCTGGTGGGTCTGGTCGTGCCACTAGTTGGCACCCATGGCATGCTCTGCAGTACGTATCCACTGCCTTGTCTATGCCGGGCCACCAAACCTTGCATCTCAGTGCTTGTTTGGTGCCTACTACACCTAAGTGTCCTTCATGGGCCAGTGCTAGCGCTCGCGGTCGGAGTTTGTGCGGGATCACAATCCTGGATCCTCTTAGTACCAACTGGCCTATAACACAAAGTTCACCGGATATGGCTGCGTAGAGTTTATTCGGGCAATCGATCCATTTGCCCGTGTCAATGCATGTGCGGAGCTGTTGTAGCTCGGCGTCCTCGCCTGACGCTCGTTCCACCTCTCTGGTCGTCATCGCCTTGGGAGTTGCATTGATTGCGATGAATCTCACATGCTCCTCTGCTTCGTCGCTGATTCGGATTGTTGTCCATTGTCAACCTTCAGAAGTCTCGAGAGCGGATTTGCGATGTTCCTCTTGCCGGGTAGGTGTTTGACCTTGAACTCATATGGTTGTAAACGTAACACCCATCTCTCGATCCTAGCACAGGGTTTGGACTTTGGGGAGTAGATCGCTTCAAGAGGTTTGTGATCTGTCCATAACTCGAACTCTCGGCCGTAAATGTATGGGTGAAATTTCTCACAAGCCCAAACAAGTCCGAGTGCCTCCTTCTCTGTTTGTGAGTATCGGCGTTCAGTGTTCGACAGGCTGCGGCTAGCGTAGCTCACAACAACGGGACCGTTCGATTGCTCTTGGATCAGGACCGCCCCTAATCCCACTGGACTGGCATCTGCTATTACTTTTGTTGGTGCCTTCTTATCGAAGTGTGCCAGCTTCATCGCTTTCGCTAGTTCCTGCTTGAGCATATCGAATGCTTCTATCTGTTCCCTCCCAAACACAAATGGAACGTCTTTCCGAGTTAATCTTCTCAGTGGGTCACTGATTGTGGCGTACTGTGGGATGAATCTTGCACTGTAGTTTACTAATCCCAAGAAACTCCTCAGTTCATGTATGTTCTTGGGCTGCCTGGCATCGACCACAGCTTTCACGCGTTCATCTGTTGGACCTATGCCTTTGTCTGACACCAGGTACCCGAAGAATTCCAGTTCTGTCAGCCCAATCTTGCATTTTGCCCAGTTCAACGTCAAGTTCACCGCTTTTAGCCTTCCCAGCACCTGACGCAATCGCTCGTCGTGTGTCGCTCTGTCTGGCGCATGTATCACGATGTTGTCGGATATATTCGTGGCTCCTTCAATGCCTGCCAACGCATTTGATATCTCGTGCTGGAAGACTTCGCTCGCTGAATTCACACCAAATAGCAGTCTCTTATATCGATACAATCCTGAGTGCGTAGCGAATGTTGTTATGTCTCGAGATTCAGTGTCCAGCTCCAGTTGGTGATAACCCATTTTCAGGTCGAGTTCGGAGAACTCCTTGGATCCATTCAGACCTTGTAATACTTCGTCGACCGTGGGGATTGGATGACGTTCTCGGATTATGGCCTCATTTGCCCTACGCATGTCGATGCAGAGTCTTATATCACCGTCACGTTTTGGCGCAACTACCGTGGGGTTTACCCATGGCGTTGGCCCTACCACTGGTTCGATGATATCCAACTCAACTAATTGCTTCAGTTTTCCCTCTACTCGCTCGCGCAGCTGGAATGGGGTTCTGTGATTGCGCCACTGGTGGGACACTGGGATCAACATGAAGTTTTACTTGAGTGTTCTTTAGTTTTCCCAGGCCAGTGAAAACTTCTGGGAACTCCTGGCAGAATTGTTCTGCGTGACCAGACACTGCGGCTACATCTATGCCCACTTTCAACATTCCAAGTTTCATTGCCGTCTGTTTACCCAACAATGGCACTCCTTTGCCCTTCACCACTACAAATTCCGTCTTTTCTCTGCCGTTGCCAGCTTTGACCACACATTCAAATGTCCCTTTTATGTCTAGCGGCTTTTCCGAAGCATACGAGTAGATGCGCTTGTCTTGTGGTGCAGCTTTGGATGTACATTTGATTTTCTTGGATTTCAGTGTCTCCCATGTATGTTCATCGACAATGTTGGTATGCGCTCCTGAGTCGGCGAGCACACGTAGCTTCACACCACCCACTTCAACTTCGAGCAGGTCGTCATCATTTATACTGTTTATGCCAATCCGGAATGCAAATCCATGTCCACCTCTGTCTGATTGTTCACCTACCGCGTTTTCTTGGCCGTCACCATTAACAGAGTTGACTTGTTTAGTTCTGCATTGCCTTGCAAAGTGATCTCTCTTGTGGCATTTGGCACACTCTTTGCCTCTGACTGGGCAGTTGGGATCCCGGCTGTAGTGACCTTCTGCCCCGCATCGATAGCATGTACCTCTTTTCTGTCCGCTTTTAGCATCCTTCCTTGTTCCCTTTTGTGAATTGCTACCAATTTCGTCACGTCTCGGTCGTCTAGTCTGCTCCACCTTGCGCATAGTTAGTTTGCTGACAACCTCCTGTGTACTACTTTTCAGTTGAGACTCGATCTTTTCACACTGAGCTGCCAGGGTAAGTGTTCGTGCAAGGGTTAATCCTTCCCCTTCTTCCATCAGCCTACGCTTGGTGTAGTATGATGGGCACTTCCACATTATGGCATCACGAACGTTGTTATCAGTCTCGACACCATATGCACAATCAATTGCTGCTTTCTTAAGCCTGGTAGCAAACTGTTGTATTGTCTCACCTTCCTTCGGGTTCATTTCGTGAAATGTCTGGCGGGCGAAACCGGTGTTAACTCGTGGGACGAAATAGCTATTCAATGCATTTACCGCTTCGACGTACTCGTGCCGCTCTCCTGTGTTAGCGAGAGTTACGAAAATGTCCTGCACTTCAGGGCCTGCTACATGCAATAACAGAGCACGTCTACGCTGTCGCACAAGTCTCTGACGTTGTACTACATCGTGTGCAGCACCGTTGTCTAACTGTTCAATAATTATTCCTTTACCATCTGCGAAAAGTTCGAAACTGTTCAGCCATCGAGTCCATCTTGGCCCCAAGGTTGCCGGCTGCGCAAACGGGTCGAATTTGGTTATCACATTTTTACCCTCCATCTTGATGATTATTGACTGATTACTCTCAATTCAGGTTTCTCCGCCTGCTACTCTTCCGTGTTTAGTGACCATCCTCGTCGCCAGTGTCAGATCGGTGTCAAATAGCCGTTCATTCTGTTTTTCAACAACACCATTTATTACTGAACGCTACCGATCCATCGTATTTAAACATGTCTTCTATTATCCGGCCATCCTAATCCATAACCACACAACGTAATACTCTCGGGCAATATCAATCGATCACTAATTAATTACAAACACGACAGGTAGAACCCTCTGAACCCTGCCTGTTCTTCACCTATGATACTCGCTTCATCTAGGTATGTGGTCAATCTCGCATTAACAGAAGCTGTAAACAGCCTGCCCATGCAGCTTAATATTGTAATGCAACGATAGTTGTCTGTGTCATCAATTGACCCCTTCTTTTTGTATATGGGCTTAATGATCCCAATGCACCAGTCAGTTGGCACAATGCCAGATATTAGAACAAAGTTAAACAATTTAACAATAATGTCAACTAGTTCATTTGGGCTGTTTTTGAACTATTCATTTATAACACTATCGATACAACACACCTTTTTATTTTTAAGTTTTTTAATTAGTGATAGTACTTCATCTTGTGTGAAAGGTATATTTATGTGTTCATTTATTGACTGGGTAATCTTTCTTGGGTCGAAAGGTTTCTTACTAGCTGCAGTTTCACTTTGTGTTTTTCACCGAGTTTTTCAAATTGGCTCATAAACATATCCAGTGAAGTATTTCCAAATGTGTCTGCTATTACTTGCTTTATTAAATATATCCCAGTATTCTGCAGGTTTGCTATGTTTAGGTTGCCCAAGTGTTCATGTAATTGTTTATAGTAGCATTTGGATTTTTTTGTAATAAATTGTTATACCCCTTGGCCATATCTCTTAACTTTGCCTTAGCTTCCTCGGTTTTAATTTTCTTTAGTCTACATTTTTCTCTCAAATATTCTGTTCTCTTTGCTCTTCATTCAACCAAGGTTTGTTATTATCATTGATGGTATTTGTCATTTTATTGCGATGCATTATATATGCTGATTCTTTGCAAATACCAATATTATTTGCAATAGTTATATAGATGTTACTTATATCGTCACCAGGCCTTCTATTCCCCTTTATGATAGGGAATTTAGTTCAACGCTTTCTTGTTTAGTTTCCAAATTAGCAATGTCCTGTTCATTGAAATTAGTTTTATATTCTCCTGCTTTTTCTGGCTTCCATCTTGTATTGACTGGCGTGTAATATTCATTGGAATTAACCGTATCATTTACAATATTTTCAATACCTTGGCCGTTATTGGTTTTCTCATCAAATTGTAGTGTCACCCATATGGGAGTATGCACATCAGACAAAGATTACTTTTGGGAAAATATAAATGGATGTTATAGTATAACAACACTTTTACCCGACGCATTTTGACAGGAGAAGTCATCCACACCTTAATCATTACCAAACATTCCACTGATTATTTTTAATCCAGACCTTTACACAATTCAATTATTTCATAGCCATTGTTGTTTACATATTTGCTCTGTTTTTTTTATTTTACTATGGATGCCTCCATATTTATGTTTCTTTTGTTTTCTTTTCATTGTAATAGGTGTACAACTCTGGAAATGATCCGATTCAATGATATCAGTTTTAGTTTCACTGAGGCAAACAAAGTCAAATTCCCGTATATAACTGTCTAATATATCCAACTGTGTTTAGCTGCATAAGCCGCTCACGTTAAGTCCCATGATTTTTACATGATTAGTTGTTGAGGGGTCGTATCTGTCCGACAGTTCCATGTAGAAGCCAAGCTCCTTCAGTTTGGTTCTGGACCACCTCATTGAGAAGAGGTCCTCTGGCGACCGATTGTCTTCTTCACATTCCGACCGTCTTCGGTCCGGATGCAGAAGATCCTCCCGTCAATCGTCCACACACTCTTTACGCTCTCATCACCCTTCAGCTCACGCAGAGCTCTGAGGGAGTGAGGTCGTCCTCGGTAAATGCCCACCTCCGTCCGTCCTTCTCCCGCAGCTTGCATTTGTTCCGCATCATATCAGTCTTTTTGTCTCTAGGAACAAATTTACCAATGATGGGCTTCGGTCGGATGGCTGCACTTGGCCCAAGTCAGGCTGGATGCCTTCAGGTTTCACCGTGATACCCATGTCTGCTGCAAAATCGAAGTCGAGTCGGCTGGTGTCCTCTCCCTCGGACTCCGGTATACCGTATATTCAGACACTCTCACTCCTGCCGTACTGTTCCATGCGATCTAGCTCGAACCGCGGCACGCGCTACTTCACCTTCCTTAGCGAGCTCCTCACCTCAGTCGTGTGGCTGTCTATAGTTGCCTTCATCTCGGCGACGATCTGTTTAGTCGATGCACTGACTGCTGCCGTCACCATACTGGCTATCATCGACCGGATGGCCCCCACAACTTGGGAGATTATATCGCTTGTCGTAGCCTCATCCAGCTTGCTGTTGGCGTTGCAGCCCGTCGACCGATACCTCACCGGCTTCGCTGGTGAAGCACCCTTCTATACTGTCCGCGTTTTCTCTGCGATGACCGACTGTACTGCCTTGGCGATCGCTTTCTGAAAACGTCTACTTCATCAGTCACTGAGTTGTCGCCATTATGAGGTAGCGCGTTGAACCTGTTTCCAGACGGTTGTGACATGTTTAAATTAAAGAATGACTGTAATGTCGCTCATCCAAACTCGTGTGGATAACTTGGCGTATTTATCACTTTAACTTGTCGTTCGCGTGTCACTGATCCGTACTATTTCGTTTATATCACTTTACTCATACGATGTGCAATTACCTCACTTTATCAAATTCTTCAGATGTGCTTCTAATCTCAGACAATTTATAATTTGTGAATGCTTTTGCTAAAATGCGTGAAGTTGATTTAGTTTTCATCAAGAGGTGCTTGTGTTTGAGCGTTTGAAATAATTTCATATCCAGTATTGATATAGGGTGTACTACCTATATAGAGTAGCATATAACATAAATATTTAATATATTGATGGTATCGTGACAGGGTACGCAGTTGATGTTAAAATAACCCAACTGAACACCTTAGTATATTGCGACCATACAGCGTCAGGGAATGTTAATGTCTGGTAAATCAGTCCGCGTATCTGAATATACCACAGTAGATAAGGCAATCCGACACTCAGTCCGTCATTACAGGTACCAAATTTGATGATTTCATGATATAATAGTTTTTTAATATATATTATAGCATCGTTACCGTCAACGTGTGCTTCGGTGAACAGTAAGCTTTTACAGATAATGTGATGAGTGTTATATGTTTATTTAGAATGTTTCCATTCAAATATTTTGCATTCAATTTGTATGCAAGACGGCGAGCTGATAATAGCGCTGATCGCGAATGACGTCACGCGCTGTGTGTGTTTGTGTTTGTGTGTGTGTGTGTGTGTGTGTGTGTGTGTGTGTGTGTGTGTGTGTGTGTGTGTGTGTGTGTGTGTGTGTGTGTGTGTGTGTGTGTGTGTGTGTGTGTGTGTGTGTGTGTGTGTGTGTGTGTGTGTGTGTGTGTGTGTGTGTGTGAGTGTGTGTGCGTTAGGGCGTTAAACTTTCAAACTGTCCTTGATTGTTTTATTGTGGGTCAAGTCGGATAGTACGACACACACAGTAAACTTCCAAGTATTTGATGCCGTTTTCGTCACAACAATCCAACTAAAGGCAATAATCCAGTCAAACAATCGTGACATCATATTCCTAGTTGAAACCATAACAGACGAAAACTATCGCGCCTACTCATTTCTACCATCAAACTATGATGCTCTAAGAAAAGACGGAAATGTCCATCATGGTGGAGTACTTTTAACCTTTCTTGATGACTTCGTTGCAGAACCACTTTCAAACCTTAACTCCAATTGTGAAATAGTATGACAGAAATCCACTTTGCACGAAACAAATACATATACTTTGCATTTTATTAAATGCAATTTTGAAAAAAGATAATGATGATGGTGATTTTGAAGATAATGGACGGTATGACGAGTATGACGATAACGATCGTAAAGTGGTATTTGATGCTGAGGATGATGACCATCAAAACGAAGATGATGATGACGATGCGGAAGGTGAATATAATGATGACAATGATGACGACGGAATGAAAAATTAGCTGAACACGAATGTGATAACGGCGATGATGATAATGATTAATACTGACGAAAGCAAAGTTGATGATGATGATGATTAATATACTTGGCAATAACAATACTCAATGTGTCGTCTAAATTGTCGGAACGATTTCGGGGTTGAGGAAGCAAGTGAATCAACACGTCTTACCAGGCGGTCGGATGTTAACGCGATGGCGCGATGCGATAGAGAGAAGATAACCTCTGTCGCCGTCGATGTATCGCACTTTAGGAACGACGCTGTGCTGATGAATTGGTGCTTCCACGCCATCATTCCACCGCGTTGCGCCATCGCGCCATCGTAATGCATCATCATCTCACTGCAGATGTTGTTTCGAGAATTTGCATTGTTTATGTATTGAAATGGTGCAAATTTTGTTGCGAGAAATTACAATGTCTATGTTGTGTTTCTACATCTTATGACAGATTAGCATAAGTCCATTGATTGAATACACATGTAGATGCACATGCAATTGAATTCTCCATTGTGCTGGACGGTTGAGGATAACTAGCACAGTTGCCACGATCATCCACCGTCAAGTGTATCGGATCTTTAACTGCTATTCCATAAATGTCTGCGGCACTGTTGGTTTCCGGTCCCTGGTTGACTATACGAGTAAGACTCAGTCGAACAGGACTGTCCACGTTTTTCATAGCTGTCTCTGATATCATGTGATTATCGAATCCGCTGCTCCGTCTTGTTCAAGCTCTTCGGCCGACACAGCCATGCCCCGACTAGTTGTCTTTGTTTCCACCCTTAGCTACACGATATTCTTGTGGTGTCAGTTAGTGTAAGTCTGTCATAATACTGTGTACGTTCTTGTGTGTGTTGGTCATTACGACCGTTCTCCTAAATATATTCGTACTTGTTTCACAGCTGACACATCTTACATTAATATTATAATTATGTTTTATACCTTTCTCATATTATAGTAATTAATCATAGGTGTATCAGATATGTTAGATATTAAGTGAGGAAAATTTAATTGGTGAATATTCGGGTCCGGCAAGATTACGGTTGTACACAAATTAATAGAATTCCCCACATCAGCCAATGTAATAACATGCATGCGTATGCATCCAAACGTTAGTCGAGTCAGATTGACATGATGTCATTTTAAGGAGTAGCTGTAACTCAAGGTCCAGTGTTTGGACCAAATCCCCAAAATGCATCAACCCCTGAACGACCCAGGAAAACCAAACGAAACACATTCAGTGGTATTCTGATGAACACCAACAGCGTCAAAAAAACAATCCAACTAAAGGTAATAATCCAGTCAAACAATCGTGACATCATATTCCTAGTTGAAACCATAACATACGAAAACTCGCGCCTACTCAATTCTACCACCAAACTATGATGTTCTAAGAAAAGACGGAAATGTCCATCATGGTGGAGTACTTTTAACCTTTCTTGATGATATCGTTGCAGAACCACTTTCAAACCTTAACTCCAATTGTGAAATAGTATGACAGAAATCCACTTTGCACGAAACAAATACATATACTTTGCATTTTATTACCGACCCCCCCCCCCCCCAATGACCATCTTCGAACTTTCGAAGCTCTCCATGATTCTTTGACGAACCTATACAGATCCCCAAAACCTCCTCCTAACGTAGTCATAGCAGGAGATATTAACCTTCCTAATATCATCTGGCGCAATACAGTGTATTAAAATAGGCTTTACTTTTAGGGCGGTATGCATAAAGATAATTTATCCGTAACCTAGGGCTTAGACCAGTGGTGTAACTTTCTGTCAACTGCAGACAGCTGATTTAAGCTAAACCGTGGACTAAACCATCGGTTTAAACCACCAAAATATATAAACTTGGTGGAGTAGTATAAGGGTGGTTTAACTCTCAGAAAGGCACTTCCATGCACTTTTGGAACTTGTAAGGATAGATGTCTTTCATAAAAAGCTTCAAGCCACACTGTATCGTACATTTGCGTAGACAAGCGTCTATTGTAATATGCACATAATTATATAAATGCCACTCAATGGAACATAGAATGGGGCAGTTTATTTGCAATAAAAATGAACTTTATTTTCAATACGCATATTAAAATAAAAACAACAACACATAGAATGTCCATTACAGTTGTTGAAAGTTAAGTTACAATAACAATAACAACGCTGAGTGACCTGGTTAGTTTGCCCATTATGGCACGAACAAACAAAACAGTTGCTACATTTTATGTACAGCCTATTCTGTCGAATAGTTTTTAAATCGACAAAACGCCCTCAAATTGCTGTTTGCAAACATAATGAATGCTCACATGGTGTAACTAAACTGTTATTGGCAAGAAACAACACAACAAATTGTTGCATTTTAAGTAAGGCCTATTTCAAAACAGTCGTCAATAAGTTTCACATGCAGGGACACAATATATGCACAGAGTGGAATGCACATGTATGAAAGCTGTTCAACTTCAAATGAATCAAAGAAAGTGGGCAAAATGTTCAATCATGTGGTTGCGCGCAAGGATACCACGACGAAGATTCTGCGCCTCCGGAATATGATTTTCATCCTCATCGTTGTTCTCACCAAGGTCTTCTCCCACGTCAGGATCATGGCGTTGTCCGGCAATGTTGTGTAATAGCAATTGCAGGTATTACAGCGAACACAGTAGTCAGTTTTAACCGTAGTCAAAAATGGAAGCATGTGAATCTTCTCTTCATAACCCCAACGCCACTGAAGCTCCGAGCAATTAGACACCACCAATGCAAAGAGTAGAACGATTTATTAAGGATACTTATCGACGCCTACGCGCACACAACAAACAGCAAATCAAGCATGGCCGATGATTCAACACGAGGCGCCAGGGCCTGACACACAGTCCGTCAGGCGGCGCATCTATCTATAGTCTATCACATACTGGCGTGGTTTATTTTCTCCATGTCCGTTTGTTCCTTTTCTACGTGGTGTAGTCGCTTAAATATTTTGGAGGCCGGCGATCTCTAGTAGACCGTCGGGGTTTAACAACACTGTTCTCTTGTACGTCAGGTGTCTCCGGGGGTTCGTCCAAATCGGGGGATTCGTCCAGATCGGGGGGTTCACTAACGTGTGGCTGTATCGCGGGTTCGGACAACTGTAACGGTACGGGTGGCGGCGGCATCGGGTCCGGCACGTCGTCTTGAAACGAATGATGTCTGTCGGTCACCTGCAACTCGTGTGTTTTTTCGGCAGGGACGCGGTAGCACTCCGTCCGTTTCACTCTGTATGACGTAGCTCTTAGTTGATTCCCGATGAATTTGCGGATATTAATCCAAACACCGTCTATGCTCACAACCAAATATCTGCTTCGTGCGCGAGATTTTTTTCGGTCGGCGAGAATGTATACCGATACCAAAGGGTGGTCCGGGGATCATTGTACCACTCGGTGTCTTTGATAGCTCGCTGTGCTTGTGATTGGCGTTGCGTAGTTTCTGTTGTTCCAGAATGAGATTGTGATTAGATACTGGCATCTGTTCGCTGGTGTATTGGTCGCGCTGTGTCCACATCTCACGAGCAGACAAACCTCGGTTGCGGGAATTGAGTATTGCAGTTGCGACGGCCAGTGTGACGTGTGTAACGGCTCCGCCTCTTGGCTGTTGGTGGAGAATTTCGCCTTCGAGTTCTCGAACGGCCTTCTCTGCCACTGTATTTTTATTCGGATTCTTCACGCGTCCCAGCTCGATTGTCATGCGATATCTGGAGAGAAGTTCGTCGTTGACGAGTGAGGCGAATCCTGGAGCTGGATCGGTTCGTATGACTGTGGGAGGGCCATCGAGTGGTCTCATTCCTACGCAGAGCGTTATCAATGCGTCTCGTAGAGTTTCGCGGCGTTCATTTTCGACAATGCACGTCACGGTGTACGACGTTACGCATTCTCGGACTACCAAGATCAACTGTCGCTCCCGCTTGATGACATCAGCAGCGTAGGCAATTCCTACGACTTCTGGGGGGGTCATTCGTCGACTGAGGTATCGTTGTGTGGGGGACATTACGCAGTGATGCGCAGTGGTGACAACTGTGCGTGACTGTTTCGATAGCCTTGTCAAGGTCGAGTGCATATAGGTATTGGTGCATCACTTGTTTCAGTTGGTAGGTGGAAGGGTGATCTAACTGGATGTGTAACGCAGTTATCAAGCCGTCGAGAACTGATCGGGGAACGATGATACAGTCATGTGCTTGGCTAAATGGATCGTTACGGCGTACTACTAAGAGGCCTTCTCGAGCAACAGTTACAACATTGAGATAGCGTTTAACGTCTTTAGCGTTTGTTATCTTTTTTGATGGTCGCGTCCCTTGCGTGAGATGTGCATGCGTACGACGGACATTCGTCTGGACATTCACTTTGAATACCGAGCCACGCAGATCTGCTAGTGAATGGAAGTGCAGCTTTTCCGGATGCTATATCTTGAGCGGTTATACGCTGAACGACGGAGTCTTCCATCCGTTTGATGAACGTGCATATTTGACAGTGTTGGTCAGTGCACGTGGGTGCGTTACGACTCGCGAAGTCAGATGGAATGTTAGCTGATCCGGCTAAGTGTCGGACTGATGCCTGGTATCTGCTGACGACTGACAAGAATGTCGACACACGCGGGCTGACTGAAAATTCGCCGCGGCACAGCTTATCGTATGCCTGTACGCATGGCTTGCTGTCGGTAAGGACAGACGCCTTGTGATTTGACTGCACTATGTAGGGGCTGAAATGTTTGATGGCCGCAGCGATTGACAGTGCTTCTATCTCACATGGTAACCATGTGACCTGTCGACCGCGTAATTTGGCGCTGAAGAAGCCGGCAAGTTTCAGCTTGCCTTTCTGCAGGACATACATTGTGGCTCCTATGCCGCACTGTTTCACTGATCCGTCGGTTACGATCCACAGCTCATCTTCCGGTCGTGGTAGAGCTATCGTTTTGTTCGTGTGTAGCTTGTCCTGTGCGCGTTTGATCGCTTCATGTGGCGTGTCGGTCCACTCTATGCGGTCGTTCGACTGGCGTCCGGCTGTCACTCCATCGAGTGGAGCAAGTAGTGTCGAACAGCCGGGGACGATTCGCGCTAACATCTTGTATGCTCCGACGAATGAGCACATTGCTTTTATTGTCACGGGTGCGTCGCAACTGGCCAATGTGGCGATGCGGTGTGGACTGGCCTGGATGGTGCCTAGGTTGCCTAGGTGCCACACCCAACCGAGTATGACAGTGCTTGTCGGGCAGATGGTCGTTTTTGCGGCGGATAATCGGAGGCCGCTATTGGCCAGGCATTGTAGTAGTCTTCTGAAGTTTTTTGGAAGTTCTGTGATGGTATTTCCCCCGCAGTAAATGTCGTCTGCAAGCTTCGCAATTACGCCACGTATCCCACGGAATGGGGCGACGACGCCGTAATACTTCATGGAATCGCGTGACAGTGGGATTTGGTAGAATGCGTTGGATAGGTCAGTGGTCGCTATGTATTTCCACTGCGTGATTTTACGTAGGGTGCTGTCTACGTCTGGCATGAGAGCGGGCTGTGGCTTGCTGTAGCGACCAACGTCTGTGAATGCCGTTACCAGTCTGTAGCCTCCGTTACGTTACTTGATTAGGAACGATGGGTTGAGATATTCGACTGTGATGGGGACGTCTTCAGGACGGACGAACACGCCCATAGATTCTAGTTCATCAAACTTGTGTTGGAGTTCAACGAGGGCTTCGAATGGCCCAACATTTCCGTTGTAGCCGCAATAGTTCGGGTCGAACACATCGTCGTATTCTTCCACGATGGTGCAAAATGCAGATCTCTCATTGGCTGAAAGCATTTTGTCTGGGTCGATTTGGATCGTGGCGGAGTGCTTGGTCGATTTGGTATCGATGCTGTGAGAACGTACGTTTACGAAGACGGCAGGTTTGGTGGGAAGTGTGTCTGTGTCGACGTCTGGCACGAATACTACACGAATTTGGCAGAAATGTTCGTTTCGTCTGAGGATGCGTACAGTATTTGTGAGGTTGGCGATGCGGATCTTACCCGCAATGCTGGCGATGATTGCTGGTTGTGGCCATACTTCAGAGTCACATGCATATTTACTGACTGGCGCATCAGTGCGTGGTTCGAGTGCGAATGTAGCATCGGAGCAACAAACGTCTTTAGGTAGAGTCACCTCAACAAACTCCCCCGGCCATACTGTCGTGTTGGTGGGCGGGGCTCGTAACACATGAGCGCGCCTAACGGCGTGTCTGTTCAGCGATGGGTGCGTTGATCCGTATGTGTAGGTGGTGCCGTTGGACAATGTGATTAGGTGTTTGGCGGGGCGTATCGTTACGTCATTCGCCTCCATGAAGGGTGTGCCAGCAAGGATTTCGACGTCGAGGTTCTCAACGACTAAGCCGTTAAACGTGAATGTGTTGTTGTCGCGTGTTAGTTCGATAGCCGTTTTGCCAACGATGGTTAACGGTGACGATCCGTCGGCTTGGTGAGCTGACTGTGATGATTTCCGTATCACGCAACCCAATTTATGTGCTGGAGCATGGCGAATCATGTTCCCAGTAGCTCCGCTGTCAATGGTTACACAGGCTGTGTGGTGACCGTAGAACACTTTTAAATAAGGTGACAGTCGAACCTCGATTTTTGGCACTGTTGGGATTTCATAAACGATGATTTCGGTGTTGGTCTCGTCAGGTTCTGTGGAGTTGTGTTTGTCTTCATCGTCAAGTATGTCGATAATCTGTAGTACTTTGGCTATGTAGCGTCGGTCTTCTTTCGGTAAGTGTGCATTGACTCAGAAAATGACGAAAGTTGCTATGTCCAGCTTGTTTACATAGAGGGCACACTATGGTGCTTGTTGAACGTCGGGGATAGGCGTGTGGGCCTGGTGTACGTCTTGGTATTGAGGATCTGACTTGTGGACGAATGGTTGCAGCTCGCATGACCCTCGCGTCTTCGGACGATCGGATTTCTTCAAGTAGATATGCTAGCGCCTGTGAGATTTCTGGCTTGATCGACGCCAATGTGCGCGTGCGTAGTTCTGTACCATATCTCTGTTTAACTAGTTTGGGCAAATCTGTGTGAATGAGCTGCAACCAAGTGAGGACCACAAAGTTTTATAATGTAGGGGTTATTTCTTCGTCCTCTGTGATGTTTTGATCATGGTGTGAGATGTTTCCTTCGGATCTGAGCATATTGTCTTCGATGAAGGCGACCAAACGTTGGTATAAGTCCTCTGGTCTCTCGTCATGCTTGAGGCGTATGTCAGTGAAGTCAATGAAGTGTGCGCCTGTGGACTGGAACCCGTAGTGTAGTCTAATGACTTGCCAGATGGTTGCGAGTGAAGTGGAGTTTTTGACTATGGTGTTCCGTGCAATGATCGGGCAGTAATTTGTGATTTGAGCAAGCATAAGTTCTAACATGTACGTTTTTTGCTGAGCCGTACGGGGGGGTTCCGCCTGGCAACTCGCCTGCGTCATTAGTTAGTCCACGATTTGGATGGGCCGGTGTCTTCTTCTCCCACCTCGCGTCGTCTGCTAAGAATCCGGTGAAATTGCTGTCCAGCGACAGGACATAAAGTATGTTCTGCCGCCAGTTTTCGAACGTGTTGACAGTCTCTTGTTTCGTTAAACACCACTGCTTCGGTGCTCGTGGATTTGCTATCTCTTAGCTTTCTGGTGGCGTTACCCAGCGGATACTCTGCTGACTAATTGTGGTTCGAAGCTTACACTGAAGCTCCGAGCAATTAGACACCACCAATGCAAAGAGTAGAACGATTTATTAAGGATACTTATCGACGCATACGCGCACACAACAAACAGCAAATCAAGCATGGCCGATGATTCAACACGAGGCGCCAGGGCCTGACACACAGTCCGTCAGGCGGCGCATCTATCTATAGTCATACACATACTGGCGCAAAGGCCCTTTCTATGACCCCACGAGTTCGTGCAAGTGCAAGATTGTATGCTCGTTCTGGCTCGGTGTATGGCCTTTTCAGTGCGGTCAACAAGCGCGGTAGAACAGCGTACCCTCCATCGCCTAGTAGCAGACCTTGGTTTTCCCCTGTTTCAAAGCTCGCTTTCAAGTGCGATTCATTAAATAATCTGGAAGCATGGGCACTTCCGGGCCAGCGGGCTACCACACTGGATATGACCATGTTGACATCAGATGTAAATTGCCAATTCAATGAGTGTCAACCCTTTCTGTTGATGAAGTGCTGTGAGTCTTCCCCGTCTGGATTAGTAATCGCAATATGCGTGCAGTCAATTGCTGCCGCCACCACTTGGGAAAAGTTGGCGATCTGATAAAAACCCTCTTTCACTTGCTGCACTTCCCGCACTCGAGGGAACCGTATAAACATGTTTTCTCCGGGCCTAGGCGATGGAATCCCTTTTAACGATCCTGCATACAGTTGACTGGTGTACGTGAATTACGTCCCCGATTGTTATCTGGAATGTTTCACTGGCATAAAATTCAAAAGCAATGAACACCTGCAAAATGTTGAAATAGCATGATTCTTTACAGTAGGTGGCTCAATGGCAGGGGCTACTAGTTCTATAATATATTGTACAGTGGCTTTGGTAAATCGAATTTGTTTAATGAAGTCACCCTCGTCAGTAAACCAATCAAAATGATTCATTCGATTACGAAACATTATTTCTCGCATGAACTTTTCTGTGATTTTATCCCATGCGTCTTTCTTTTTTTGGTTGAATTTACGTCACCCAATTTGCATTCGACTAGAGTTACCTTGTATGTGATTAGTTGTAGAAGCAACTCCTTCTCCTACCTGTTAAAATTTGGAGCATGTGTTACCCTGCTGGCCATTTTCCACAGTTTTGGAACAAATTCGCATAAACAACACATCTACGGAAGCCTCAAAATCTAACAGCGTGCATGCGTAGGCCCCACATGTATGTGGAAATAATTGTTAGACCGGTGGTTTTGTAAGACCACGGCTAAACCACCTTTTTGCAATAAACACAGTTTAAACCGGTAGTTTTGTTAAACGCCGGTCTTACTAAACCATAGGTCTACCATAAACCAGATCTAACTAAACTACTTTATGCATATGGCCCTAAGCTTTGTAATTGTATAACTTCATTTCCATCATACAATTAGCATTTTATTTGTCATCGAAACGGGAATTCGACAGAAACAAATTCAATATTTTTTATTCTAAATGATGGGCAGAACAGATAGTTATTGCACACCCAGTACAAAATAAAACATGTTGCTACACTGATGCAATATATTTTAATATTTTATATAAAATAATGTTATTATGCTCTTTATAGATCTACATTTTTCAAACTACAGTTAAACCTTAAGTAGACATGAATGTACACTTATGCTATTTTAATATTGTACATTACTTCACGTGCTGTATAATGTTGTATTTATATTGCTAATGGAAATAGCAGCTGGATTTATGGTGCAAACAAAATGGTTTCATTATTGAATGTTTCTCGGCATCAACACATTTCTGTTATCTAAACGTTTCATTAAAATAAAATTTAAAAAATGTATAGCCAGACGTACCTAGTTTAAAAAGAAACATGATAGTACCATTGGTGAGATTTCGTATGTTTTTATATTCCAACAAAAACAATGCCAATCATTCAATATGTCATCGGCGGCTTCGAACGTGGAGTTTTTTCTTTTAAATTAATCCGACTGTCATGAGCTGTCGCTGTGATAATTTTCAGTTTATTCCATGTATTTTCATTCGTTTCGTTGCTGAATCTGTGACATAAACAGCAACTGGTCCATGTTTCCTTTTGATAGTTTTATCGGTCACGACTCATACGCATTTCGGTTGCTAATCCAAATACATACAATTTGATGACGTTTTTCTTGCATCTATTAACTCGACGCAGCTAATTGAAGCCTGGTGGACAGTCCCAAATATTCATGAGCATGCCTTATACGGATCGTGAAGTTGGGGCCGAAGTGGGAAATGCGCGTATACGCAGTTATTTTTTCGATATATTTTCACGTTCACTAGTGATTAGTAAAACATAATTCTAAAGAAATAAAGGCATAGAATTACATGAAATGATCATATTTATATGATTTTTAAATAATTGCGTACTTTACAAAGATATTAAAATTCTCAAAGAATCGCTTTAACTCACAGCAAGCATTTGTCAGGTAGGACAAGTACTAATTCACGTTTAGTTGTCCCAACAGAAATCTACTAGTTCCACCAAAAACAACTGCGTTTTAAACACCATGGACGGATCCAGAGATGGTAAACTAGGGGCCGAGGCCCAATAACGTCAACTGGTGGCCGAGGGAAATTCATAATTGATGGTCTGAGCCGGACCTTCAGCACGACTCGGATCGGATCATGACATCCGAAGACAGCCGTAACTTCAGCTTATTAAAACCTAAAAGGAGCACATTCCAAACGTTAACGCGGCCCATTCCAAACGATCTGGGGGCCGCCAAATTCC
This sequence comes from Escarpia spicata, assembly GCA_963995525.1. Lineage (NCBI taxonomy): Eukaryota > Metazoa > Annelida > Polychaeta > Sabellida > Siboglinidae > Escarpia > Escarpia spicata. The sequence goes on from OZ023212.1 coordinate 33,946,791, forward strand.
AAAGATTGAGGGGGCACGTTCCCAAGGCCCACCGATCCGCCTATGAACATAAACCACCAATGATATCTCCGCAAGTGCGTTTAGTCTCAGCGGTAAGCTTACGATTGCGATCTGTGTTTTTATGGATGAATTATGTTACAATTTTCTGTATTCCAATGTAGCATGAAATGTTCAAATTTTAAAACAAAATAGCCACAGGGATGTGCCGTTGAAAGGTTTTTCTTAATGATGAATGACAAAATGCACATAATTTCTAAGTGTTTAACCTGATATCGTTGCTCCGCCTTGGGACAAAATTGTTTAAAAAGTACTACTGGCACCATCTGGTGAGTACGTTGGCATTAGTGTTGTGGTGACATGAAAGCAGTGAATTATGAATCTGTTGACGCGTGTGACGAGATCGAACTGCAGGGTGGCTTCCGTTAAAATTCGATATTATGTCAACGAGTCAAGTGCTTCAAACGTTATAATATAGTAAACAATATATATTGCAACTCAATGAGCTTGTTCTGTTGGATACGTGTCCTGGACAATATACTTGTCCGATATGGGTAACAACTAGGCCTACTGGTTAAATTATTCAACGTATCTGTTTGTAAGATATGTATCCAACCAAACTATTGGTTAAACAACTAATATTATGTGGTTAACTTTTCAAACATTAGTCTTAGCCAACATACGTTGATCAATTTGATATTACTATTGCCACCATTATGATTTGTATTAAATCCAAAATGGCCGTGAGGCAATTTTTTTACGTTTACAGTGTCGTTATAAATGGTGAGCCAGATGCGGAAAACCTTCCCACTATGGCATTTACACAAATATCATATCTTTAAAGCGGCTTACAATAGTATACAGGTGAAATTCTATCAATTCTTTTTCACTGGAAAATTGATAAAATGCTCGATATATATCTAGAAAAGAGAAACTGTATATTATTATTCGTCAACCCAAACAACAAGGTTTAATCCAGACTGGCCGGGATTTAAATTCACACGAACTTTATGAATGACCATTCAATAAAGCATTTTATTTCTAGGTAACGCATTATTCAACACATATTTATTTTGTGTTCCAGTATCATGCATTGAACCACCGTATAGACAACATTCTCGGTTACCAACAGAACAGTTTTGGAAATAAAATTAATTACAGTTGCCCCGTTGAAAACACACAATAAGTGGACGTATTAGCGAAATGTAAAAATGTCCACACTGTCTGAAGTCATTCATATGTCTGCATAAACACCTGCACCGTTGGAAAGTAAGAACTGTTGAAAACGAAAGAGACGAATGTCTATGGAAGGAAGAATCTAACCAAACGGAACAATGTCCCCCATTGTGCAAAGTCATATAAATATTTGAATAAACATCTGCCACGCTGCACAATGAAAAAACTTGATGGCAAAATTGATGACGAAACTGATGAAGAAAGTGTCGGTTGTTGTCGGAAGGACGTATCTAAAAACATGGAACAATGTGGTTACTGTGGGAATCATTCAAATCCCTGAATAAACATTTGCGCCATTGTAAAGTGTAAACAGTTGACGAAGAGAGGGATGAAGAAATTGATGAATGTCGTCCGAAGGAGGAATCTAGTGAAGAGGAACAATGTCCTCATTGTGCGAAAACGTTCAAATGTCTTAAAATGCATTTGCCCATGTGTGAAATGAAAAAAGTTGACAGAGTTACGGTTGTAAGTGAAAAATGTCCTCACTTGAAGTCGTTTAAACGTCTTAGAATCCATCAGACCAAATGCAAACTGAAGAATGTCAAAAAGACAGCGACGAACTTCGTCTGAAGGACATCGAAGATGAGCTTAATAAACGACTCCGTAAAGCAAATGTCGACCCACGACGTCCAAACTATTCAGTGACGACACCATTCATAAAATTTAAGAAATCATGTTGAAGAAGCTGAACGCCACTATTTACGAAGGTATGTGCTTGTGCTGGGAAGCATTTAGTACTGGGTCGTATTACGAAATTCTAAAGGTGAGTACATACAATGTCGTGTAGACTTATCTGATCGGTAGTTATATTTCTATTAGTACTCGCATTTCTTCGTCAATTGTGTGGATATATCACTGCAAGTGAAATGTTGAAATGTCCTTTCAATGTACATGGTTTGTTTTGGCATTTAAGCAAAGCTTACAGGGGCTGCTCCAGACAGGATAATCTGGGGACAAAATCTCCAATTACACTCACACCTGAGGCTGGCATAAAACCCACTGGTGGCCGAACCAAATTCATATTGGATGGGCTGAATCGGAGCTTCAGCACGAATCTGCTGTCTGATCTTCACTTCGGAGGAGGGTGGGTGAGAGAGGTGGGTGCTGTTGACAAAAAATCGCCCCGGAGTTTCAGCACTACTCCGCCGTTGTGCTCTCGGATATCCTGCCTTCGGATGACGGGGTGGGGGGGGGGGGGGGGGTACTGTTAAAAATTTTCCGCCGGAGCTTCTCCACATCTCCACAGTAGTCACACCGCGGTCGCGCTGTCGGTTCAGAAGACGGGGGAGAAGGGGTCTGTTGGAAATGTTTCGCAGCGACTTTCGGAACGTCTAGGAAGGTACGTAAAGGGAGCAGATTCAAAAGGACTAGGGGCACGTGCCCCCAGGCCACCCAGGATCCGTCTGTGGATAGTTCTCTCATTGTTTCATACATACATAATATTTCACACATACTCTTCGTATAACACAATCCGCCTTGTTATCGGGAATGGTTGTAAATAAAAGTGTTTTGACGGACGATGTTCGTTGTGAAACTTGCTACCGCAAACCAATCCGTACCCACAGTTTCGTCTGTATTTTCACAAAGTAGGGCATCTACAAAATCAAACGTATTGTCCTGATTATATATTACAGATCGACAGACCGGATGAGTTTGATCTGATGTTCACTTGCAAGATAGATTGTGATATCAACTACGACCTAGAACCCGAGACAGAACACGGCCAGAGGCTTTCAGGGCTGTACTGCGTGCTGAAGGCGAAGGAAGGTCAAGTGCCGTCAGTTCTTCTTGGGTGAGGGCGAACGCACCACCGTACCTCCTCGGAGACCCCAGGTCCTCCAGAGGTCATCCTCGTCATAAAACTATCAATGAAATAATAAACCGAACCAATAGCAAGACGTTGAGGAAGGTTCGGCGACGTTGTCGCTGTTGTTGCTTCGCTGTTTTCACAACGACGACCGCCAGTGAATACGGTTTGGCGAAAACAACGATTACACCGGACGATCCGGACGGACACGTGAGGCAACTGAAATATAAAGACAACCAATAATTAGTTAATCGTCAGTTAACTGATCAATTAACTAGTTATTCTGCCATAATTTTTAAAGTTGTAGTTTAAATAAGAAAGTATACACAAGCAGATAAGACTGGTGTAGTAATTGACATTGTACATATGAATAATACAACTGTAGTCTAGATGGGACCTACTTATGCATTGCATGGTTTGGTCACACTCACAACCCGGCCAATAGCGCAGGCCTTGGCATCTTACTAAATATTACATTAAATACGCCAGTAGTCGGATATATTGTTCACTAAGAGTATTATTGTCCTACTATTTAAAATGATCGGAAGAACAATTACGTAAACACTTTTTTGAGACGTTTTTATAATATGTAGTGCACAAGGTGGCGGCACTGGCGCATCACAAATCGTACAAAGTCGATAATGAGTATAGAAACATACTTTATGTTTCACTTTTTAACAAAGATACATATTATTTATATTATTAACATACTTGTTGGCAAGTCGCTAGCACTCGAGTCGAGTCGAGTTGAGTCTCGAGTCATTTCGCTATCGAGTCCGAGTCGAGTCTCCAGTCATCTCTGAAAATGTCAAGACTAGTCTCGAGTCACCTCTGAAGCTCTGGAAATTTCGAGTCGCGACTATTGTCACCTCTCGAAATTTCAAATCAAATCTCATCACTATTTTCAGTCACTCAATCGTATTCCTACATATAGGACAGTTATAAGTTATAAGAGTTACGATCATAAAACGAAGACTATGTTTACTTAGCGCAGATAAAATGTTTCGTAAAGAACCGTATATGACGGTGTAATGGCTATTAGATCCATGTATTACATTTTAAAGAAAATAATAATTAAAACTCAATAAATGTCAAATCAATCTTGTTTCATTATATTTTAAATACCATAGCTAATTGTTATCTTTGTTGCATTGTAGAAAAAGTGTATCTTTCATATTGATGATGAATGTCAGGCTCGACTCTAGCCAGTGACGCGTGCTTAACTCAATATGTGACTTGCTAGAATAATCAGGTAAAGCGTGGTTTGAATATAATGCCGACAATCTGCAGGTATAACCTGCTCCCTACTGTGTGATATCATGATTGTTATTTATTGGAAATACTTGTCACAGACAATGAAATCACATCATATCGCGAGTCCCATTATATAGCATCAAGAGGTTGGTACCACCGAGATAAATATGGAAGACTAGTGAACACAAATGACGCTCCGATCTCTCGCGATAATTTACCGCGAAACAGATAATCATGGCGTCCGTCGGTTGTCTGCCGTTATAATGTTTGGTTATACACATTTCGCACACACAAATCAAAAGTGAACAACGTATTATAAAACATGTGAGGCAAAGATAGTGTACGGCCCACAGACAACCACTAATACGATTGAGTGACTGAAAATAGTGACGAGATTTGATTTGAAATTCAAAGAAGTGACTCCAGTTGCGACCCGAAATCGTGACTCGACTCGAAATGTTCAGAGATGACTTGACTCGGATTCGATAGCGAAATGAATCGAGACTGGACTCGACTCGACTCGAGAGCTTGTGATTTGCCAACAAGTCTGCATACTATATTCAAGTTCCATGCCATCCGGGGGTTGTGCGGAATCTCCACTCCACATCCGCATAACGTATCCGTAGTACATTGTGGAATCCTAGCTTAATAATTGTATCGTTGTCTTTAATAATCCACGTACTGGAAGTGTCGAAGGTGCGTAAGTAACCGTAGCGCGACTTTCTTACACGGGGGAACAAGTCCAGCCGTTACACTGGAATACAAGAGAAATGCAAACATACCCTACTCCATTGAACTAGTGCCAGCCATCGAGTTTGATCACTTCCCGGAGCCTGCCAAAGACTGGGATTATTAGTGGATACCAAAGAGGGTAGACATAAAGAAAATCTGCCAGAAGTTCCACGTTGTCGCCAAATTCCAGCAGACCGGTGAGTGTGACCTCTATCCTTCCAATTGTCTTGAAGTAAGTGTTTATCATAGTGGACTTGATGTTTGAATTGATGCAGGTGTCAGGCATTGAATTGTTGTTGTTGTTGTTTTTGTAGTTGTTGTTGTAGGTGGTGGTGGTGTGGTGTTTGTATATGTGTACGTGCATTCGTAAATATACATCTACTACTACTATACCACTGTTAGTATTACTACTACTACTACTACTACTAATAATAATAATAATAACAGGGGATTTAGTCATAAAAACTCCACAATGATATTAATAAAATAAGTGATATATGCTAGACTATTGTTAACCCCAGGACAACTTGGGACTGATTTATCGGCAAGAAGTGTTAGCGTGTTACACGTGAAGTTCAGAGCAAGACGTCGTGTTGTGTAACTTGAACACCAATCTTATATAATACGCGAGTGTTGGATCCAACAAAACCGGTATCCCTCGAAAGTTACTCAATAGTTCAACGACCGTTTTGATCAAACCGGGTAGACGAAGTGCTAGCCGCAGTTAATCGACACATACCAATGCCTGACACCAACGGCTTGTGGTTGCAAAACGGAAACTGCTACTCCGTAAACTTACATCATGACTCGACAAACTTTTGGATGTGGGCCAAATTGGTGTATCAGCAAACACATCGGTGACATTAATGTAAGCAATGAAGTATGCAGAGTGGCCAAATTTTAAAATGGTGAGAATTTTTTTTATATAAACCATGCATATGGGCTAAAATGTTGGGGCTGGCTGAGAAATCCATTTAGAGAAAATACCTCTCAAAGCACCCGCAGTTTTTGTAAAAGCACGATATAGGGATAACTTTTAAAACGCGATATTTAACTATATCTACTTAATCTATTTTAATTAAATGTTTACTGTGTTCTAATTTCTATTCATAACAATTATGTCAAGACAACAGGACAATCAATAAGTATAAATTTAAAAACGCGATATATCAATATCTACTTAATATATTTTTATTAATTTTTTACTGTGTTCTAATTTATATTTATAACAATTATGTCAAGACAATAGGACAATCAATCAGGTTATAAATACAAATCACCTACAATTGTGATAATTAGGAAAATATAAGATGTTGTTCATTTTAGAAAAAAACAGTAATCCATCATAATTGACTACATTATGATTGACTACATTATATAGATAATTTACTTTCATTGTAAATTACGTAATATTTTGTTATATTGCACTTAGGCCATTTGTTATTATATAGCAAGTTACACACCACAAATTAAACAGGCAGATTTTTGTGTAAGTAAGCTCTGTTTAACGTCGCGTAAGCAGTAACTGTTGTTCATTACACTGGTTCTGCTGTAGTCATGTCGGATGCGCCGTTTCGTACTAGATCTGCAACAAACGTGTGGTTAGTTGGGCAACCTGAACCAACTGCCTACAATTGGTGAAGTTCTGCGGCGAGTTTTCTACGACTTGAAAGTGAAGAAGCTGACGCTGCCTACAAGCTGCACCAATGCGGTAGGTGAAGTGCTGCGGGTTTGGCATATGGCTAACATTCCGACTACGCAGAAGCCGAATGCTGTCGACCATCTGGTGAAACTCTATCAGCAGCATGTAAACACATGCAAGAACAAACACAGGCGCAGCAAGAGGCAAGCTGAGCTGGAAACTGAGTTTGGCAATGGATTGCTGGAACTGTTTGATGTGGCACATACAGAGTGTGATCAGCTGATCCGCATTGCTCGCGATGTGGAGTTTCTGCAAGATCAATGCAGTGAGAGGAAGATGGTGATGGCCTGGGAGGACAAGCCTTTCGAAGTGAAAGAGCAGAAACGACAAAAGCGAAAATACGACGAAATGCAGCGACGAGAGTCTGCCTCCAAGGCACCTGATGAGCCGAGCCGAGCCGAGCCGAGCCGAGCCGAGCCGAGCCGAGCCGAGCCGAGCCGAGCCGACAACCGAGCCACTCACAGAGTCATCACAGGATGGACAGCCGGATTCTGATGGCACACTGGACGTTGATGTGGCTATCTCTATCAGCAAATATCACCACAAACATCTAGATGTAACTGGATCATCGCAGTCTTCTGAGCGGGCCGAACCAGTTCCCAAAACCAAGAAGGTAGCACGTCGCTGTCTTGTTGATGACCCGTTGTTTGTCACTAGCTTGGACAGAACACAAACAATATCACGTCAAGCGATGCATATTTTGACACCTGCATTGATGGCTGCTGGTGTTTATGTGTAAAAACTCACTCTGTGTAGAACATCAGTCGACACATCACGTAGCGATGGCCGCGTCGCCATCGCACTGGCCATTAGAGATAATTTCCACCCGCATATACCTCTCGTCGCACATTTCGATGGAAAACTATTACCTAACAGGCAAGGTGAAAAATCAGATCGCATGCCCATCGTAGTTTCAGGGAAAGGAGTCGAAAAGTTGTTCGGCATTCCAAGAATTTCATCTGCCACCGGAGCGAAGATGGGCAACAATGTTGTCCAGTTTCTGTGAGATTGGGAGGGCGTTGGCGAGCACGTGGCAGAATTATGCTTTGACACAACATCAAGCAACACTGGTACTCACACAGGTGCCATCACTGTAATTCAAGAGGCATTTCAAAAACATATCCGTTTTTTTCGCGTGTCGACACCATATACTGGAGATCATTGCCGCTGCAGTTTTCGATTTATTCTTTGTGTCGAAGGCTTCAACTATCCCGCTCTCCAGTCGGTTCAAGGAGAACTGGCCATTCATTGATCAAAGAAAGTACAACTCTCTGGACAGTGAGACAACTAGTTCATCTGGGTGTGCCTTGATTACACACAAAAAGCAATGGCTGGAGAGGCCTAAAGTTACCGCGAGTTCCTAACAGAACAATTCGCAATAAACACCCACGACAGGACTACCAACTACGAGTTCATCCAGCCAGCCATCATATTGCTGGGTGGTGCACGTGACTTGATACACCAGTTCAGCCCACCAGGCGCCTACCACCGTGCTCGCTAGATGGCGAAAGGGATCTACTGCTTGAAGATATTCGCCTTCCGTGTGCAGTTCGAGTTTACAAGCCACGAACTACATGCTCTACAACGCATCTGCCTGTTCACGATCACCATCTACCCCAGAGCGTGGGTAGATGCAGCTAGCAGCACACCTGAGCCTACCAACGACCTCTGCCTCGTCCGTGACCTGGAGAACTTCGATGAAGTGGATGGTGTGATTGCAGCATCACAGCAGCAATGAAAATAAAGGGCCATCTCTGGTATCTCTCTGGCGCTCTTCTCAGACCGTGTCTTTGCAGACGAGAAGACGGCAGTTGTAGCCGCCTTTGGGTGACCTGCAAAGAAGAATGATCTGCGGCGGGTGGAGGCAAAGAAGATAGTCTCCTTCAGTGAAGTGCCCCAGGCCAATTTTGCAACGGAACGTTCGCTCAACTTCTTCACTGCTCTCAACATTGAACGCAGCTTTCTCAACAGCAAGCCTGAGACGTGACCCAGCCGCCAAGACTAGCTTAACGCAGTGAAGACTGTCTCTGCTTCGCGTGTTGTAAACGACTGTGCAGAGAGAGCCGTCACACTGGCGACGAATTTCAATGTGACTCTCACAGATGACGAAGAGCAGCGCCTGCTCATCTTCCAAATCGTAGAGTTTCATCGTGGGCTGATGCCTCAGGCTACAAAGATGAGTATGGTGGATCCTTAATACCTGTTAACAGCTGTTCTGCTATGCAGTTTACATATGTGGGATTGTGTGTCTGGTTACCTTATTACAAGTGCTCTGCCCGGAAATTTCAAATGTTCATCCTGGAGTGCAATACATCTGTTTCACTAAAATGTATGTATTGAGCTAATTTTGATTAGGGGTGATATTCTTATGATTCATAGGTCACAGTGATAATTGTACTAAAAACAGGTTCAGTAGATTTTGAGATAGTGTGTTCTTAAATTTATCCCTACATTGCGATTTTACAAAAACGTTGGGTGCTGTGAGAGGTCTTTTCATCTCAATGGTTTTCTCTGACATTTTAACACAGTTGTTTTCTCACCTAACCTCACTTTTTTAGCCCATATGCATGGTTGATTTCAATTTTTTTTGGCCACCCTAATGCGTACATTTCATTATGTTGCCTGATATGGGATTTGTATTGATTGGTATACAACCCTAATCTTCCCGCATCCGAATATCCATCAATAAAGTCTTCCTCACATAATATATAACATACTTGGTACACCTATGAGTAACTACTATAAAAGTGAGAAAGGTATCAAACATAAGTACAGAAAGATACGTCAGCTGTGAAACAAATAAGAATATATCTAGGAGACCAGGCATAACGACCAAGACACACAAGAACGTATACAGTATTACGACGGACGCTAACTGACAGCACAAAAGTGTCTGTAGCCAACGGTGGAAACAACAACAATTAGTCGCAGCATGGTCGTGTCGGCCGAAGAGCTTGAACAAGACCGCTGTGAACAACGTGGACAGTTAGCTCCTGTTCGTCAGAGTCTTACTCGTAAAGTCAAACTGTGACCGGAAACCAACAGTAACGCAAACAGTTGATGAGTGATGGCATAGCAGTTAAAGGACCAACACATTAGACGGCATTTAATCACGGCAACGGTGTAGGCTATCGTGAACTAGTCAGACACAATGGAGTATTCGATTACATGTGTATTCAATCAAAGTACTGATACTAATATGTCATCAGACGTAGATGCACAACATCAACATTGTAATTTATTGCAACAAAATCTTAACCATTTCAATACATAGACAATGCAAATTCTCGAAACAACATCTGCAGCGAGATGGTGGTGCATTACTATGGCGCGATGACGCAACGCGGTGGAATGATGGCGTGGCAGCACCAATTCATCAGCATAGCGTCGTTCCAAAACGACAGTGCGATACATCGACGGTGACGCGGTGGTGGTAATCTTTGTATCACACCCAGCATTCGCATCGCTTCAGCATTACTGATGTTAGCGAAAACATTACATATATAAATTCTACAGCGATCTCCAAACCCTACTGGACAATATGCACAAGCATAATGTTGTAGTTATAGGCTGAAACGCAAAGTTTGGAAAAAATATGGTCGAATACTCCTACCACAGTACACATAGAAATCGGTATTTAATCCTGGATCTACTCCAGGAAAGCAACATGCTATGAACAAATACATTACTATAAAACGGCAAAACAAATTACGGACATTCCATCACCCAAATGCAGATAAAACACGTATAGATCATATTATTGTTCGTAGAAAATGCATAAAAAAGTATTAGAGATTCAGCCGGATCCAGCTTTTTCAAATCAGTTGGCTTAGTCCACAGTCTACTATCAACTGCCATTAGATTGAGCGTCAGAGTACCACAGAAAATACCATCTGCTCTACTGAATGTCTTTTGGAGATCAAGGAAGAATGGTAAGAACATACAAATGCAATGCATCGTTGAACTCAATGATAAATACGTTATTCTTTGCTATGATATAGAGAATAACCCGACTGAAAAATACAAGTGCCTAGTGAAAACATTATATAGCGAAACGAATACTGCCAAGAAAGAATACAACAAGAAAATCATCACGCATATTAATGCTTACACACAAGCAACAGAGAAATACAACGCTGCACTCTTCTCAATGACAACAAATTACCGATGTATCGGCAAATACCAATAACAGCTATGGCAATCTTTGTTAGTTTCATCACTATCGTCATCTTCATCACCACCTTCATCTTAGTCATCACCATCTTCTTCTTCTTCTTTGTTTTTAACTTCTACGTCACCATCATGACCATCATATTTATTTTCGTTTTATATATTTATTATTATCTTCATCATGACGTTCAACTTTATCATCATCATCTTCTTCTTTGCCATCATCATAGTATTCTTCTTCTTCCTCTTCCGCTTCCCCTTCCTCTTCCTCTTCATAGTATCATTCATCGTTAGCCTCTGATTCATATGTTTCATCATCATCATCTTTGTATTCTTGTTATTAAAAGATTGGTCGTGTATTACAACATAGGTTGTAACAATCGTTCTTGTTGTTGGTGCTATATATGATGTCGATACAATGATATATATAATTATATAAACAAACTGTCTCACTGGCGTTCTTTATAACCCACTTGTTATCTACATGGTCTCAGTTAGACAATCCTCCGGCCATACAATCCTCCGGCTATACACAACGCCAATGAAGTGTTCACAGTTGCTAGCAAGGGTTGTAACACGGTTTCAGCGGATTTCTCACTCTATGTCGCTTCTTACGTATCTGCATTGGCTTCCTATTCAATATCGTATCATTTTTAACATAAGTGCTATTGTTTACCAGTCACTATTATATAAGCAACCAACATATTTATATTAATTGCTTACTCCTTTGTGAAAGACTATCCAGTTTCGGTAATATAGTTTTTATTTACATTTAGTTTGGGTGGCTAAAACTTGCTGATTCTTAATGATAGATCAGTTGGTCATAATGTTAAACAAAAAACCGTCATTTAAAACGTACATTTATAACCTAGCGTATCCACTTTAGCTCCTTGTTGAATGCATTAATGTGTTGACAACTTTAATACTGCTGATCGATTTCTAATTTGACTAATCTTTTTTTTAATGTGCCTCTCATAACCCCAGTTTCTGAGGCGCAAAATAATTACCTAATTATTACTTTTAGTGGAAGTAGTAAGCATATTATCAGTAAATAGCTGGACGACAACAAGTCTTCTAAGCGCACATGTAATGAAATACTACATTGTGTCACGTCGGTGGACAATATACAGCACCGTTTATAATCAGCATACACACATACATTAGGTGTGGCTAGTTTTGACAGCTAATCCATAACTCACCAACAACCTGCGTCACCACTGGCCCACTATAACAGTTCGACTTTATAGTAAAATCCCGACAAACAGAAGGGAGCGAACTGCTCACGTCATTCGTGGCTGTCTCGAGTTTGCTCTGGCCGTTGTCATCCACTGTATTGTCTGGTTCAAGCACTTCGGCCGACACAACCATGTTGCGACTTATTGTTGCTGTCTACGCCGTTGGCTGCATAACACGCATGTCCAGCCATTCAGCGTAAGTCCTTCGTGATGCTATGTTCGACATTGTGTTGGTCATTGTAATTGTTCTTCTCGATACGTTCGTACTTTTTGTTAAGACAAACTTAGTGATGATTCACCTTCATAACGTTTTACTCTATTGGCCATTGGTTTCTTTATTATTTTGACAATAAATATGTGTAACTTAAAATAAACGCCAATTAAACATAGTGTGAGCATTGTGAATATGATTAATTCCTATGCTATATTTGTATAATTATTTTGAAAAAATTAACTCTGAGCACACAGTCCGATTAGTAATATTTCGTCATTTAATAGAATTTAATTTAATTAAAAAAAATCATATGTAAGATACAGCTCTATTGCAACTTGATGAAGTGCATTTCACAGTTGTGTGTAAAACCAGACCAAATACTGCATGAGCCACGCACGGGAAAGCAATAAACAATATGTTATGAATTTATATTTTCAGGTGGACGTTTTCTCTCGACAAGAAGGCAGGCAACCATAAACCAAGCCGCTGTAAGCTGGTGCCGGGCATCGGTAGGTGTTCAACTGTTGCGTCGAAGACGAGTACTTGATTTGGACAGTATTAATCACTGACACACACACATACACACACACACCCACACACACACAGACTCACACACACATACACACACACTCACACACACACACACACACACCCACACACACACACACACACACACACACACACACACACATACCCACACACACATATTTGGATTGATAAGCAAATGTAACATTCGTGTAAATCTTTTAAACTGAATTGTCCGTCCTCAAAATGTATGACCACTCACGACAGTGTCAGGGAGTTGGGCAATTGTTCAAAACATTCAATTAAATGATACATTAATAATATAACATCGTAATATAAATACACTGGTTATGTTAATTTACCGTGTTTCTATTTGGAAATATAATATGTTTTAGACGTTGTTCTATCCAGTAAAGCATTCAAGCATATATAATTTGTTTTCATTGTTGATACAATAGTTAGTGTTACTGCCGCCAGGAGTAACAGGAGCGCTGCTATGTTTGTAATCATGGTATCATAGCTGATATTGTTTCGGCTATGTTGCTTGTCATTATTTAGTGAGTATGCGTTAATTCGTACATAACGTTGATTCGCTATAGTTGTACTTATTTCTTGGTCTTGAATGTTGATGGCCATCAGAACATCATCATTTCCAACCTCGGCATCATTGCCAACGAACAAAACCCTCTCACGTCCTCCCCGAATACCCAGTTTTGCAGCACCTTCATTAGAAATCTAGACCCAAATATTTAAATGTTACACTAGCAATTCAAATGAACTCATAGCTTATTTTAATAGTTACGACACAGCATTACAATGTCACACCCAGGCTTCAGACGTATTCTGCTTAGCTTGCGTGCATATCTTGTGTTTACAAAATTAGATTACAGTGTTACTAATATATATCAGTTTAAATTGCCTGTATATTAATGGTTAGGTTACATAGAGTTATTATTAAACATGTATCGATTGTGAGGCACCTACACAACATGAGCTTTCTTTATTGATGAACACAATACAGAGATATGATTTCAGTGTAAATTTGCTTAAAGAACTATTACAAAACAATTAAGAACCAGACAAACCCTTCGACTTAAGTTCTGCTAAATCCTTAGCAATGACAGTCTTCTTCCTTCGCTTGCTGTCACAGATTGTGAAAGCTCACATGGCTAGATCCTGATAGCAAATGTAGTAAATGTATTATTTGACATAAAATATTTTTTTTTCATTTCATATGTACATACGAACATATGTAAAATATAAATTATGTATATATATATATATACTGAGAAATGTATTGTTTTGAACCGATACTTCTGACACACACATACACACACATACATATATATATATATATATATATATATATATGTATATCTGTGTGTATATATATGTGTATAAATATATATATATATATATGTACACACATACATACACACATATATATATACGTGTGTGTGTAAGTGTGTGTATGTGCCAGAAGTATCGGTTCAAAACAATACATTTCTAAGTATAAATCACTCAAATTTAACTTTTTTATTCATGTCATATGTACATACGAACTCAATATATTATATAATATATATATAATATATATTATATGTAAATATACATGCATATATATATATATTAAATATATATATATATATATATATATACTGAGAAATGTATTGTTTTGAACCGATACTTCTGGCACACACACACACACACACACACACACACACACACACACACACACACACACACACACACACACACACACACACACACACACACACACGTATATATATATGTCTACACACACACATATATATATATATGTGTGTGTGTGTGTGTGTGTGTGTGTGTGTGTGTGTGTGTGTGTGTGTGTGTGTGTGTGTGTGTGTGTGTGTGTGTGTGTGTGTGTGTGCGTGTGTGTGTGTGTGTGCCAGAAGTATCGGTTCAAAACAATACATTTCTTCTGGTTCAAAAGCCAACTTATTGATGTTATGCATCTAAAACATTTAATACAAACTAACTATTTGCAACTACAATCATAATTGTAAAGTCCGTTGTTTACTCTGAATGTGAGTTCAACGTGAAACCTCCTCGTGAAACCTTCAATATTCCGGACACCTTCATCTTAATCATGACGCGGACGCTTGGCTAATAAGCAAGCAGTGAGCGCAGTTTCCTAAACGTTATCAGTTCCTTCATATACCTGGAGTAGCTTCATCATGGAATACTCTTTGGTGTAACATTGCTAGGTCTGATTGCAATAAAATGTGACTACAATACTACAGTGAAAAATAACAGGTGCATTTTTCCGTTTCCCTGTGATAAAGTCTTCGACTTATTAAAACATTACACTGTTATGCTTATAAAGATCACAATCTGCAAAAAAACGAAACCAATTAAGTAAACCATCAAATATACGCAATATGGCGAAACTCGATCCGCCAGATGGAACGTCGGACTGGACTTCCTTGTGCCCGCAATAGCACTGACCCTTGTGCCCATGGTTAGATTCCATATCCAGTTAGTTCTAAAGTAATTTCGTTGTCATTATCAGAATAATCCGAATATCCATAGCGGCATGCCATCTTCTCGAAACACAACGCACGGTGGCATTGTTACGATATCTACACTATTCGTTTTATCAAATGCACATTCGTTAGTTTTATTTCACGTCTTTGGTCTTCTGGTGCATCGGTGCTCACCTAACTTATGCTTCCCCCGTCACAGACAAGTTGCAGTGTTCCCCCGTCACAGACAAGTTGCAGTGTTTATTGCCTATTTTAAATTGTGACATTGGCTGCGTTTAGAGGTCAGTAATGGACTGTTCATCTATGAACACAAAATAAAATCCTTATTTAATATGATGTGTTATGTTAAATGACTAAGATGAATGTAGTACACTGGACATTTTTTATTAATATAACGTGTTAGTAGTGTTTTATGGTAACATTTTACTCGTGTTTCATGTAATTCAAGCAAATTATATCTGATCAAAATGACATTAGCTATGATATTATTGAGTAATACGGCAACTTATAATAGATTACTACTGGTTTTTATCTCGCTGACAAAACACTTTAGAGATAGTCTAGCTACTTTGCGTTTCCCATACAAAATGCATCCAACTTGTATAATGCGTGATGGATAACATTAGAAAGACGATTAATTTGGCTTTGCCCTAGCATTTCATTTTATAATTTTATGTTGTTGTATGTATATTTTTATGTTGTTGTATGCTCGGAGACGCTGCGACGCTTATTGAATTACTGTGTGCAACGGTGCCTGGCATTTCGTAACACAAACCACTCGCCGCTGGATAGTAATGGCGCCGCCCAATGCCAATAATGACCAATTTTGAAAACAACAATGATACTGATGATGGTGATTTTGATGATGATGAGAAGTATGTATATTATGATAATAACGATTATAAAGTGGTATGAGTTGCTGAGGATAATGATGATGACCATGAAAAGGAAGATGATGATGACGATGCGGAAGGTGAAGATAATGCTGACAATGATGACGACGGTGATAATAAGTTAGTTGTTGTCATAACGGCGATGGTGACAATGCAGAATATTAACGAAGACGAAGTTGATGATGATGATGATGATAATTTTGATTACGATGAATAGTGTAAGAAAGATAAAGACAAACATATAATCAACCAGCAATTTTAAATCTACATGGCAACAACACTACTCGACGTGTCGTCAAAATTGGAAGTAATACAAAGTTTACCACCACCGCGTCGCCGTCGATGTATCGTACTGTTGTTTTGGAACGACGCTTACAATGTCTATGTTGTATATCTACGTTATATGACATATTAGTATCAGTACATTGATGGAATACATGTGTAGGTGCACATGTAATCCAATACTTCATTGTGTCTGGCCGGTTGTGGATAAACTTTGCTACGATGACACACCGTCAAATGTATCGGATCGTTAACTGTTGTTCCATAAATCATCAACTGTCTGGTCATTGTTGGTCCCCGGTACCAGTTCGACTTTGCGAGTAAGACTCAGACGAACAGGTGCTAACTAACTGTCCAGGTTTTTTACAGATGTCTCTGATTTTATGTGGTTGTCGTAACCCGCTGATCCGTATTGTTCAAGCTCTTCGGTCGACACAGCCATGCTGCGACTAGTCTTTCTTTCCACCGTTAGCTACACGATACTCTCGTGCTGTCTGTTAGCATAAATCCATAATAATACTGAGTACGTTCTTGTATGTGTTGGTCATAATGACTGTTCTCCTGGATATTATATTCGTACTTGTATCACAGCTGACACATCTTACAATAACAGTATACACCTGGTTGATACCTTTCTCATTTTTATAGTATTTAATCATAGGTGTATCAAATATGTTAGATTGTGACGAAGACTTTATTGGCGATTATTCGGGTCCGGGAAAATTACGGTTGTACACAAATTATTAAAATTCCTCATATCAGCCAACATAATAAACTGTATGCATACTACATTGCGTAACTGAATATTGCTTACATTAATGCCACCGTTGTATTTGCAGTTACGCCAATTTGGCCTACATCCAAACCAAACGAAACACACTCAGTGATATTCTGATAAACACCAACAACGAAAAGAGATTGAGAAGACAACGCAACTAAAGGCAACAATCCAGTCAACCAATCCCGACATCATATTCCTAGTCGAAACCAAAATATATTAACTATATTCCACCTACTCATTTCTACCACCAAACTATGAGGCTACCAGAAAGGACAAACATGTCCAATGCGGTGGCGTACGTATAACCTTTCACGGTGTCATCGTTGCAGAACCACTTCCAAACCTTAACTCCAATTGTTAAATAGTATGGACACAAATCCACTTTCCACGATGACCATCTTCGATCTCTCGAAGCTCTCCATGAGTCTTTGACGAACCTATTCAGATCGCAAAACTCCACATAACGTAGTCATAGCAGGATATTTTAACCTTCCTGATATTAACGGGCGCAACTAACAAACCACAGACATTAGAACTGCCAGGAAACACAACAAACTACTAGAAATAATGAGTGAATTTGTATTGCAAAACATGGTGAATGACCCCACACGGATCGATTCTTACAATATCCTTGACCTATACTCATCTTACATCCGTCCATAATCGTCAACATTCACACCACTCCCGGCACGAGTTGTCATGACGCCATTTCCTTCAGTGGAAACCACTACGCAAAGTATTTCAATACAAATCCACAGACTGGGGCAAACTTAAATAAAAGCATAACCCTATCAAAATCAGCATACTTTGATATTTACCCGGGATAACACGGAAAATAATAAGAATGCAACAAAAACGCAAAAAAGCAAAACAAACTGGACTTAATATCGACTGGGAAAAGCTTAAAGATCTCAGAAGGCAAGCCACTAAGGCTGCAGCCAAAACTCACGTAGACTACATAAACAACAACATTGGAGAAATATTAAAAACAAACCCTAAACAATTCCGGTCATTTATCAAAGCAAACAAACGAGAAAACATTAGCATTTCCACACTGCAAGTAAACGAACAACTAATCACCAATGATCTCTACAAAGCAAATGCACTGAACAACGAATTTAGCTCCGTGTTCACCCAATAAATTTACCCTATCTCTCAACATGCATCTTCCTCTTACCCTAATATGCCCACTGTTGAAATTGAGATAGCTAGAGTAACCAAGTAACTAGAAAAGCTAAACCCAAACAAAGCTTCTGGCCCAGATGAACTCTCAGCCAGAGTTCTTAAAGAAACTGCAGAGGAAATAGCTCCCATTGTCACACACATCTTCCAACAGTCATACAACACTTGCAAACTCCCCGACGACTGGCTCCAAGCACTAGTAACTCCAATATAAAAAACACAAATCTGACCCCGCAAACTACAAACCAATATCACTAACATGCATCCTCGATAAATTCATTGAACACATCAGTCTAAGTAATATGTGGAATCACTTGAACAAACACAACATCCTCCTCCACCTTCAACACGGATTCCAGTCAGGACAGTCTTGCGAATATCAATTCATCGAGACAGTCCATAACTGGATGACTGCTATGGACAGCAAAACACAAATAGATGCAATCCTGCTTGATTTTGCCAAAGTTTTCTTTTTCTGTCAAACAGTAAACAGAGAGTTTCAGTAAATGGAGTTCTGTCGGACACAACAGATGTTACATCTGGTGTTACACAGAACTCAGTCCTGGGACCAGTCCTTTCCCTACTCTAAATAAACGACATTAAAGAAGACATCCAGTCTCCCATACGCCTCTTTGCATAGGACAACATTAAGTATTGTAACATCACCTCCAAAATCGACCATGACATTCTTCAAGCTGACTTGATCCAACAACAAAAATGGTCTGACAAATGGGAAATGGAATTTAACATTTCTAAATGTGTCGACCTACCAATAACAAACAGAACGAAACCCAGACTACACTCATATTCACTCTTCGGCATGCCACTCACTCCATTATCCAGCAATCTGTATCTCGGAGTAAAATTATATTCAAATTTAACCTGGGCAAATCACATCACCGTCATAGTTTCCAAATCATCAAACGTCCTAGGCAGAAATAACCCTAGGTACATGCAACCCCGAAGTCAAACAAGTACCTTACTACATGCTAATCCGATCAAAAATCGAGTATGCATCTCCTATATAGAATCCACACATTGCCACCCAAATTAAGCACCTTGAAAAAATACAACACTATGTTGCCATATTTGTTAAACATGATCATAGACAGCCAAATTTACTCAGCAGACATAGTAACCGCTCATGGATGGCCAACTCTTGAACGACGATGCATTGTCAAACAAGCCATAACATTTTATAAAATTTTAAATAATACTATCAAGATCAATCCCCGCCAGAACTTGTAACACAGTCAAGAAACCTTGGCCACTATATGGTGGTGGTGGTGGAGATAGTAGTAGTAGTAGTAGTAGTACTAGTAGTAGTAGTAGTAGTAATAGTAGTAGTAGTAGTAGTAGTAGTAGTTGCAGTAGTAGTAGTAGTAGTAGTAGTAGTAGTAGTAGCAGTAGTAATAGTAGTAGTAGTAATAGTACTTATACCGCCGCGGGTACAAGAGAAATGGAAAGTTTCTATCCAAATACATGGCCAACAACTGCGGCGCAGAATGATTGGCACTAATAGAAAGAGGAACTAGTACGTTGCATCGGATAATTTAAATGTCGGCGTTGCATTTGAACTTATTGCATATTTATTATGAAGTGGAAGAGTGTTACTGTAGATAATGACATGAACTTTCATGTTTAATTGCAGTCTCTAAACTGGTACTGTTTTGGCTGCGTTTGAGATGTTGCTTGTAATTATTATCTGTGTAGGCAAACGTAATGCTATTCGATATTTCCGGTATCATTTTGTGGTTGTGTTGTACCTCCTAGATCACGGCTCTTCAGACATCCAAGTGCTACCAAATGGATTGGCCTTTATCACATCAGTAAGTAGTGGTGACCGCTTGTATTAGTTGTTATTGTATTGTGTGTGAGTGTGTGTGTGTGTGTGTGTGTGTGTGTGTGTGTGTGTGTGTGTGTGTGTGTGTGTGTGTGTGTGTGTGTGTGTACGTGCGCGCTTGTATATGTGCGTGTGTGTGCTTGTGAATTTTGTTGTTTGTGCTTATATTAACCATTAGTGTATGGGTATTGTCATGTAGTATAAGTTAGACGACTACCACAACAGTGGTGGTGATGATGGTGACGATAATGGTGATGTGTGTTGACGACTACGATTGTTGTCACGATGGTGATGATGATAGTGACAATAGTGGGACATCTACTATTACGCCTGTGGTTACGATAGTGTTGGTGACGGTGACGCCAAATATCACGATGATACTGATAATAAAGATGAAAATGTCCACAACTATAGAATCTATTAAATTATGTTGTTATATACCTGCAGTATGCACCAGGCGAAGCTATAAGACGTTGATATGTTGACCACGATATTGACCATTCAACGCGTTTGTGAACCATATCGGCTAATGTGCCACCGATGTGTCTTATATGGGTATTTAAGCTGTTTCATACAAACACGCGCATGCACACTCTCATATTCATATGCACGCACGCAAACACAGCATTCACGCACACCTGCACACATTCACATACGCAAACACGCCTATGCGCCGACAAGCAGATACGCAAACAAGCAGACACGTAAACACGCAGATACGCACATACGCAGATAGGCAGGTACGCATACACGCAGACACGCAATCACGCACAAACGCAAACACGTACACACACACATACGCACACACGCACACGCACGCACAGGCGTCCACGCGAATATCTAAATTGTTTTGTACAGTTTTCATAAAAACAAATGTATCTGCTAATTTGAAATTGGCCAATACTGTTGCAATATTCTGTTGCATGCAATCATCCACTACCTCGGGCTGTGGCTAAAGATATTTCCATAGTTAATAATACTCGTTTGACTTATGACGGTAGCATCCCGCATGTCTCATTTCAAAAGCGATTTTTTCGCCAGTAGTCGTAACCCAGACTATTAGCCATAATTGGATGCAACAAAATAATGCTGTAGTATTGCAATTTAAAAAAGCGTAATAGCGTAACTATAATTATAACAATCGACGAGAATATATATATATATATATATATATAATAGTTTACATATATATATATATACAAATGTAAAGGAAATGTATTCCTGTTTGACTTGAGTATGTAGGATATATAAAATAGTAAAAAAGTGTTGTTTTATAAGAAACTAAAATAAAAACAATAATAAACTGTAATTGCAAATGTTGCTGGACAGGGCATGGATCCAAAAGATCCGGGCACTATATTCCTGTTTAACTTCAACAAACCCAGACGCGGAGTCCACGCACTCGACATTGTAGGAGATCTCGACAGAGCAACGTTCTCTCCCCAAGGTCTCAGCCTTTGGAAAGACACCAATCGCAGTAAGGTCTCTTCCAGGACATGATGCTTTTAAAAATTATTTGTCGTCGAAAACCGCCATTGACACTGCCATGTTTCAAAAGAACGTAGTCTTTTCCTAGTTGTTCGTGTATTAATTAATATAATGTTCTTGAGAATATACTAAATATGTTGAAGGTATACTGCTCGTGAAATTGTGTTTAGTAAGCCCGTAACAACGGTCTCAATTTGAAGGCACGAGCATGGGTGCATGTTAAAATAGAAAACGAAACATCCAGATTCAAAAAAGCTTTATTAGTAATACGGCCGATTCGAGCAGAGTTAATTGTTGTACCCTTTGATGTTCAACGATCCTCACTTTCCCATGGTCAACACAGCAAACGTCCAGTTTGAAATCACTAAGTCCGCTAATTCAGGGTAGACGAATTTTGATTATGTCCCTTTATGCACTAAACGAAATGAACCTTTTTCTTCCCAATCTGAATTAAATATACTGTACAAATAGTGTCATGATATTCAACTAGTTGTTAACCCCCCCCCCCCCGTCACAGGGTTCAAGGCCTCTTTTGGTCGCGCTTCTCTGTACAGTTTGATGCGGCATCTATCGGTCGAGGTGACGTCACCGCAGGTAGCAACGCTAGAATTTAGCATGGTGCTCTTCTATGCGGGTTGGTGTTTCAGGCCGTACTGCAATCGCGGAATTTTGTAGCAATTTATATCAGCGTAAAGATAATAACCGTAGCTGGATGCACACAGGATTGTTTTTACATTTTGAGTTGTTGCCGTTTGAAGATTGCGAATACTCAAACTTGTAATGGGAATTAATATTTGTTGATATCACATTAAACATAATAATGGTATATACAAATATCCCGCTGGATGTACCCATGCTTTATTTTTAGGTGTACAGTCTGAAATAACAAGCGGCACCACAGCTCGCCTTGCGAAAGTATAGTGCGCGCTCAGCGGCATTGCCTATGGCGACGTTAGCAACATCTGGCGGGCTGGTTACTTTGTGACACGCAGATTACCACGTTTGAGCGGGCTTAGTGACATGAGTTCGCAATTACAAAGATTTATATTTGGCACATTACTTGAAAGAGTATTAAGTTTGCGTATACAATGTTTCAAGCACATTTCCTTTCACTTTGATTTTTCAAGATTAGTTATTTTTTTATAAAGTATTTAGCACAGTTATTTATGTACACGTCGTAATTAAGAGGCTTACACATAGTGGTTTAGCACATTATGTCACTCAGCATATGGGCGGATCAACACGTACATTATGTATTAACAGTTATAATGTATGGCACTGTTTCAGATGTAGTATTCCTATTTGTAATCAATCATAAAGGGAACAACGAAACGGTGGAAAAGTTTCGTTTCGACGCGAAGAGAAGAAAGTTGTACCACGTGAGAACGTACCAGGATGACCGGACATTTATTCAGTCAGTGTTCCTAAACCACATTCTACATTATATATTTAATATCAATAGACGCCACACTGGCTATTCGATATGATGTCATTCATCAATAGATTGGATACGCTGATATATGTGTCATACAATGGTTAGAATCGTTTTCCGGTTACTGTTGTATTTCATGCTCCCAAATACTCCTGGTCATTTCTGGATTAGGGGTAGGGTTACAAATACAATATTTATTTCAGTCTGATCTCGGCCTGATACAATGACAATTATCTGATGTATTTCATGCTCTCTAATCGTGCTATTTGTTTCTGGATTAGGGTTACGGGTACACATACAATATTTATTTCATTCTGAACTCTATCTAATATAATACAAATGATCCTTATAATAAATATGTGAATGTTTCGTGAACAACCGTTGGTTTATACAATTGAAATGAACAACTACAGTGGAACATCACTATTAAGGTAATATTTGGTACTGGACAAACGTGACCTGAATAGCGAGGTGACCGTATTAGTGGGACTAATATCCTAAATGTTATAGTATGAGGTTACACTCTATATATATATATATATAGCCATTATTTTATATGCTCCTTCAGCCTCAATGACCTCGTGGTGACGGGTGAAGACAGTTTCTACTTCAACAACTACTTCAAATTCGATCTCAAAGAGGAGTTGACTCGTCGTCTTCGGCTTGGCGATGTCGGTTTCTACGACGGCGCCAGGGGGCGTATTATGCTAAAGGGACTTTTTATTCCGAACGGCATAAGCATATCTCCAAATGGCAGGTGGGTGTAGTTTATTATATTGTACATGCGATTTCGTGATGCAGGCCTAACGCTGTACAAACCGGATGCTATTCCGGAAAAAAAACTATATCACGTGAACACATCCATCCGTAGGTATGTTTAAATATGCCGTACTGAATTATAAAGCTGTCGATTACCAAAGAACATGCTATCGACACTTCAAGATACATTTCATATAAGTTATTTGTTATCAGTTAAGCCGAATATCACGACGTATTGTGGGATGTTTGTTAACAAATAATATTTTTTTGGAATGTGTAGTTTTGTAAATCCATGATAATTGCAACATTACGGGACAACGAAGAATGTTGCCAGATGATAACGGTTTGAAGTAACTTTGAAATGGTTACAAAAGAAAATCATCTAAACGCGTGCATGGAAGGCAAAAATTTGTATTTTTGACTGGCGTTCGTTACAATCAATGTTAGTGGACCTATGGTATTCATATTTCGATTGAGTGGCGTCATTGATCAATTCCTACAACATAGTAGACCAGACTGGTTTTCGCTGGAAGATAACCAAGGTGCCAGTAGCTGCGCTTCGACTGTTACGAGTGCATCGTTCGATGTGTTACTTGTATGATGAACATACAGCACAATGTTAGACATATTTAAGTAGACCAAAAACACCTTCATATAAGTCGGGCTGACGACACATAGGTTTACATATCACTTTCACCAACAGATACCTCATTGACGTCGTCTTGGGAATGGAAACAACAAATATGAAATTTAATCCAGATTAAAAAATAACGTAACTATTAATCACAAAAACAACAACAACGAAGCAGGGTTGTGAACTACATCTCGGGTAAATTGCTTGGTAACGATTTATCACCATCATATATCATATATAATCTGGGTGTAGTCTTTGACAATGACTTCAGCTTCCACGTATGTATTTGAAATTGCATTCTATCCTACACATAGGCGGTTCTTTGATCTACTGACGGCTGTTGTGGGTCTTTGTTCACGGTTTTGCTTAATGATTCTTGCAAGTCGCGTTCAGGTCTTTGAGGTTGTAGGCGCTATGTATGTTGTTATTATTGTTCCGTTTTCATACGAACTATTTGGCAGATACATAATGTGACTGAGAAATGCAATACTAGGTTTTATGCCATAATGTAATTCTTGCCATATTGTAGATACCTGTACTTGACAGAATCTGGTGGCGAAAGTTTGAGTATCTACGCCCGGAAGTGGAATAAGTTGCAATTGCTGCAGGTAAGGTAGCGTGCTTAGTACACCAGAAACACAGGTTACGTTTTCTCAAGGTGACCAATGTTTGCTTCGGAGACAAATGTAAAAATATATATTTCAGATAATGTCTGACCGCTCTAGTTTCTTTATTCCGCTATGTATGTTTACGAATATCAGCAAATATATATCAGAAGAGGAAGATTTGCAACATAGACAACGAGTGGTTATCTTGTTTGCATTTTAGCATTTCACAAAATTACTGTTACAGCGGACTAAACAAAAAGCAAACGAAAAGGAAGCCACCGGTTTGATGTTGATAATCCAAACATAATTCAGTCATGTGTAACCCACACTTACAATATAATTGTTTATTTTGTGTTTAAACATAGTAACGCTGCTAACAATTGAACACATTATTATACCATTAATTTACATAATCAATTCTGAGAAGAACTATTTTATTATTGTTCGTGGAGGCATACATTACAATATATGTGGCCTCATCATCACCACTGGTCGGCCGGGGCCTGAGCATAGATTAGAGCTTTCACGTGGATCGACGGTACATTAGATATGGGATGGGAGGTCGTTCTCGACAATGTCAATGTTTTCTATTTTCTATTACAGTCTATTTTCTGATTTCCTCAGTTGTTTATTTCCATGGGTGGGATTTCATAAGATGAATATTGATATTGGTTCTGTTGTGTTATGATAACAGTGACCAACTAGTTACTAGTTGTTGAAGCCTCATGCGCACCTTTTTCGTGAGTTTCGTGTACAATCCATAACGTTCTTGTTTGCTCATGTGGATATTTATGCACTTCCTTAACATTTTACTATAAATTTCGTCGAGTTTTCAGTCCAATTTTTTTTACGAAGGACCAGTCATCAAATACATACATACAATTATACTTTCGACAGTAGCATTGAAGATCGACAATGTGAGTGATCCTCATATGTTTGCCTTCCATACATGATATAGCTTGTTAATGCTTGCCAGACTGGAGTAATGCGCCGGTGAATACGTTGCTTTCGCTGCGTATTCAGGAAGCTAGAAAAAAACATAATTAATTTACAACCTCGTTTCGTTGTTCCCATTATTTCACTACGAGCCGTCTTTACTAAGCATAATTCATATTTTACGTTGATAGTGATGGCCGCACATTGATCCACATTGATAGTCAGTCCAACAGTTATTACATTTTGTCTAGACATTCTCTAGTAATGTCTGTGCAGACGTGATGATAACCCTGATTACGTATATTGTCATTTGTAACTTCTGTGATTTCTTCGTATGGAAACCGCGCTACTTATCAGTTCTCTGTTGGTAAAACGAAGATAAAGAACATGAGATTCTTCAGATGATTTTCTCATAACATTATTTGATATTATAGTACACACTCACACTCGTATGCACATCCGCACACGCACACTGACACGCACACTGACACGCACACACACACATACCCAAACGCACGCACGCACGCACGCACTCACACACACACACACGCGCGCGCGCGCGTGTAGACCAGTGTTCAATCTTTACAAAAACCTTCTTTATGATGAGCCTTAAATTGTGTTCGTCGTGTTCTTCCGTTTCCATTGCTGCGTCACTGACTGACTGGAGAGTCGTTGCGGTTCTGCAATTAGATGAACTTTCCTCAGTCTGGGTTCCCACTACACCGTTCAGGCTAAATGTCACTGCTTGGTTGAGAATATAGGTGAAAAAGTGGTTGAGGAAAAGTGAGGCAATCACACATATTTCTTGACACTGTCGGATATTTTGAACGGGGCTGAGCTATTCAAGAGAACGAAAGTAGTCATGTCGTTGTGGAAGAGGCTGATGATTTTCAAGAATTTACTACGGCTACCAAGCTTTGCAAGGAGGGGCTCCCTGGTGATGATATCAATGGCGTTTGTGAGGTCTATGAACACAGCGTACAGTTTCATGTTTTGTTTAATGTAGTTTTCTTGGATCCATGTTGTTTACCCTTGCCCGGACTCAGCGCCTACGGTTTTGTTGTATGAATTCACCTTCTCATAAACCTATTGTCTGCCAAGGATAATGAGTTGGGTCTGCACAGGTTTGGAACCAGAGTTGTTTTTAAGTGGCTTAACTATTTGATACAAATGTGTGGTTAGTTCATTTTCTTTTTGTGACATGTTGTACATCCGCACACTAAGATACATTCATATTCAATTTAAAAAATACTCGAAGCATAAGTATAAGTAAAATAAACTAATGGCATGGCATTGTGGATATCTGCATTTGTTGATTTGTGTTTCCAGGTGGTTCCAATGTGCTCAGTGGTTGATAACATCGACGTTGACGTGGCAACCGGAGATTTGTGGGTGGCATCGCACCCTGATCTCCCCTTGCTTCTGAACTATATGCGACCACCTCACACTACTAAATCGCCATCGCAGGTAATCCAGGTCATATTTCCTGGCACGGATGGTAGTGTAGCCGTTCGAACATTTTGTCATGAAAAATGTTATGTCAAACGTGTGTTAACATCAATTTGTCCATCTTTCGGGATAAAGTAATTAAAAGTGGTTTTCTGTGTCCAGAGCAAACATGTAAAATGCTATCAGTAGTAGTTTAACACAATAAACATTTTATTTAATGGTGGTAGCCAAGCATGTTTACTGCATAGTTTTCAATGGACCGTCAGAAATGCATATACAGTCTTAGAAAACAGATAGTTAACAGTGGACGTTCAATAAGACGGTAAACATTTGGAAACGTGTGTTTGTGTTTACATGCATGAAAGTAGGTGATGTGTACGTTACTCTATCTGTCTATATTTAAATGTCTGTCTTTGTCTGTATATGTGATGTATGTTTGTGTCTGTCTGACTTGTAGGTGTATGTGTGTCTTAATATCGGCACGTCTGTGTGTATCTATGTCTCTCTGTCTGTCTGTTGCACGTACGTCTGTGCGTTAATGTCGATAAGTAATACTTTACGTATGTATGTTACGTCGATACATATGCATGTCTGTATGTATGTGTGCAAGTCTGTCCGTCTGTCCGTCTGTCCGTCTGTCCGTCTGTCCGTCTGTCTGCCTGCCTGTCTCTCTCTCTCTCTCTCTCTCTCTCTCTCCCTCTCTCTCTCTCTCTCTCTCTCTCTCTCTCTATATATATATATATATATATATTTTTTTTTTTTTTTTATCTCCCCACACGCTCTATCTTTCTGTGTTCCCTTATTTCAGTAATATAGTAAAACTATTTACTATTCGTTTACAATAATACCCTGTCGTTGGTCTAGGTGTTTCGGCTTACAATGTGTGACGGTGGCTCCAGGGTGTCAGACGTGGAGGAGGTGTATTACAACGATGGACAACAATTCACTGGGTCAACCGTCGCTGTCCACTACCGTAGATTCATGGCCATTGGCAGCGCCTTCACAAATATGCTTCTTTGTAAAAATCCGCCATACTTGAAATCACGGCCCACCACACATAATTGCAACCAGTGACATGAGTTCGATAGATTATGCGTTTTCGCTCTCCAACTGCTTGTTGACATGAGCAGGCAGATTACATTTAAATATTAAATTGGTATACCATTAAATGATAGCATTTTGCCTTGTGTGTCGATAAGTTGTTGTTGAATCATTCGTATGTATATTGATCAGAGTAGCACTATCAAACAGAGCCATTTATATACATGTCGGTTCGAGAATAATGGCATTGCTGCTTGTTACAACCCATTTGATAATAATGACCCAACTTGTAATATAAATCTTGCCACTTTTGTAATAACGACTAATTTTGCAATTGCAGGGGGTTCGTTTTGTAATGACCATAAGTTATGATGATGGTGATGATGATTATGAAGATATTGATGAATCGATGTTGAAGAAGAATTATAAAACTATGCTGATAATGATGACGATGGAGGTGATGATGGTGACAAAGATGACAACAAAGAAGAATACGATTGTGATGGTGAAGATAATGATAACGAAAATTACGATTATGCTGATGAACATGACGTTGATGACGATGATGAAAATATTTATGAATATGACGACAGTAATGAAAATAATTAAGAAAATCATGTTAAATGTGAAGGTAATCTTGGAGACAAAGACTATGGTGATTGTGATGATGGTGAATAATACTATTAATAATATAGTCAAAATAATGACAAAGTTCTTTAGAGCCTAAATCCCCAGGAATGTGAGCTCAGAATTATGTTTGGGCAAACTCGTTAACATGGAGAAGAAAGAGTCGTCATTCAAGCAAGGGACCGCCGAAGGTTAGGATAGGAATGCAATTTCAAATAAATAATATTTAGTTTTGTTATGAAAGGTATCTATGGTCTGATATGATTATAAAGCGATAGGACGTTTAATCCAGATTTTGGGTGCATCTACAGAAAAAGTACTTTGCCAATATTAAGCTTGGTTTTTTGAACAAAAGAAATTGTTCTGAAACAGATTATCTGAGATTCCTGGGGATATCGAAAAAAACGAAGGAGACTTAATAAATAGGTTGAGTGTTATGTAGAAAGGGCACGTTATGTGACAGTGGCTAACTTCAGTTGTATTCGATAAGCATTTGGAAGCCAGTGTAACTGTTTAAGTACGGGCAATGGTGATGAAAATCGGGGTGCTTTTTGTACCAAACGTACTAAACAATTAAATTCACGTTGGAGTTTAACTAAGTCCTCTTTAGCAATACTGTTAAGGAGTGAGTTGCAGTAGACAAGGCAACGGAAATCACATATATGGTAGAAACAGCCTTGTTTCGTTGTTGTTTTGTGCCATTAGATCAGCATTATCTGAATTTAGCTTCAATTTACATGCTTCCATCCACAGTAAGATGTCAGTGAGACAGTCACTTAAAGTAGATAGAGATGTGTGTGCATCATTTGGTGAAAGTGATATATACACTTGAGTGTCATCAGCATACCAGTGATGATTTATATTATGATTAGTTATTACTCGACTAAGGGATGTAGTGTATAAGCTAAACGGAGCAGGGCCAATGACAAACGGTGTGGCACACCTACGGTAGATGTTCTTAACAAGACAGTGGGCCAGATATATTAATGCTTTGGTACCGGTCTGAAAAAATATTAATTAAACAACTTAAGTGCTGTGCCAGAATTTCCAAAATGTCTACGAAGGCGATGTAAAACACTGTCGTGGTGTAGTGTATCAAAAGCATCTGATAGATCTAGCATGGTGAGAGCAGTCAATTTGCTACTATCCATATTGTATACAATGTTATTGCGTATTTTAAGAACAGCCGTCTTAGTTGAATGAAATCGCTTATATGCATATTCTAGATAATTTGATAAATGTTCGTGAAGTCGATTTGCAACAAACGTTTCCATTATCTTCTACAGAAATCTTAGATTATAGATACGACGGTAATTCGTTAGGTCAGCTTTGCACAGACTTCGTTTTTTTAATAAGAGGATTGACAAGAGCTTGCTTGAATTCGTGTGGAACTACTCCATCATGCATTGGCATATTTATAATATTTGTAATATGATAAATCCGTTGATCAATGCAACATTTCAATAAAATTATTATTCTAATGTAGTAGATGATGATTGTGAAGACACGAGAACGAAGACGTTTACGAAGATGGTAACGAGTTTGATAAATTATTATTATTATTACTAGCATTTCTATAGCGCCATATCTCCGGGACCAGCCCGTTCATAGGCGCGTACACACATTATAAGACGTACATGGAAACAAATGTAAACATATATATGTAAAAAGATGCCGGTAAATGTAATAATTATTAAGATTTACAAGATTGTATATATATAATGTGACCAGCATACATGACATATTTGCACAAATATTAATATAATTAAGTAAGAGAATATACATTATGATATATAAAATAGTATTAAAAGATAAATAATAATAAATTAATTGAAATACATGATATAATAGAACTAAATTAATTGATTAAATACATATTCATAAAAAGTGTCCTACAGCACAGTTCCTCAGTCGATGTACGCCTGCTTAAATAGATACGTTTTAAGGTAAGTTTTGAATTGATCCAAAGTCTCTATTTGACGAACGTTTATTGGTAGAGCGTTCCAGAGCGTAGGTCCAGACACGGAGAAAGCTCGTCTGCCGTAGCCCTATAAATTGTAGCGCGGGACTACAAGCAGATGTAGATCAGCAGATCGGAGGTTGCGGGTGGGCGTATATTATGAGATCTTGGATATACGCTGGAGCAAGACCATGTAAAGCCGTGAAAACAAGGACCAGCAGTTTGTACTGGATACGCCAGCGAACTGGAAGCTAATGCAGTTCGACCAGCACAGGTGTTATGTGCTGGTGCTTTCGGTGTCTTGAAATTAGTCTTGCTGCCGAGTTCTGTACCATCTGCAATTTGTTCATAAGTGCCTCGGTGATGCCGTACAGGACCGCGTTACTGTAGTCCAACCGCGATGTCACCAGGGCGTGGACTAGTGTCTTACATGCATCAGTAGTAAGACAATGTCGTATTTTTGAAATTGCGTAGAGATGGTAATACGCTGACTTGGACATATGTGAGACGTGTGACGACTTTGTTAGTCCAGAGTCGATTGTAATCCCGATGTTGCGGATGGTCGGTGGTCGATAAAGAACGTGTGGAGACACCTGTAGGACAACACTGCTACAAAGCAACAAAACACAATGGCTGAGTTGATTGACGCAATGTATGTGTGAATATTTGAAATGACGCGAGGGTAGTTTTGAAATATTACTTCGAGCGAACCATCATGTATTGAGCTATTCGCCTAAAATAAAAAAACGCAGTTAATAGTACTGAAACAGCCTTATCCTCTTATCGTACACACAGTTGTATGTGTCAATTATTTGTTTAGGTATTTTGAGACCCACCACAACGAGGTAGCACATATACGTGGAACAACAAAACAAGGACAACAATTGCCATCATTGCATTATTTTGAATATAAATGATTTCCCATGATCATTTCATTTCTGGTGGATGCTAATATTTATTGGATGCAGCATAATGTTAACATAAATCTATACAGTAGCCACTTGAAATAACTGACCATTCCGTGTCCACTGTATATCATCAATAGATCAAAGGTCAATGGTTCAGTGTGTGTATGAGTGCGTGTGCGTGCGGGCGTGTATGCGTGTGTGGGTATGGTTGTGTATGTGTGTGTGCTTGTGAGTACCAGTGTGCGTTTGTTTGGGTGTGCGTGTGTGTGTGCGTGCGCGGGCGTGTGTGAGCATGTGTGTGAATGTATACGTGCGTGCGCGCTTGCAGGCGCATGTATTTACGTGACATGAACACATCTCTGACGATGACCGGACGACGTCATCAAAATAGTCGAAAAAAAATATCAATTTTATGACATCGAGTGTCAACATGTCTTTCAATTGGGATATGTATATGTTTGTTATATTAATATGTTTATAACAGATGGCTATTGAAATATACAATGCCGGCTGAGTTTTTTTCGGGATATGATATCGTGTACATTCGGAAACTATTGTTATGATTTTGTGCTGTGGCTAATGTAAATGAAAGTTGTACACCTCTTGCTATATTATTTAACTTGTCACGTAAAGAGGGAATCGTTCAACTAGATTGGAAAGAAACAAACAAACAGTACACCATAATTTAAAAAGGGATCGAGGAGCTATACAGATACTTACAGACCAGTGAGCTTAATATCAGTTTTATGCAAATTATTAGAAACGCTAATTAGAGACCATATGGTGGAATTCCTTGTAAAACACAAATTAATACTTTGACAGTGATTTCAGCTTTCACCAGAACATTTCTCAAGTATGTAAATCCCGTTTCTATCATATACGAGATTTCCGATGAATTCGGCGACATTTGTCTTTATCTAATGCTAACACAATACCAGTAACTTTAATTAGCAGAAGCTTTGACTACTGCAAATCACTCCTAAACAATATTGCTAAAGAGGATTTAACTAAACTCCAACGTGTACAGAATTGTTTGGTACGTGTGGTACTAAAAGCACCTCGTTTCTCACCATCACCTCCCATACTTAAACAGTTACACTGGCTTCTAGTTGCATATAGAATACAACTCAAATGAGCCACTATCACATACCGTGCCCTTTTTACATAACACCCATCCTATTTATTAAGTCTCCTTCGTTTTTCCGAAATCCCCAGGAATCTCAGATCATCTGTTTCACAACAAATGTTTGTTCCGAAAACCAAGCTTAATATTGGCAAGCGTGCTTTTTCTGTACCTGCATCCACAATCTGGAATCAACTCCCTATCGCTTTTAAATCATCTGAAAACATGGATACCTTTCATAAAAATCTAATTGAAGACTAACTGGTTGAAATTCTATTCCCACCCTAACCTTCGGTGGTCCCTTGCTCTAATGATGACGACTCTTGCTTATCCATGTTACCATGTTTTTTTCCAAAGATTCGTGTACGTTATGCCTCTGAGCTCAGATTCCTGGTGATTTAGGGGATATAGAAGTTTACCACTGTTATTATTATATTATTATCACTATTATTCACCATCATCACAGTCACCATAATCTTTGTATATATGACCACCTTCATATTTATTATATTATTATCACTATTATTCACCATCATCACAGTCACCATAATCTTTGTATATATGACCACCTTCATATTTACCTTCATCTTCTAAATTATTTTCATCACCGTCGTCATCTTCTTAATTATTTTCATCACCGTCGTCATCTTCGCCTATATTTTCATCATCATCATCATCTTCATATTCATCATCATAATCGTTGTCATTATCTTCATCGTCACCATCATATTCTTCTTCGTTTTCAACTTGTTCATGATCATCGTTTCCATCGTCTTCATTATCAACATAGTTTTAGTTTCATCTTCAACATTGATTGTTATTCTCTTCATCATCATCATATTCTCTTCATCAACCATCAAACTACATAAGATAATATCTGTGTAAGCCAGTACTTGCTAGATATTTTGATTAGGTAGCATTGTTGTTAAAATTAAGCAAGGGCGATAGTCGGGCGGCGTAACCTAAATAAATAAAGCAGCCTAACGTAACGTAATTGATTGTATTTAAATTAGGTCACTACCGGTAATGTTAGCGTTCCTGTCAGGATAAATAGTCTGCTGTGTAATTGAAATTTGTAACCTAAAGTGTGCTGTAGTACACAGGAAACAGTCTTTATAAAGACTAAGTTAGTTAAGTTATTAAATAAATTCTGATCGGGATATGGCGCCTTGCAAGCGGCAAGTCAAGGCAAAGCGACACTTGGTGTGCGATCACCGCCACAGCTGGGTAGATTTTGCATTGTCCGGCTGTGGGAAGTCATGGACAGAAACCATGGAGGAATGAATCACCTTCCAGCGCATTGGGTGTTTGAAGGTGGAGTGTCTGCAGAAGGAGATAGTTAGGTTGACATATATTGTGAAGGGAATGGAGATGGGAATTAGCAAGGATGCAGGTCGAATGGAGAGAGACGACAGGGAGAGAGGTGAGAATACTGCAAAACTGAAGGAGAATAGCAGTGGCAAGAAAACTGAGGAAAGGAGATTGAGAGGAGGGAAGGTGGTTGGAGGGGAAGAAATTGGAAAATCGACAACAGAAAATGTGACAAGCGTGAAGGTGACAGGGACGAAAGTGACCGTAGAGAAGGAGGGAGGGAAGATGGGAAGGGAGAGGAGAGAGGAAAACGAGATGGGACGAACGAAGAAGGGACGAAAGGAAGTGAGAGCAAATGTGATAGAAGAGAAGTCGATAAAAGGGAAGGTGACAAGAGAAAAAGCGACAGGAAAGAATGGATCGGAAGAGAATGTGACAGGAGAGAAGACGACAGGGGGGAAAGACAACAACCAGACAGATGCAAACCGAAGAAGGAGCTATTCTAAGGCAGTGATTGAGGGGGCAATGAGGAAAGAGAGGGTGTCTATGGGCGACTCCATTATGAGAAAGACGGACATGGCAATGAGCGAGGGGAAGGACATCGTTGTTTGTTTACCGGGGGCTAGGATTGAACATGTAACTGACAGGGTAGAGAAGGTATTTGGACATGGCAAGGGGGGGTCTATACTGGTACATGTAGGAACAAATAATGCAAACAGGGAGGGAACAACTGCGATAGTACAGAAGTATAGACAGTTAGTGAGGAAGCTAAAGAAGACGAGAGTTGAACATATTATTCTGTCAGGAATTTTGCCAGTAATGGGAGAAAGGGGGGCAACGTATAGAAACTGTAAGAGGATGGCGATCAACGCACTAGTTGAACAGATGTGTGACGAAGAGGGGGTGGGATTCACAGATTTATGGGGATACTTTGTTGGGAGGGAAGATATGTACATGAGAGATGGCCTCCATCTTAGTGGAAAGGGGGCAGCAGTTTTCTTAGAGAACCTGCTGCGATCTGTTGACAGTGGGACAGGTTGTATCTATTTAAACTAGATTCGCAGGGGGGACTCACAGAAAAGCGTGAAAATGGAGGCATAGATAAAGACAGCACAAATAAATCAACAAATAACAGTCTGGAAAACTCTTCTGAAGCTGGATATAAATGTGGTTTTTAAATGCAAAAGTATAGTAAACAAAAGAAATGAACTAAACATTATGGTAGAAGATATTGACCCTCATATAATAGGTATAACTGAATCCTGGACCACCACCGATATATCAGATGCTGAATTGGGACTGACAGGATATGTATTGTTTAGAAAAGATAGAATAGGAAGAAAGGGAGATGGAGTTATTTTATATATTAAAGAATCTATTCAGGCTTATGAAATAAAATTAGAAATAGAAGCAGATTGCGAAGAAGCTGTTTGGTGTAACATTACAGGAATTACGTTACAGGAAACTCAACGTTAACAGTTGGGTTAGTTTATCGAAGTCCAAACATAAGCATAGAAGAGAATGAAAAAATACAAAACGCTATAAGGGAAGTAAGCAAACGGGACTGTATTATTATGGGGGATTTTAACCACGGGCATATACAATGGAAATCTCTACAGAGTATGGGGAGTGAGGACCACAAGTTTTTAGTTTTAGTTCAATATACATTCCTTTCTCAACATGAGCCAGGGGTGAGAATGTGTTAGACATAGTTTTGTCCTCACAGATTGAATTAGTTGACAATGTCAAGTTATGTGAGCCACTGGGGAGTAGCGATCACAACCAGATACATTTTGCCATCAAAGTAAAATCAGAAAGGAATAGTAAAAAGCAGTATAGGAGAAATTTCCACAAAGGAAGGTATAAGGACATGAGGAAATATTTAGCAAAGATAGACTGGAATAACACACTGAAAAATAAGACGGCAACAGAATGCTGGAATATATTAAAGAGTGAAATTAAGTGCATAGTCGATAAATTTGTACCCATCAAAAAACAAGGAAAACGGTCCAAAAAGAAACACTTATCGAAAGAAGCCATTAGAAAAATTAAGTATAAACAAATGATGTGGAAGTCATATAGATGTACTGGAAATGATGAAGACTACAACAGTTATAAAGAAGCACTTAACCAAACTACAGCTGAAATTAGAAATTCAAAGAGAAGCTATGAACAACAATTAGCTAGTAATATAAAACATGACAGCAAGAGTTTTTATGCGTATGTTCGAAGCAAACAGAAAGTTCGAGATAAGGTCGGTCCTCTAGAAGATAGTGCTGGAAATATAATATCAGAGGGATTCTTAATGGCAGAAGACCTGAGTACTTTAGTTCAGTGTTTACCAGGGAAGATATTAGTTCACTGCCAGTACCAGAGGCTAAGTTCAAGGGGGCAGATTTAGACTATTTGGGACAATTAATTGTAAGCCCGGAAATGGTAGCTAAGAAAATAAGGGCTATGAAGGATAATAAATCACCTGGAGTGGATGTTATTCCACCCAAACTACTATTGGAAATTGTAGAACAAATTAGCATACCGCTTGCAACAGTTTTCAACTTGTCATTAGAAGAGGGAGTGGTTCCTTTAGAATGGAAAGAAGCAAACATTATACCGTTATTCAAAAAAGGTTCGAGAAACAAGTCAGAGAACTATAGACCAGTGAGTTTAACATCAGTGATTTATAAATTATTAGAAAGTCTAATTAAAGATCACATGGTGGATTTTCTTGTTAAACAAAACTTGATTAACCCATCTCAACATGGGTTTTTTAAAGCGAGGTCATGCTTTACAAATATGTTATGTTTTTTGGAAGATATCACTAAGTGGGTAGATGAGGGATCACCAGTAGATATCATCTACTTAGATTTTCAAAAAACGAACGCTACGAATGAAATTAGTTAAATTCTAACTCGTCGGTAGTTAAAACGTTACACACCTTAATCGCCAAAGGGCGCCGGCACATATCTCAGCGACAATACATACCAGAGATGGCAGCATCATCCCGTGACAATACTTTCTATACAGTTCCACTGTTCTAAAGCCTGATTGAATTCTATGCAAACCACTTCGTGACAGTCGTTATACCAAATGGGTTGTAGCAACGTATGCCTTTATTCACGAACCGACATATGTCTATATGGCTGTGATTGATAGCGCTACTCTGATCAATACACTTACGAATGATTCAACAAGAACTTACCGACACCATTTGATAGTATACCAATTTAATGTTTACATATGATCCGCCTGCACATGACAACAAATAGTTGGAGAGCAAAAAAGCATACTCTATCGAATTAATGTAAATGTTTGCCAATTTTGTGTGGTGGGCCTGGATTTCAAGTATGGCGGATTTGACAAAGAAGCATATTTTTGAAGGCGCTACCAATAACTATGAGTCTGCGGTAGTTGACCCAGTGAATTGTTGTCCATCGTTGTAATGTACCTCCTCCACGTCTGACACCCTGGATTCACCGTCACACATCGTCAGCCGAAACACCTACACCGACAACAGGGTGCTATTGCAATAGGATAATAAATAGTTTTGATATATTACAGAAATAAGGGGAATACAGAACGATAGAGAGTGTGGAGCGATAGAGATAGAGAGATAGAGAGATTAAGAGAGAGAGAGAGAGACAGAGAGAGATTAAGAGATAGAGAGAGACAGAGAGAGAGACAGAGAGAGACAGAGAGAGACAGAGAGACAGAGAGAGAGAGAGAGAGAGAGAGAGAGAGAGAGAGAGAGAGAGAGAGAGAGAGAGAGAGAGAGAGAGAGAGAGAGAGAGAGAGAGAGAGAGAGAGAGAGAGAGAGAGAGAGAGAGAGAGAGAGAGAGAGAGAGAGAGAGAGAGAGAGAGAGAGAGAGAGAGAGAGAGAGAGAGAGAGAGAGAGAGAGAGAGAGAGAGAGAGAGAGAGAGAGAGAGAGAGAGAGAGAGAGAGAGAGTATGTGTGTGTGTGTGTGTGTGTGTGTGTGTGTGTGTGTGTGTGTGTGTGTGTGTGTGTGAGAGAGAGAGAGAGAGAGAGAGAGAGAGAGAGAGAGAGAGAGAGAGAGAGAGAGAGAGAGAGAGAGAGAGAGAGAGAGAGAGAGAGACAAAGTGACATACATACAGACAGAGGGACAGACTTGCAGGCATACATATAGACATGCAGACGTATCGACGTAATATACATTCATATAGGATTTCTTATCGACATTAACACACACACGTACGTGCAACAGACAGACAAAGATACATAGAAACATAGCCGTGCATATATTAAGACACACGTACAGTTAGAAGGGCAAACATACACAAGCAAACATCATACAAATAGACAAAGACAGACAAACAAATAGAGACAAATATAGTAACAGAGACAAAACATAAGTGCATATCACATACTTCCACGCGTATAAAAATAAACACACGTTTCCACATGTTTACTGCCTTGTTGAACGTTCACATTTAACTATCTGTTTTCTAAGACTATATATACACACGGTCCATTGAAAAATATGCATTAAACATGCATGGTTATCACCATTAAATATAGCGATTATTGTGTTACGTGACTACTGACAGCATTTTACGTGTTAGCTATGGACACAGAACACGACATTTAATTTGATGTTAAAGGGGCACAGTATAGATTGCGCTATTCCACGGCAGAAGTGTTTTGTCGGCCGACGCTTGGCGTCTGCGGCTATTTA
Source organism: Escarpia spicata (assembly GCA_963995525.1). Classification (NCBI taxonomy): domain Eukaryota; kingdom Metazoa; phylum Annelida; class Polychaeta; order Sabellida; family Siboglinidae; genus Escarpia; species Escarpia spicata. The sequence goes on from OZ023212.1 coordinate 33,986,136, forward strand.
TAGAACAGTCTCGGTCTCGTTGCAGGCGATACATTCGCCGTCGTTAGTTCTCGGAAACGTAAGACAAGCGTGCGCTGCATCTAGTGATTGTTTTGTGTTGATAAGGATTGATAACTTTAGTGTTATTAGTTTGCAACAGTACGACATGACAAGTAAAAGAAAGCATCAGGATTTTCAATCTGACTCTGGACATTGCAATTGTTCAAACATTTGTAATAGAACCGAGAAGAGATGCATCAGACAACTGGTCTGCAGGTGAAGAAGCGCTGGTGAGTGATGTTCATTGTATGGTTGCGTGTCCTAAATTCGTTCGTCGTCCACTTCGATGTCGGTATTGTGTCATGTCTTTCTTCTGTTTGAATCCTTCGGTGAAACTTTATGTAATATGTTGCATTGGCAGCTCCGATTGGTAATAAACTTGGCTGGCATGCTACAATTGTGCACTGGCATGCTACAAGTGTGCACTTTTTAGGTTTGAGAAAACTCAAATCACTATACCGCATTGTCACTCATTGTAGATACAGTATGACAATAAATAAGCAATCACGATTGTAAGGGAAAGGCTTACGTTGTTATATAACTGTCTGAAAATTTCATTAGGTCTACGTTTGTTTTGGCTAAAATAATGTAAACTGTATGGGCTACAACAATTGACTTTTAAACAAAATGGGGGAACTCAGATTGATAGATCTATATGGTTGATCTTTGATGCACAATTACTAAATTAGAGTCTACTAGACTAAGAAATGGGGCAACCACATTGAAATGTATTTAAATACAAATAATCTTGAGTTCAAATTCAAATACTTTGAAATGTAAAAATATTTAAATACTTGTAAATGCGTTGGGAGTATTTCAAATACTTTTCACAATACGACATTACAATATAGCTAAAACAAAAAGCACACTGAAGAACTTGAATACCATGGACTGAGGCTTACCAGCCATGGTTTGTAGGTTCATGTCATGGGCAGTTAACTTGTAAATAAGAAAAAGCTGCCTTATGATGATGCCACCTGACTTAAGAAGCCACCACCTTCCTTTCAACCCACAGACAGCAAGCAAATAGTTGACACAATAACAGGCCTTATCAGCCACATTGGTTAGCTAGGTACGTTGGTTAATTAGCTTCATTTGGAAACCATGATCAAAAGACAGGCAGGCCAGTGCAACAGTCTTGTTGGTAATTGCATCACAGTGACAAATGACACACAAGGTAATGTTGGCTTCCCTCACAGTGATCTCAATGACATGATGGCCTTATCTTGTCATTATTTCAGAATGGAAAAAGTGGTGAATTACTAAAAGACCGAGTAAAATTGTTTGATTCTCAAATTTAACAAGACAGGCATAACTAATATTGATACCAATGCCAAATGAAACTGAAAACGTATTTGAAAGTATTTCAACATTTCAAGCACTTTGCAGAAATATTTAAATACAAATACTTTCATTTCATAAACATACACACACACACACACACACACACATATATATATATATATATATATATATATATATGTATATATATATATACACATATATATATATATATATATACATATATATATATATATATATATATATATATATATATATATATATATATACATATATATAATATATATATATATAATTAGACATATCTTATATCAACAACATTATTTTGTAAATCATATGCATGCATACATACTTTTATTTAGTTATTAATTATACCCCAGGACTTGATGGTGGCCTTTGTGGAAGATGAGGAAGAAGACCAGGATATATCAACAATCCGTCTTCCTGTATCAGATGACCTCAATGAATTTTTCCAGTCCGTGACTGAGGACTTGTATGAGCAAGGCCAATTTACAACAAACACATAACCTCAGCCATACACATATCACATTAGCCCACAATCTTACACTTGCCAGCAATATACATTTTGCCCATTAAGCATAACTCCTCTGTTTTATTGCACAGATGAATGTCTTTAAACAGTTTATTGATTATTACAGGAGGAGCCAGCAATAAAACCCAAGAAACGAAAACAAGTTGCGAAGAAGGTTAGTTCCTATTATATGCAGCTGTATTGTATGCGATATGCAATTAATTTAATTTGTTCAATACCGGACATATTCAACATTTAATGATAAACCCTTGGTTCATTTATTTTTAGAAACTATATTGATTTGTTTACATTTTAGGCAGCAAATGATTTTCCTGTACACAACACATTAGACTACATTTACAGAAATGCTTTCAAAATAAAATGGGTACATATTGTTACATAAGTCATCAAGAAGCCTGTTCAAAATCTGGACAAGCATCGAGTGTTAAACAGCTAGTAGGCGAGAACACAAAACAAGATACCATCCTGTCTGAATAGGTATTTTGTATGTTATTAGCTGCCACTTGTGTTCAGTTCATATCATACTGAACAATCTCTTGCTCAAGAACATAATTGGCATTCAATAAAGTTAATAAAACAAAACCATTATCACATTTCGAGGCATTGTTGTGATTTACATAACTCTGTACATGAATAAATTTGATTTTTATCCAAAGACAAAGTGACTGGAAATATATGTTTATAAACGTGGATAGTTGTACATTGTCTTTATCAGTATTGGCAATAAAATGCATGTTTTAAAACATTTACAGTTGAAAGATGTTAATCGCGATGCACTACCTGACTTCATCCAAACTGCTGTGAGTCTCTATCCACACCTACGGTATCTGCCGCCTGGTGACATCGCTCCGATTGAGACACCTCCATCGGATAGTGAGGACATCCCTTGGTGTCACTGCGGTCGATGTCGACAAATGCCACGACCAGAAGAACAACTATGCTGCCGTCGCAGTCATGGTCGTTGCCTTCTGAAAACTGCTGAAAGAGACATAAATGATGTAGTGCTGCGAAGGTCGATAGTTCTTGTAGTTCTACGAGATGTGAATGACTTCTTTACTTACAATGTCCAGCCAACAAATGACAACTTTCGTCGTGCAGCTTACAGACAATTTGTTTTATGGCGGTTTGACCACTTGGGAAGTGGCAACAGGGTTGTCTTACCCAGTTGTGTTGTGTGGGCTATAAGGGATAGATTTCCATCACCTGATGGTATGTATACGGGTTTTAAGGTTGCCCGATTGGTTTAATTGGGTAAACAACACAATGTGTATACACTCACACTGATACAGTCAGTTAATTTTAAAATGTGTGCCCATTCTCGAGGTAATTGATAAAGCAAAAGACAGTATATTGATGTTTACGAAATGATGATATATAATTTTTATGTTTATCATTATCATCTGTATAACCCCTTTTTAGAATAAATTTATTTTATATTTATATACATATATAAATGTACTTGTCATCTTTTTCTGCAATGAAAAGGAATAATTTTGTAGAAAAAGCCAAAGTTATCAATTACAATAAAGATATATATACATATATATATATATATATATATATATATATTTATGTCATCTGTCATGGATGAGTAAAAAAATACAACCATTAATGTGACCAAAGCTTGTTTGATGTCGTAATAAAGAAACAATGGATACATATATTGAAAGTTGGTAATGGGCAACTTTTAGTGCCAACTGGTATGCAATTCAATCATACCAGAAATATGTAATTCACATACAAAGCATTGCATACATAAACGTTTGCTTTGACAATGCAATGCAAAGTTATTGATATACGCAATGACAAACAGTAGATAACTATACAGTGAAGACACTGCTACTGTACACAATGACATCAAAGGTGAGGGGGCAACCCGCCCAAGTGACAAACTGATAACAAATGAAAATAAACCAAAATGGCATGTTATAATCGATATGGCTAGAGAGGAGGAGAGGAAGTGGAGGTGAAAGTAAAATACAATATACCTCAAACAACACGACTTACTTCAGTAGTTCTCAAACCCGGACTGTCAAGAATAGCTATCCCATGATGCTGTGCTGCAGTGAAGAAACATTATACTAATTATATTGTAATACCATTTCTTATTTGTCTTGTGAAATTATATGACGATTACTCAGTCACTGTGGTAAATTTGCTGTTCTGGATGAATGTCATATTCTACTATAATGTATATGCGTTACATTACATGCTTTAATCTTGCAGTTACTACATAATAATGGAAACACACGAAAATTTATTTCTGACATTTATGTTTCTAATACGTATTTTTGTTTTTCTGTGGCGTTGCATATACAACTTCTTTACTCACAAGAGGTATCTCCTCTGTGTCACATTCAATATTTATACATTTCAAAGTTCTTCAGTGGCCCAAAGTATGTCATAAACTATTTCACATTAATTCCAGATATATTTGTCATGCATACATGTAATAGAACTGTTTTTAGTAGCAATATCGCTGGTTACATGTAGTCTTCATTGTTGTGGGGTCAAATAGGTATATTCATTATCACAAACTCTAAATTGCCATTTATTATCATCGTAAATTAAAATTATTTTCCTCATAAATTAGTAAAGCAATAGCTCTTGTAAATCATAATGATCAATGCAAGTTTTACCTCCGCCCCCTAATTTTAACATTTCTCCACTTTTTCATATTACTTATTTTTATCTCCACTTTCCACGTCCTGATACACCCCTCCCCTACCAACTGCCCATCATGCTCATACGTTGACCATTATCACGTCACTGACCTGTCAGCTTCGAAATAATCTGCACAGATGAGGTTAAATGGGCCATTAATAGTCTAAAAGATGGGAAAAGCCCTGAGTGCGACAACATACAGGCAGAAATGATAAAAGCAGCGGAAGAAGAAGGAACAGACATATACCATGCATTGTGTAAGAAAATATGGAACAGTAGAAAATGGCCAGACGACTGGAAGAAATCAATATACATCCCATTACCAAAGAAACGAGACCTACAGCTATGCTCCAACTACAGAACCGTATTACTCATTAGCCATGCAAGCAAAATAATGCTGAAAAACATAATGAAAGAATGCAAGATAAAATGGAAATGGAAGTGAGCAGTACACAGGCAGGCTTCAGAAAAAAAGAGGCACAAGGGACCACATATTCAATCTGAGAATGTTTATTCAGAAATTCTGAGAGATAAATAATGATCTAAGAATATGCTTTATCGACTATTCTAAGGCTTTCGACTGTGTGAATCATCAGATGATGTGGAAAACGCTCAGCGACATGAACTTCCACCCAAAGATAATCGCCCTCTTGAAATCACTTTATAGCAATCAACAAGCAGTAGTCAGGCTGGAAAACACAACTACAGATACTTTTACAGTGGGAACTAAGACAAGGGTGTATTATATCACCATACCTATTCAAACTCTACACAGAAGACATAATGAGAGATGTAGAATTAGATGACAGAAGTACAAGATACGATGAAGTGAATATTCATGGACATAGAATCAGAGACCTACGATACGCAGACGATACCGCACTCCACTACAACAGTCGGCCTAACAAACTTAATCATGTCTGTAAAAGAACACAGTGAGAAAAAAGGGCTTGTTACTTAATGTGAAGAAAACAAAGATCATGGACACTGACAAATGCATTGACAAAACAGAAATTGCAATAAACGGGGAGCAAGTTGAAAATGTGAACCACTACGAATACCTTGGAGCAAGACTACAAGGAGACGGCAAGACATCATCGGAGATCAGAAGAAGAGTAGCCATAGCAACGCAGAAATTAAATAATCTGAAAAATGTATGGAAAGGACAAAACATACCAACAAAGATAAGAATTTTAAAAAATTGCGTTTTCCCAACAGCTCTATATGGGAGCGAAACGTGGACGCTGAACAAAGAAGACATGAGAAGAATACAAGCGTTTGAGATTAAATGTTACAGAAAAGTCCTAAGAGTACCAAAAACAACCAATGCAGAGATTCTTTAAAAATTAGACATAAAGAACTGTCAACTAGTGAATAGAATAGAAGGACTAAAACTGAGTTATTTTGGCCACATCAAAAGATATAATTCCTTAGAGAAAACAGTCCTAGAAGGCAAAGTGGAGGGAAAGAGAGGAAGGGGAAGACCAAGGAGAAGATGGGAGCAGGACATCAGCTACTGATTGGAAGACGACATCGTGAGAGCAGGGAGACGAACGGCAGACAGAGCAGCGTATCGAGGGATCATCTGGGCAGCTACGTCTCGCAGAGATATGCTGAACTGAAGAAGAAGACCATGTTAACGTTTTGTCTGATTATAAGAAAACGTGACCTATAAAATGTCTTAAACTTCTCGCCTATTGTTATCATCATCTCATTGACATGCTGATAGATTTTAACTAAAATTGCATACTTCTAGCTCTCGTAAAATGCCTGTATGTATGACACCCGTCAATATTTACAAATGCCGGCAAGCATTACTCCGCAAACAGGTCACACAGGCAAATTGCTGCCAAAGGTCCTTTCGCTGATTCAAATCATCTAGAAATCCACCATTTTACAGTCAACTCCTTTTACAATCACACATGACATTCTGCATACTCAAATGCACACATATCACAGGATGTATGTATCAAATCATTTCTCAAAAATACATTACACTTTTCTTCTAGAACATGACCCCTTCCATTGTAACTGTGATCCAATGGCAACCACGTGCTTTATGTTTATTTCCGGGGAAACGCCTGACGGCTCATGTCCACAGCGACCGTAATTATAAATAAATCTTGGTCAAATCACAGCGCCACGTGGTGGGATAAATTCTATACATCCCCCCTTTAAAGGGGACATGAAATACAGCTGTTCCATGCTATATATTTAAATAGATGAGTATACATTAATGGTAACAGAAACGTACTCATTTATAAGACAAACTGAAAAAACGATTTTGTTCTATGCCTAAATCGTCGCTATAGAGCACTGTGTATCGCCATGTTTGTTCCAAGCGTGTGGTTTGATTTACTCCTATCTAATCAATGTTAAATTTTGATTTTTGTTTTGGTTTACTTCATTAGTAGACATTTCTGTGCGAAAACAAATATATGATGCCCTATTGTACACGATAGGTGTTCTATAGGTCAACAAATAATTTGAATACGCGTTCGAAATAAAAATGTGACATTAAATGACAACGATGTATAACCAATGAAAACATTGTTAACGTCGCACTTCCCGAATGAAGATTTTAGCTGCCAGAAGGGGGCGGGGCTTTCAAAGCAAAGGTAAGAATATTAGATGCGCGCGCATACCGGGACTATTTACTTTTGTTGTTGACAAAGACGTCGAAGGATTTTGGTAGAGACGAGTTATTAAAAGCAGCAGAAGCAATAGTAACAGCACCACAGCTACCACCAGCAACAGCAGCAAGAGTGAGTGAGTGAATGTGTTAGTGTTGTTGCTACTGCTTCGCAGTTTCCATAACATGTTGCATGTCAGTGTTGATGCCGCTGCGTAGTGTTTCCTGTTGTGTTATCGTTGCACAGATTTCACAGTCAAAGTCAATATTATTGCTGCTGAGTGGGTCCCACAATCAAACATGTTGTCAGCATATACGTTCTGCTGCTACTTCTACTGCTGCTGCTACCGTCTATTACTACCTGTTGTTGTTGTTGTTGCTACTGTTGCTTCTGCTTCTGCTGCTGTCATGATTATGCCTGACGAAATCATCATTATTGCTTAGCGACACCTCTTTCGTTGTTTATGTTGTAGTTGCTGTATGAATCAGACTTCTGTTTGCAGCAATGGTAACACGTAATGTGGTCACTTCTCCTGTGTTGTTGTTGTCGCTGCTGCTTCCTAGGTTTCACTTTCCTGTTGTTGCTACTGCGAATTTTCACACAATTTTGTCGCATCAGTGTCGCTGCTGAAACCGTCGTTCTAGCAATCTTGTCATTGTTTATCTGTTGGTGCATATGTGATTTCCATATAACTGAGTATTTTATTCCCAATTGTGTAACAAAACGGCCCTGTGCTTATAATAACACTTTTTGTCATAAAACCGGGTCTATTATTTATAATAATGAGTCAATTTCTAACGACATTTTGTTATATCCCGATATACAAATTTTGCAGTACCAGGAGAAATGACACACTTGTGACATTTGCCAATAATTATGATGTAACCTCATCTACGTCTCAGGAAAAAGTTCTTACTGATGACAACCCTGAAGCGACTACTATCATTCTCAAAACAAAATAAAGCGATTATTACCACATTCAACACAAGAACGTTACGATCAGCAATAACAAAACAAGAGCTACAATACCATGTATATTATTGTATATATAAGAGCACCGAATGAAACAAGAACACACAATTTAGTAATGATATATTCGCTAACATCGGTAATGCTGAAACACCTGATAATGTTGACTCGTGGATTGCCAGTAAATGAAGCGATAATGATTAAAGAAGATATCTCCTTTAATGATTATAGCCACATTTACCGGCAATCCACGAGTCAACATTATTACCTGCTTCAAAATTACCGATGTTAGAGAAAACATGACATATATGAATTCTACAGCGATCTCCAAACCCTACTGGACAATATACACAAACGTACTGTTGTAGTAATAGGCTGAAATTTCAATGCAAAGCTTGGAAAAAATATGGTCGAATACTCATACCACTATACACATACTTGTTCGTAGGAAATTCATCAAACGTATTACAGGTGAAGCCGGATCCAACTTTTTCAAGGCAGTTGGCTCAGTCCACAGTCTACTATCAACTGTCATTAGATTGAGCGTCAGAACACCAAAGGAAATACCATCTGCTATAATGCATGTATATTCAAGATCAAGTAAGAATGGTAACAACAGCAAATGACAATGCATCGTTGAACTCAATAATAAATGCGCTATTCTTTGCCACGATATAGAGACCAACCCGATTGAAAAATACCATGCCTAATGAAAACAAACCGTTAGGTAGCGAAGCGAATACTGCCAAGAATGAATACAATGACAACATCTCACTATGCATAACAGGCCGTGTGTTTCACAAGCAAGAACATACATAATAAAGAACTTACCAAACCTAACGGATACGCATATTGATGTTTACAAACAAGCAAAACAGAAATACTACGCTGCACTCTTCAAAAACACAAAATTACCGAGGTGTCAGCCATATATAAAAAGTAGCGATGGCAATCTTCGTCAGTTTCGTCATTATCATCATCTTCATCACCACCTTCATCTTAGTCATCACCATCTTCTTCTTCTTCGTTTTTTTAACTTCTACGTCACCATCATGATCATCAAATTCATTTTCGATTTTTATGTTGATCAGTATCTTCATAATAATAATAATTATAATATATGCATATTTATATAGCGCCCTTTTCAGCCTAAACTGCTCAAAGACGCTTTACAAATTCATTGAAGCAATACATACAAATACACATTAAAAAACCGTCAAAACTTAAAAATTAGTGTATATCTATATTTAAAAAAAAAACTATGGAAAATTAAAACTAGATGTCTAATATAAATAAATAAAGTAGATATATAAATAAAGTAGTACTAAAATAAACACATGCAGAACTATCTATGAACAATACAGGTGTGTTATAGAAAATGTCATAAATAATTATCTTTAACTGTCTTTTGAATACATCCGTCGATGGAGCCTGACGAATGGATAGGGGTATGTTGTTCCACAGTGTGGGTGCAGCCACAGAGAAGGCTCTGTCCCCCAGTTGCGTCTTTGACATGGGCACAGTAAGCAGCAGCCTGCTCTCAGACCGAAGTGATCTTCTCGGATTGGTTGCACCAGCATGTCTTTGATGTAGGATGGGCCTTCGTCGTGGATTGCCTTGTAGGTCAGTGTGACCAATTTGAACTGCACACGATACCTCACTGGCAGCCAATGTAGTGCGCGAAGGACTGGCGTGATGTGAGATCGTCTAGGGACACGGGAAACAATGTGCGCGGCTGTGTTCTGCACTCGTTGTAACTTGGCCAGCTGCCATGCGGGGAGGCCATGCAGAAATCCATTCAGTTAGTCCAGTTTTGACGTGACGAGGGCGTGGCTGGCTATCTGGGCCGTACTCACATCTAGATATTTTCTGATCTTCCCGATGCTCCGTATATGGTAGTAAGTTGACCGACACACCGTGTTTACATGTGCCTGCAGTCCATAGTTTGAGTCAATAATTGTACCAATATTCCTCGCTTTCAATGTCGCTGGGATAATGCTCTCCCCAGTGGAGATGTCTGTCACGGCTGCTTTTGCGAGCTGCCCGTTAATTCCAACCACAAGAAACTCCGTTTTGTTGTCATTCAGTTTTAGGAAGTTGCAAGCCATCCAGATCTTGTCCTCGGCGATGCACCTCTCCATAGCGTCAAGCGCTGACTGGGAAGATGCGGGGTTAAAGATGAGCAGCAGTTAGCTGTCATCTGCGTACAGGTGAAACTCAATGTTGTGTCGACGCATGATATCCCCCAGCGGTAGGGTGTAGACACGAAACAGTACAGGCCCCAGCACAGAGCCCTGGGGTACCCAAAAGTCCAGACGTTGACAATTGGATGATGCCCCCTGGATGAGAACTGACTGCTTTCTGTTGGCTAGGTACGACTTGAACCACGAGAGGGCTGTCCCACAGATGCCCAGTCTAGTACACAATCTGGAGAGGAGCACTGAATGGTCCACTGTATCGAAAGCTGCGGACATGTCGAGTAGCACTAGGAGACCACATTTCTAGCTGTCCATGGCGCGGAGCACATCGTCACTGATCCGGAGCAGCGCTGTTTCAGTACTGTGGTGTTTCTTGTAGGCTGACTGGAGAACCTCGTGCAATCTGTGTTCAGACATGTAGGTGTTGAGTCGACATGCCACTGTTCGTTCTATCCGTTTGGAGATGAATGATAGATTCGACACTGGTCGGAAGTTCTTCAGTAGCTCACGTTCAACTTTATCATCATTATCTTCTTCTTTGCCATAGTCATTGTTTTCTTCATCTTCATAGTATCACTACTTAGCCTCCTATTCACATGTTTCATCATCATCTTCGTCTTCTTTTTCATCAGATGGGTCGTTTATTACAATATGGGTTGTAACAATCGTCCTTGTTGTTGCTGCTATATATGATGTTGATACAATGATACATTTAAACCAACTGTTTTTCCTGGCGGTCTATATAACCCACTTGTTATCTACATGGTCTCAGTTTGTCAATCAATTAGCCATACACAACGCCAATGAAATACTAGTTTCCACTTACGGGTACAAGCCTTTCCAGTAATCTCTAATAATATGCCATTACATCTGTATTCATTGTGCAAATAAGGCAACTTGAAACAACAAACCACTTTTCAAATGTTCTCCGTTACGAAATCCAACGCCTCGCCTATTAGATAGATAGCTATGCGATGTAAGTCACACGTTCTAACTGAAATTATAGTTTGTATAATCGAATATACTGAAAAGGCGATCAGCCGTCTCACGCACAGATACCAGTTACACAAAGGATCCCCAGTGTATGTTTATTTTATTTCGTTATATACTGCATTATCCTTACTTTATATGTAGTTATATACATATATAATATATATATATATATATATATTATATTATATGTAGTTATAGTATAAATGTAGTTATATACATGTAGTTATAGTATATATGTAGTTATATACATATAATATATATATATATATATATTATATATGCATATAACTACATATAAAGTAAGGAAAATGCAGTATATAACGAAATAAAATAAACATACACTGGGGATCCTTTGTGTAACTGGTATCTGTGCGTGAGACAGCTGATCGCCTTTTCAGTATATTCGATTATACAAACCATAATGTCAGTTAGAACGTGTGACTTACATCGCATAGCGATATATATATATATATATATATATATACATATATCGTTGGCTCTGTGCTAAAGCGCAGCGTCAGCACGTATCAATCGAATTCCTCGGCATCGACCTGAGTCGCGCCTTCGACACCATACGTCGCGACATGCTTGATACGCTACAAACATTCCTCGACGAGTCGGAACTGCGGATGATTCGCTTCCTACTCGCCGCCACGTCGCTCGAGCCGCGTCTCACAACAGGCGATTGTCATTCATTCGCCACATCCATCGGGACGCCGCAAGGCGACAGCCTCAGCCCGGTGTTATTCATGGTGTACCTCGAAGCGGCACTCCGTGACCTTCGTTCGCGCCTCCCGACACGTCCACCAGCCGATGCCACCCTGCCGTTGGACGTCAAGTACGCTGACGACACGGACTTCGTCAGCTCTTCTCGTTCGTTCCTCGACGAGATCGAGCGCATCGCGCCAGCTTGCTTGGCAGAGTGGTCGCTGACGATCAACTCGTCGAAAACAAAACGAACAAGTATCAGCCGACACGTTGACCGCATTCAGGAAGATTGGCGTATGACACGCAAGCTTGGATCGCTTCTCGGTGAAGCCGAAGACGTCGCTCGCCGAAAGCAGCTGGTCATCGTGGCCTTCCGCAAGCTGTGGACACTGTGGTTTAGGCGATCACAGAGCTCTCTACAGCTGCGGCTACGGCTATACGCATCCTTCGTTGTGCCCGTGCTGTCGTACAACATGGGTACATGGGGACTCACGAAATCAGAACTAGATCGTTTGGATGCGTACCACCGTCGTCATCTACGCCAGATCATCGGCATCTGTTGGCCACATCGCATTTCCGACGAGGCACTGTACCACCGTTGCCGATGCCGCCCCATCAGCGAAGCTGTCATAACTGCAAGATGGAGTCTATTCGGGCACGTGCTCCGTATGCCACCCGATGCACCCGCTCAGCGAGCGATCGACAACTATGTCGCCGTGGACACAGGTGTTACGACATACATGGGTCGACCGTGAACGACTCTGCCGACAGCGTTGAGCGCGGACCTGCGACGCATAGGTCGTACGCTACGTTGCCGTGCCGACGTCGACGCTCTGCGCGCACTCGACCGTGAACAGTGGCGACAATTGGGGCTGGCCATTTCAAAATAAGAAAGCATCATATGAATCCATGGAATTGACCTTTTTAAATTATTTATTTACATTTTTATAACTTTTTAGTGCAATTTCTACTGACTTTTTAACGATTACTTTTTGTTATCATATGGACATTTTAGTTATACATGTATCTATTCATTTAAATATTTTAATTTATTTATATATCTATTTATTCCACTTCTCCAAAGGAACTGTGATGGTACATTTCGTGCGGAATGGCACAAGCGAAACAGACGCGAATTATATCACGTCTGCCACGCGAAAGTGCACATAATAATAATATATACAGATATGTATCTAACTATAATTATGTATGTACATATGTATATATATATATATATATATATATATATATATAAATATATTGTTTTAGTTTTGTCTGATATCTAACAAATAGGCACCAGGTAGTGACAATTGAAATTATCTTTAATGTTCAATCTTACTTATGTTTTGTTCGTCAGGGCTCTGTTCTTGTATCAGTACCTTTCACTCTCTACACAACACCATTTAGCTCAGTCATTTACATTTATCTATATAAATATATACTCCTAATATTAAATGCTACTTATATCACCTTATATATTATCTTAATGGCATTCTCCATTGGGCAATAGAGAGAAGCTGGCCCAAAATACCCATTCATCCCGTGTCAGTTACGCGGCATCCTATTGGCCAGCAGCGGGCGCGGGAAAAAATTGTGGGCAGGAGACGATGCAGGGTTTCTCGTCACTTCATTTCGCTTCGCCATCGTGACAACTTCAGATTTGACTACGAAATTTTGAATACCACCCACCCACCCGTTGTATCTGTTGTACGTATAGCGTGTGTTAGTTACTTCCTTATATGCAAGATAACTAAATATGGATGTTACATGAATGTTGTAAGATAGGTTTTTTTTATCCCCCACTTTTGTATATATCAAGCTGAATTACTGTTGCTAGTACTATAGAAAGGTGTGCAGTCTGCACACCAGGTATCTTGTTCCCTTGTGTTTTATATACTGTAAGCATATTACAGTCGGTATGCTGTAATTTAATATAACAGCAATCAAGTTTTTTTTGGTAAATGTCGTATGATTATTCTAAATGTACAAAATGTGTCGTACATAACATGTGTGGTCCATCACTCTGTAATCTGGATGTACCTGGCTGTGCACAAGATGTGACTATTGTATATATTTTATGTGCACAGTGGCAATCCCTGTGTTAATAAATTTGATTGCCCAATACCAACCTACCCAATAGTTGGCGTAAATTCAGTACAAACAGAGAAAGGGCTGCATGAACTTAACATGGATACACCGGGAATAGGGGGGGGGGGGTACCGAGTAGAGTAGTACACGAAAAACTATTGCAACTGCACTTGCTACTAGTATACGCGACTATTGTAATTCTCGTTATCGTAATGTTGCATTTAAGGATATCAAAATAGTTGCTAGCAAGGGTTGTAACACGGTTTCAGCAGTTTGCTCACTCTATGTCGCTTCTTACGTATCTGCATTGGCTTCCTATTCGATATGGTATCAGTTTTAACATATGTGCTATTATTTACCAGTCCCTGTTATATAAGCAACCAGCATATATATATTAGTTGCTTACTCCTGTGAGAAAGACTATCCAACTTCGATAATATAGTTTT